>OY856413.1:564689878-565214878 GCA_963693085.1 Alisma plantago-aquatica
AGGTTTTTCATATCCAAATATAATATTATAAATAATAGATTTTTGTACAAGGTTTAACATGCAAAGACAATTTGTTGAAATAAATAAACATTTTTAGGAAAATATTTATTATGAAGGTTATCCTTTACATAGACAGACACATGTTCCTAGAGATAGATTTTTTACAAATGAAATAATTATATATAGGAACTAAATTTGTGGTAGGAGATTTTAAATGCTTATTCAGTAAAGTAAAGCGAAGATGATTGCTCAAACAACGATAGGTGAGGGACAGAAATCTTGCAATCACTTGTAACAGATGTTACCAAACACAAGATTACTATTCTTTTGAATTTGTGTTGTGTTTAGCATTTAAGAACGTCTGCACCAGTGATTTTTCACCTGAAAATAAAATAATGCAGTAATTGGTCTCATTGTATCGAGGCACTAAAAATAACATACAAACAATAAATTTTGCATAAGTTATAACGAAACACAATATTATTATTTTGTTTTTTTTTTTGAGAAATTTCTGATTTGGAAAGAGCAATATGTATGGATTAGAAAAGATCCTTGATAGTAAGTTTTTTTATTGAAATACATTTTTAGGTGGAAGGTCACTTATTAGTGGAAAATATATTATTTAGATAAGTTTCAAAACTTAAAATTGCATTTTAGTGAAGTTAGGAAAAGATATATTAACTTTAATTTTTACAGAACTCATTTTTCAAAAACATATTTTAGTTCATGAAAAATGAGTTCAAGTGATTGGTTTAAATTTTGGATTTTTTTCATAAAAAATGTCTTCCATGTGATTGATTAGTTATTACTCGACTATAATACTTAAAGATTATATGTAAATCATAGTACATAACACATTTTTGCTTTATTTTTAACATTGTCTAAACCAAACCATCTCCATGTAATAGTCATTTAACATCATCCCCGAAATCAAAATGGTCAAACATCTAAGTCCCAAAATAATAAATATAAGTTCCATACCTACAAAGTTATTCTATTCAACATATTTTAGTAAACAATATGGCACTCCAAATCTGCTGTCCCATATTTGCTGTCTTAGTTGTGTCCCATGAAATCCTCACCATCCACTCACCCAAAAACACAACAAATATGGCCCAATCTGGAGAACAGTTGTTGGAGATCCATGATTGTTAGTTCTTGTCGGAGACGAAGGAGGGCGAAGCCGTATGCGGAAGTTGTTTCATAGTAAGAGAAGGATCCGTTAGAGGAAGCGGAAGCATGAGAGGTCGATGACTTTGAAAGCTGTTTTCTCTTGTGTTTTCTCGGGAACTCAAGAGACAAGTTTCATCTATATCTAGGGAACGTCCAAAGTTTTCAGGAATGGATTTTCTGAAGTTATAGAAAGCAAATCAACAAAATTTTCTCCGAAGCTTCACGTATAGTCACTTTTATATATTGAACCAATCCGAGTGGACGGACTATAACTGATCCACACTAGTCCATAAAACTATTCGTTGACCTGGAGCCAACAATGCGCCCTACCTCTTGATATTTATCATATGTTAATAATAGTTTTTGTTATAGTTACATTGAGTATCCCAATCCTTCATGCATGGTTGTTTCCAATGGAAATGCATTTAGTCAACTCGATGGAACTGTCATCACTGCGATCTTGATGGGGCTACCATGGAAGAAAATCTTTTGGTGGAAAAATGTCTTGATGAACAAGTATGCAACTATTAATTCAAGTTAATTTTTAATTAGCTTATGCATACCATGGACCCACCATATCGGTTTACTGACCATGCCTGATGTGTGATGAAGATAGTTTACACTTCCACACCACACTGCCAACCTTGTAGGGGACTTTGGCTCATATGCTTTCAAACATACTTCTATGATACAACTTTACTTCACATTGTTGTAGCCGAACATGCAAATCATGAAGGGAGAACATATCAAAATCCAATGCTTTGATAGACTGTATAATCAACCACATCTTGTACCAATTACATTAAAAAAAACTTTAATCACACCAGGGAGTACAAATTATTATCCATGTCCTAATCCATAGATAGTGAAATGTCTTGGAGTAAAGAAGAAGAATATTGGAGGTCCATCACCAACTAAGTTGTGGAACACTTTGTTCATTGAATTAAAATGGATTTTAAGAAATACTATGCACCCAATTTGGTAAATGATTGCAATTCATCAGGATGTTGTTCTTCCATCTCATAGAAGAGACTTTTATTTGTTCAATCGACCTTCACATATGGCTAAAAGAAACTTTTATGCAAATTCTATAGTATTTAAAAGCAACCAAGAGTTACCTCTTAGTATAATACAATGATTTATTTATTTATAATTGAATAAATAAAGATAAAGGGATAGTGATAACAAATAATTTCTAGATAGGGAATTATTCATTTGGAAGAAGTGTCCTATCTTGACCAAACATATTGAGGGTGATATATATAGACTAAACTTGATATACTTTGAAAAGGATGAAAATTTTAAAATATGCATCATGCATCATTCATACGCAAACTAACATGCATTTACAAAAAATCAAACAACAAAAATTGAATGGTAAATATTCTTTTAATAAATTGTTATCTTTCTTTCTCTTATATCTTTTAGCTGATCACTAACCAGGAAATTTTAGTGACACATAAATATCCTTTTAGAATAAAAGAAATTTAAGTATTTGAAAGAAACTAATCTTGTTTTGAAGGTTTTTCTTTATAAGTTAAACATTAGTTAATCATACTCAGAAGACCTAATAAAAAAGTAAGTTTGGGACCAAACCAAATGGAATTATTATTATTAATTATTTTCTAACATTTTTACATGATATATTTTGTAAACCATCTAAAATGATGAATCTAAGAAGCATTCCAATTGATTAAAATTTTTATGAATGAAATATGCATAATGGAGGAATGTTTGTTAGCATATTAAAAAGCACGTGTCTTATGGAATGATTAATATATAAGTAGCTAATATCTCTTTATACATATATGTTTATGTGCATGTCAATCAAACATGTGGTATTGTAGATATGTCCAAGCATCGGCTTTTAGTTCGCCAATCTATTTAGGGAATGATTGGCTATTCTTCAAGTGGCAATGTAATGGTAGTATACAAATGATGAATCTGAGAAGCATTCCAATTGTTTAAAATTTTTATAAACAAAATATGCATAATGGGAGAATGTATGTTAGAAAATTAAAAAGCATGGTGTCTTAAGGAATGATTGATATATAAGTAGTCAATATCTCTTTATACAGACATGTTTCTATGCATGTCAATCAAACATGTGGTATTGTAGATATGTCTAAGCATTGGCTTTTAGTTTGGCAATCTATTTAGGAAAGGATTGACTATTCTTCAAGTGGCAATACAATGGTAATCTACAAAAAGTCCAATAAAACATATTTGATAATTCACCAATGCCTTACTCAAAGGTGCTACAATTTTATGGTTCGTAAAGGCAAATTTTACTTATGCTAAAACATTTTCTATGCAATACAAACTCTTGCAAAAAGTATGGACAATATCTGAAGTTCATGTTATTTGGGAAAGTATAGTTTCTATATAATTGTGTGTGAAATAGGAATGTTCAATAAACAAACTCCTATCAATATTAATGAACTTTGATAATCCATAATAATCCAAATCATTTGGTTTTTGCAGCTTACCACAATTGTATAGTGGTTTTATTACTCTTAATCATTATTGTTTACTTCTACAACCTACAAACAATATGTAGTTAGAAAGTAATATATTACCAATTAAGATGTTTATGGCTTGTCTAAATTGTTGATTACACATTTGAAGATGCATTCTCGGATGGTTCCCTCTTACTTTTATTTTATGATTCTTGATTTTCTATGACCAATTTTAGAATATTAAGGTAAACATATCATTGTATTTTCATAATAGCTCAACCCTTTGCGTGAAAGAATATTATTTTATAATTTTTAAATAAATAGATGTATGTAGAAAAATTTAATGTGGGAGTCAACATTTTAAAATAAATGAAAAGAAGTATTTGTGTGGAACTAATATATAGGGGGATATATACTATTTGGAAAACTTTGCAAAGAGATTTGTATTCATAAAGAGTGATTTTTTAAAATACAAAAGGAATTATAGATAGTAGATAAAGTGTTGGTAGGTGATTTTGAATAGTGATGAAACACAGTCATATAGTGACATTTTTTCCTTGAAATTCGTAGTTATAAAAAAAATCCATTCGAGGAAGTCAATTCCTTGTATTATATGTTTTCAGTGAAAATAAACTTTTAACCAAAAGATCATTCAAGTAATAATATAAATTATTTAGGTAATTTCCAATTTTTGAAAAATAATATCACTTTTTAGAGTGAAGTTATAAAGACAAATATTTACTTTAGGAAAATGACTTTGGTTAGAAAAGCATATTTTGTTGCAAAAAAGCATGGAGAAATTTTTATGTATCTATAATGAAAATATTGGAATCGAAATTTAAATTTTCAATAACATAATTTTTGTAGAAATAATTTTCGTTGAGGATACATTTACATCATAAATTGACACCATTGTTCAACACACCGATGATAACCTATATTCTCCATACACTCACCATTAAAAGATATCCCTTTGTTTATCAATTTGATACGAAAATAATAACATAAAATTTCCCACAATTCCACTCCCATATTGACCTCCTGTCTAAAGAATAATTTTAAGAGAATTAGAAAATGGAGGGGAAGAACCTAAAATGAACTCACCCTAGTCTTTAAAAAAGTAAGCTGGCATTGGTATAAATATAGTTGACACAAAAAAATGCAAGTTGGAAAATATCCATCTTCGAGTCTAAAACTGAAGATATTCTTGAAGTCCTTGATCTTTGTAGGCAATTTATAGTTGTGTTACAATGCCAACCCAATAATTATATCATGTTCAAACTTGATGACAACAAAGCCTAGAAACTGATGGGAAAGTGCCAATGTACTGGTATCCACCAAATATTGTGTACCATGAAATCGATAGAAAACTCAATAGAAAAACAATCTCTTCTTTCTAGATCAACTTTTTATTTTTCTATTGTTAATCCTAGTTGGTTTGTTTATAATAGTAATGTCTATCTTGAGTCTCTTTTAGCCTTTAAAGGATAGGGGATCAATAAATGTTAGTCTCTATGTTTTACAATATAGATGAATAGTAAAGGGCAAATATTGGTTGAATCAAAAGTTTCGAATATGGTTCAATCCAACTAGTAGGACACATTTTGTTCAATATATAATGATCTTAACATGATGTATATGAAAATAAAGTTATTCAAATACATGAATTATCATGTACAGGAGTATACACACATTCATATAAAAATGTATATATACATATATATAAGTTAGCATGTATATATATATATATGTGCATATATACATGTATATGTATATGTATGTATGTATATATATACATATATATGTATATGTATGTATATATATATATACATACATATATATATACATATATATACATATATATACATACATACATATATATATTCATATGTATATATATATATATATATATATATATATATATATATATATATATATATATATATATATATATATATATATATATATATATATATATATATATATATATATATATATATATATATATATATATATATATATATATATATATGGCATTCATTCATTGCCCGCGCGGGTAGCCTGTATTTTTGCTACCGGCAGCGAAAAAAGTAACTGTCCTGGTAAAAATAGTAACTCCGCTATCAAAAAAGTAACTATGGTGATAAGAAAGTAACTACACGAATAAAAGAGTAACTCTGTACAAAATATACAACAGATATATATAAGGACGAGTTTTTTGATTTTGGTGGGGCAAATGATATTATTTTTGGATGAAATTTTTGGGGAGCTTGAAAAAATGGTCCTCTACAATTGCGAATTTTTTTTTTATAAAAAGGTGGTCGGAAGTGTGGGCGGGTAGCTACCCACGTGGGCAATAAAGATGGGCCCATACATACATACACACACATATATATATATATATATATATATATATATATATATATATATATATATATATATATATATAGTCTACCTAGAATACACTCGAGTGTGCAGATCACATGACACACTCCAAAGTTGTTTGCTTATCAGGACCATTTTTTTTGCTAAATGTAAACCATTTATCTTCATTTTTAATCTATAACTACGCTACATCTAATTTAAAATACATTATTTTTGTGGTCTTTATAAAATATGATAAGAACCAAACAACATATAATCTACAAGATGGTGAAGGTTTGATAACCTGATTCAAAAAGGAAAATTTTATGATTTATGTAATTAATGTGAACTTAAACCTCATTTCAAATATGCCTCTAATAGGTGGTTGGTGAGCTATATTTGGATCAGGGCTTGACCTTAGACATATATAGATCTGATATGAGGAATGTTGCATCCCCTTACTTCTTCATTGAGAAATAACCTGTACTTATATCTGTCTTGATGTTTGAGACATGTACCCTTGATAGATTATCTCTCCTTTGAGATATTGACTCATACAAACAATGATATGATGATGTTGATCATCTGATCTCATTTTTTAATATTCTTTATTATCTTAATATTATGTAATTTCTTCATTTTATTCATTGTAAAAACCGTGGTATTCAAGTGGTGGACTCTTCTGCCCTTATTATGTACTTCAACGATTAATACAAATGAATATTTGTATACGACTCCTATGACCACAATAAATAATGATTGGATTATCTTGTTCCCTTATTTTAAGCTTTATGAAATTTAATTCTTGCCTCTACATTTTTGTGCATGTACGATGGAAAAATCTTATTTAAATTAGTAGTACCTCTATACCTCCATAACATTTTTGAACGTGCATATTTCGTCATGTATCCATGTATTCCACTCATATATATCTTAAGAGCACGTGTATTCTGGCCAGGATGTGCTTTTTCACTCGATACTTTAGGCATGAGATTTTAAGGGTTTTAGTCCTTTTTAAGATAATATTAGTCTTATTGGTTTAACATTTATTGCTTATGTTCTGTGATATTATCAATGTAAAAATGTTCAAGGAAAGAAATATTTTATTGATTACCTAGTCATATTGCACTTTGGTGTCCATTTGGATTATCATTTTTACTCTATGTTAGGGAAGCCTTGATAGATATTTTATTGATGAAATTTTTCGTAATGTTTCTCAATAACTATTAATATGTTCATACATGATTTTATGTTGAAAACATCTACTTTATCTTCTATCATCGGGTATGCTTCCAACTCCTAGGTGAAGGACATGGAGAAACCAACATGAGGACTTGGACTTGAATTAGAGAAGTTGACAAGTGGCAGATAGACTTGGAATAGCTTGGACTCCATCTTGTTAGATCTTACAGTTGTATCTTTCATGTAAACCCATCTAGGAGATATTGAGTACTTCGGTAATCTTGAACAATTGGGTATAGACACTAAATTTATTCTACTGCTATACTTTGGTCTTTATGTATACCATTTATTTCAAAAAAAATACACCTACTCCATGGTACTCATTAGTGTGTTTGGATTAGATGGGTTCATTCCTCAAATTTAGTAGGAAGTAGATCCCCTATTAGGACTTAATACTCACATAGATCCTCAAGAGGAATTGTCCAGTGATGATGACGATGGATTTTTTTGTCAATTTTGAGGATGAATTTGGGTACATTTTATTGGTATTATTGTGTTTATTCTTGATATACTATGTGTTGGGAAATATGGTACAAAGAAGGTGGAGGAATTTAAAATTTTATTTACCATATTCCCCATAATCATTAGATTGTGTCAATAACTATAATGCAGGAAGGATGGTTTTGAGGATATACCTCATCCTGGAGCAAGTCCACCGACATCTCCTCATTGTTGTTGATGCACAACTATCATGGACAGTGCTTGTAGAGCTCCTTGTTGCAATGGGACTCATCTCACTGTTGTGCCCTCTGATATGCTCCTTAGGAAGTAGGACTGTTACAACTCCTCCTGGTCGCATGAGAGACTGCAACTGTAAACGTCGTCTTCTTTAGTTGCTCATCTTATCACAGACTGTCAGTTGACGTTGTCCTCTGAGTGATAGACAACATCCTCTCTCCTCTATGTTAGTCCAGATGGAATGCCTAGAACACTTGTCTCCTGCTAGAACTGAGTGGAAGGAGTCATCCCTCCCTTTGGTATCTCTCCCACAACAATGATCTCAACTGCTCTTTCCCTTACTATCCCTACCTAGTTGGGTAGGAATTGCTTGACTTCTCATAGTTACCATAACCAGAGAGGACAACATTTATTAGAGAAATTGATTATCAATTGTCTGTTTTGTGCTCTGAGAAGCCTCAGTACCCCTTTTATTTACATGAGGGGTTTGGGTCCAAGATCCCTGTCTATGTGGGAGTGGAAGGGATTGGAAGAATGTAAATTTTTGTAACAATTCTAGAAACTTCACAACCTATGGAAGTCAAAATAGTTGTCTCACAAGAAAGACGATCATCTTGTACTGTGAGAAGGTCGTTTTACAGTTTTGCAGTTGTACATGAATTTGAAAAATCAATTCCCATCAATGTTAGACATTAATTTACTTGTACAACAAGTATTTCGCAAGAAAAATGAATAGGAAAACATATAGAACTTTCCCTGACCAAACTGAACCATCGCGTTGATCTGAAACAACCCTCTCAATCACCCAAACAACCATATGGTGACTCGAGTCGAGCCTGTTTGGTTACATTAGTTCATTCCATAGCAAAATTAAATGTACAACAAGCCTGACACCTTGACGTCCATGTCAACTCTTGAGACAACTATTTAGAACTCCCAGATGGTCGTCTCAATGCTTGAGATGGGTGTTTGAAAGTGTTGTCAGCTTGTTTATTGAATGAATAAAATTCCTAAACACTTTAGCACTTAATTCATATGTCATTCAAGATATGAACTCCTTTTCTAGGTTAATACATATATGTGTGACCCTATAGTCCCATATCACATTGCTAGTGAATGTCCATAACAACTTTTTTTTTTGGTCCTCTGAAACTCCTGTTGCTTTTTTCATTTTTGTTTTAGTAACTGTACAATGCTTGTTGAATCCAAAAGGAAACAACAAAAAGAAAAGAAAGGAAAAAAACTGTCTTTACAACAGACCAAAAAGATAGGAAGAGAACCTCAAACTACAAGAGGCACGAAGATACAAGAACCCCCCACACAATGAGAGGGGCTCAAGGAATAGAAGCACAACTTCACCAGCAGAAACCAGATAGGCATAGCACACGATCCATCATCAGTCAACAGAAGAGAGAAGAATGCCAGACAAAGAAAAAAGGGAGTCATCATAACTCTCACAACCTTCAACCAAAAGCATCCAAACACAAACCTCATACACCAAAGCCACTGAAGCCCCCACACGCCACCAACAACCAGACTCAACCATCACCAACAGGTGAGAGGGGAGCAAAAAACTCAGCTACCAGCACCAAGCAGAACAAACAACCAGCACCATCAAACCCTAAACAGCAACAAGAGCCAAGAACCGAACCGCCCTCACAACACATCAACAAAGATAAGATTCACCAACATAACCAGCAGCAGCTCTGCCTCTCATCAGCCAAACAAACAGAGAAACTTTGCCACTCACAAAGGACAGCTAACACACAAAACAGAAGCCCCCAAAGCAACAGAAAATGACAAGATACCCATTCAGCACAGCAGACGAACCTCTTCAATCATAGAAAAAGAAACTCCGCCACTCTTCATCCAAACAAAGCTATAGAAACACCAAACAACATAGCAAACAAACCTCCTCCAAATCATATGACAGCCATGCCTAAGCGAGCTCTGCCACTCCCAAGGGATAAGCTCAATCTACACAAAGGCACACCGGCCAGAGAAAAAAACCAAGAGGAAGAAGAAGCATCCAGCTGCAACACTTCAACATCCAACAACTATAGCCCAGCAGCACCAGCAGAAGCACCACAGAGCACCAACGACAGTGCAGCAAAGGGGAAAGGGAGCGTCGACACTCCAAGGAGTGGGGACTTGACCTTCACCCAAAGATAAAAGGAAGCATCAGAGTCAAAGAAGCCATACCAACACAGCAAAAGAAACACCACCAAAAGACACGACAACTCCAACCAAGAGACACTTTAGCCATCCATGCCTAGAGCGAGCTCTGCCACTCCTGAAGGATAAGCTCTCCACTCAAAGGCAAAACCACCAAGAAAGAAACCCAAAAAGCAAAGAAGCCAGCTGCAAACTCCACCGGCCACCAACTACACCACAAAAGCAGCAACAAAGCTTCAAGAAGCATCTACAACAGACCATCTTAGGGAAAAGGGAGCGTCGACACTCCAGTAGAGTGGGGACTCAACCTTTACCCTAAGAGAATAGGGGCAATAGGGTACTAGACCAGTAAAACTTCAGAAGACAGAGGACACTAGGAAGGGTGATTCTGATAATCAATAAAATCCCTAAGAATCACCTTCCACAAATCCGTCTAGTTTCTTTCTTTGTCATCATGAACTCGAATATTCCTTTCCCACCAGAGATAATAGAGAGAGCATAAAACCAACAAACTGAACTTGCTGCACTGACATTTAGACAACTCAGTCCAGGACTTCATATCAACTGAGACATTCAGCTCCAAACCAATAAGATTTCAAATCTTCCTAGAGAAAGGACAAATAAAGCAAATATGTGTAGTATCTTCACCATCACACTTACACAGGAAGCACATAGAGGGAGTAGGAATGCCCCTTCTTCATGAATTTTGAATCTATTCGGGGCTTTAGACTTCCAAATCCATTGAAAAACATCAGATTCACAACGTTTATCTCTAATAGAATTCCAAATATTCTTCAACTTAGGGTGATCCTTATTGCAGAAAAGAATAACATCTTCCTTGTTCTGCGAGCAAGGATACTTCTCAAGAAAATCAATAAGGTTCTTATTGTTTCTAGACGGAGGGATATTCCAGTGTCCATCAGAGATAACAGAACTAGCATAGAAATCACCAGGTAAGCCAAGCTTAAGAACCGAATCAACACCCAAACAGTCTTTCAACAAACGGTTATTGGGAACCCAAGGGTCAACCCCGAACTTAATACTTTTGCCATTCCCAATAATGTAAGAAACATATTAGATCAAAGTATCCCTGCCATTAATAATCTTCAAAAAACTCCACGACATATTAGCAAATATGTGTAGTATCTTCACCATCACACTTACACAGGAAGCACATAGAGGGAGTAGGAATGCCCCTTCTTCTTGCATAATCCGAAGTAGGAAGCTTATTATGAGAAGCTTTCCAAGCATGAATTTTGAATCTATTCGGGGCTTTAGACTTCCAAATCCATTGAAAAACATCAGATTCACAACGTTTATCTCTAATAGAATTCCAAATATTCTTCAACTTAGGGTGATCCTTATTGCAGAAAAGAATAACATCTTCCTTGTTCTGCGAGCAAGGATACTTCTCAAGAAAATCAATAAGGTTCTTATTGTTTCTAGACGGAGGGATATTCCAGTGTCCATCAGAGATAACAGAACTAGCATAGAAATCACCAGGTAAGCCAAGCTTAAGAACCGAATCAACACCCAAACAGTCTTTCAACAAACGGTTATTGGGAACCCAAGGGTCAACCCCGAACTTAATACTTTTGCCATTCCCAATAATGTAAGAAACATATTAGATCAAAGTATCCCTGCCATTAATAATCTTCAAAAAACTCCACGACATATTAGTACTAGTAGGAAAGAAGATTTGAGTAAGTACTTTTCATTAATCCACTTGACCCATAAGGAATCTTTTTTACTAGCAATATCTCAAGCATTAGCGAGAGTGCAAGCTAACGAGACGTCCTCAATCTTCCTTATGCTAATGCCACCTTCAGATTTAGGTTTGGTGACTTTCTCCCACTTAACAAGATGAAGCATATTTTTATCATCCTTTTTACCCCAAAGAAAATCACGGCAAAGCCTATTAATCTCCTCCATAATAGATTTAGGAATGGGAAAGGAATGAGACCAATGAAGATAGATAGACCCAATAGTAGAGTTAATCAGCTCGAGCCTACCTGCCATAGAAAGACACGTGGCTTTCTAGCCCTCAAGTCTAGCCTTGATCTTGTCCACAAGCGGAGAACAAGCTTGTTTATTGATCTTGCCAATAACCAAAGGAACACCCAGATACTTTGAAGGTAGCTCAGCTACATTGAACTTAAGAATATCAATGATGGTGTTTCTATCAGTACCCTTGCTAAGAATGATCTCACTCTTGCTAGGGTTGACATACAAACCAGAAAGCCTGCCAAAGTAGTCAAGAATCTTCAAAACATTCTCAACATTATCCTTGTTAGCTTCCAGAAAAATCATAAGGTCATCAACAAAAACCAAATGAGAGACATGTGTATTGTTAGAAGCTTTAATAGGACTAATAGTTCTCTTCTTAACCGCCTCATTCATGATCATAGAAAAAGCCTCCATAACAATGACAAAAAGGTAGGGGGCCAATGGATCGCCCTGCCTAATGCCATTAGACGGTTTAAAAAACCTAGTGGGCTCCCGATTGATTAAAATTTGGTAAGAAGTAGAATTAAAAAATCTCCTCAATCCAACCAATCCAAATAGAAGGGAAACCCATCTTATGCATAACAACATACAAAAACTTCCAATTAACAGAATCATAAGCCTTTGAGATATCCACCTTAAGGCACATCTTGGACCCAACAGAAGACCTATTAAAGTCGTGAAGGATCTCATTGGTAAGTAAGATAGAATCTTTAATATTTCTCCCTTTCACAAAGGCGTTTTGATTAGCACTAATAATGAAAGGCAGAACACCTTGTAATCTATTAGCCAAAATCTTGGAAATGAGCTTATACACCACGTTGCATAAAGCAATCAACCTCCAGTTTTTAATCTCAGTAGAATTTGCACCTTTAGGAATCAAAGTAATATAGGTATTGTTGGCCTCTTTCAACATCTTTCCCTTAGAAAAGAAATCAAAGATAGCAGAAGAGACATCCTCCTTGATAATCGACCAAAACTTTTTAACGAAGAACGGGTTAAACCCATCAGGGCTAGGGGCCTTGTCAAGATTAAGATTGTTAACCACATCATCGATCTCCTTCTGAGTGACATTGGTGAGAAGAGAAATCTTTTATGCATTAGACATAGTGGCACCAGACTAGAGAAAGCCACCAAGAAGACCTGCATTAGAATGGTTGTTGTTGAACAAATTGTAGTAGAACTCAAAGATATGCTCCTTGATCAAACTAGGCTCATAGCAGATCACATTATCAATCATAATGCAATCAATAGAGTTTCTCAATCTCCTTGTCTTTAAGGACGAATAAAAGAACTTAGAATTCATATCCCCCTATTTAAGCCAAGAAATTCTAGACTTCTGCCTAAGGAGAATCTCCTCAGCATACTCGGGAACAGAAAGCTCCCTTCTAAGCAATTGTGCTTTCTCCACAAGATCCAAATCAGTGGGATTATGATTAGCAATGACCTGAGCATGAAGCGCATCAGCTCTGAGATTCTTAACTTCATCATGATAATTCCCAACATCCTTCTTATTCCAAATGATAAAATTATCTCTAAGAGTTTAAATTTTCTATAAACTTTAAACATCGCACAACCATCAACACTAACATTCTAAGAGGAAGAGACAATATCAAAAATAGAAGACTTTAGGGCCCAGGAATTCATAAATCTGAAAGGAGACTTAACAACTTTGGGTTCACCAATAAAAATGTTAAGTTGTCTATGGTCTCCAAGAGTATTCCAGACAAGCTCACCAGAGAAGTTATCAAAGTATGACAAAAAAAGATTATTATCAAGAGCTCTGTCAATCTTAGAAGTGATAAACCTATCACCAGGTTGGTGATTGTCCCAAGAAAAGAACGGACCCTTGAGGTCAAGCTCCACAATACCACAATTAAGCAAAAAAGAATTAAATTCCTCCATAGACTTCCTAGAAGGGGGACATTTGCCTTGCCTCTCAATATCCTTACGAACTGCGTTAAAATCCCCAATCATAAGCCAAGGCTTAGAACAAATATGGGCCGTGCTATGAAGGGATTCCCAAAGACTAGATCTATCATAGTCTTCCGAATGACCATAAACAGCAGAAATCCAGAAATTATGGTTACCAGCCTCAACATCCATCAAAATATGTTGGTCAGTCTCCTTCAGCTTGATAACATTATAGAAATCAGGTTTCCACAACATGATAATTCTACCAAGAACATGAGAATCAATGTTGGAATCATAGCCAAACTCAGGAAAAAACTTCGACATAATCTTGTCGATCCTCTTTCTACGAACTTTAGTTTCGATCAGAACAAAAATATGGTTGTCAGATCTTCTAACAACCTCCTAGATACCTCTCACTTTGTTAGAGAGGCCCCTGACATTCCAGGAGGTCAACTTGATATAGGTCATATATCCACTTTGGCTGCTGAGCTGCCAGCCTCAACGTCGTCATTGCCAACATGGAGTTCCTCCACTTGAGCCAAAATAGGAGAAAATTTTGAATATGCAATTCTATGAAATATTCCAGTAGCTTGTTTCGCATGAATTCCATGGGGGAAATTATTCCGCCACCTATCACCTGGGTCAAGCTGAAGCTCATCAATACCAGAGATATCTGGATAAACATTGGGTAAGACCTGAGTAACCAATGGGGTTGATGGCACTGAAGACACCATGCTTGGGACAAGATCCAGTCCTTTGTTAACTAAAGCCGACAACTCTTCATCTTCAACAACAGGCTCTGTTAGCACAACACTATCCTTTCCTTTCAGAGTTTCAGCTTCATCAGTAATCTCCTCAATCACAGGGTCGGATTCAGTACTAGAATGATTAACTGGACATACATCAAACACTTGTGCTGCAAGGGATTTCTTAACTTTCCAGACTTTCTCCTTAATAATATTTCCGGTCGACTTCTGAACTCTGATTAGCTGCTTGTTACATTCACCATGGCCCAAATATCCACAGCTAGGACACCTGTACGGAATCCACTCATAATCGAGGAATACCGTATGTTCTTCCCCTTCGTCGCTTCTCAGAACAAGTTTCTTCGGAAATTCAGCTTCCTTCCCCATTATAACCAGTATTCTCACAACATCCAGACGTCTTAAGTTGATCGTGGATTCGTCCATTTTCACCGGCATGCCCAAGAATGATCCAATTCTACTAAACGTCCTACTATCCCAGAGCTCCATCGGAAGATGCAGAATGTCTACCCACACAAGAACGTTTGAGAGAGGAACTTTGTTCACTATATCACCAGGTTTCCACCTTGTAAGCACTACCGGTCTACCTTTCACCCACCATTCGCCCTTAACAGCTTCATCTAAATCCTCAGAGTCGTCAAATTTAATCAGAAACATACCATCTCCTAAATCGAAGATCTCAAAGAAGCTCCGAGTTCTCCAGACAGAGTCGAAGAAAGCAGTAAGAGTAAGGATATGAGGAAAGAAATCAATAACATAACCTAGCAGGCACTTGTTCCATTTGTTAGCATTCTCGTCAACTACTTTCTTAGGATAGAGTATCTTCCCTTCAACTATGGCTACTTCAACCTTCTTCAGATCTGTGGCAGTCCCAGAAACTATAGGCTTGAAACTCTCCCAACTGACCGAAGGAACATCTTCAGAGATAGCAACATTTCTTCCAGTCGTCGGCACTACAGGTCTACTACTGCTTGCAGCCGACGGCCCTCCGACGTCCCTCAGATCTCCATGGGGAAGCTGTTGGAGATTCGCCACCCCCCATTCGCCTTGACGCCCATGGCAGCGGGAGTTCGGGAAGCCATATGTCCATAACAACTTATGACATCACAAGTAAGGAATGGTACCTAGTCGCACATCAATCCTACCTAAGTGAATGGAAAGTAGGGGAACAACTTCAACCTAAAATATGTATATGGTGCTGTAGTGTTTCTATAGTTTCTTTGTCATGATGTCTAGATTGAACTAGAGACAGGAGCATTCACCCTCATTACTATTCAATCTTGTTTCTTGAACCATAGCAAACTATTTGTGATATACATAAGCTCAATATCATATATTGACTCTCATGCGCATGGCCATACTTTTCTCAGTCTCGCTTATCAAGATGCCTAGGACATTGTACTCTAATAGGAGGGACAAATATTGTGTCTTTCACTCACAGTCAATCCCCATGTGTCAAAGCCACTCAAACATCACTATTATAACAACCCACATTTTAGGACTATGTTTGATGATGTCAAAGTGTACCCAACGACATGTGTTGAGTGTATTGATTTCTAGTCTAAAATCCACAACCACCATCATCACTGTGAGAGCTGACCATGGCTTCCACGATGATGGTTCCATGTGTTAGTCTCACGGTGGGTCTGTCTGATGCATTGTTCTCTAATATGTATCTATTTTCTTGGTTTGATATCGCCATATCATGACAAATGAGATTTAGTCATCAACAACTCACACTTTAATCTTATGTGTCCTTGTTGTTTATCAACCTTGAACAATGACAACCGATTAGGGACATAATAAGAATATGTATATGTACTTTTAACAACTATATGATGTTATCAACAAGGATAGTAACTTCAATAGATACACCATTAAACAAAATATATTGAAAACTTGCCTTTATTTATAATCAGATCATTTTTACAAGTAATGGCATCACAATCATCACATGATTAGCTCTTGGGCATACATACGAACATACTCCCACTTGCACTTAGATCCAAACACCTACGAATCATATTCCAAGTGATCTTACATATCCAACATGTGTCTTCTGTGAAAGTGCTTTTGTTAAGGGGTCAACAACATTGCTTTCAATTGGTACTTTGTAAATGTTTACATCTCCATGTTGTATGATCTCTCATATAAGATGATACCACCTGTGTATATGGTTTGAGCACTAATGTGATTTGGGGTTCTGTAGCTTGTACAATAGCTCCATTGTTGTCACAATATAGCTCTATTGCCTTGTTGATGCTTGGAACGACCCCAAGTTCTAAAATAAACTTCTTGATCCATACAACCTCCTTTGTTGTACTCAATGCAGTAATATACTCAGCCTCTGTTCTAGAATCGACATCTATTTCTTGTTTGGAACTTTTCCAGCTCACAAGTCCATTTTTGAGGTAGAACACAAATCCAAATTGCAACTTGTAATCATCTTGATCAGTCTATAAGCTTGTATCGATGTTACCTTTTACCACCAACTCTTCCTCTATAAAATAGAAAAATAACTGATCCTTAGTCCTTCTCAAGTACTTTAGAATGTTATTCACGGCTATCTAGTGAGCATCACCTAGATCTAATTGATATCTACTCATCATGATCCAGGCATACGAGACATTTGGACAGGTAAATAACATTACATCCACGATTGATCCAATTGATGATGTATATGGAACCACACTCATGTGTTCCCTTTCTTCATAAGAACTAGGTCATTGAGATCTAGAGATAGGGACACCATGTTGCACATGCATGTATCCTCTCTTTGAGTTTCCCATGCTGAACCGCTTCGACACTTTGTCAATGCATGTCGTCTAACTTAGTTTGAGAAGTCTTCTAGATCTATCTCTATAGATATTTATCCCCAAGATGTAGGATTCTTCTCCCAAGTGTTTCATTTAGAATGTATTTCCAATCCATGTATTTACCTTTTATAAAGTAGGATGTCATTTCCCATCAATAATATGTCATCTACATATAATATGAGGAATGCTACTATGCTACAACTAACCTTCTTGTACACACAAGGATCATATTCATTTTGAACAAAGCCAAACTCTTTGACTATCTCATCAAAATGAAGATTCCATATCTTAGATGCTTGCTTCAATCCATAGATTGACCTTTGTAGCTTACATACTTTATTTGCATCCATCAGATTGATGAAACCCTATGGATGTATCATGTACACAACCTCTAGTAAATTCCCTTAAAGAATGCTATTTTGACATCCATCTGTCAAATTTCATAGTAATGATAAGCTGCAATAGCAAGCATGATCTTTATAAACTTAACCATGGCCACTGTAGAAAAGGTTTCATCATAGTCAACACCTTAAACTTGTGTAAAACCCTTTGCAACCAATCTATCCTTAAAGGTTTGAACTTCTTTATCCATGTCGGTCATCTTCTTGAAGACCCACTTGTACCCTATGGGTTTTACCCCTTCAGGTGGATCCACCAAAGTCCATACTTTGTTGGTATACATAGATTCCATCTCAGGTCTCATGGCTTCAAGCCATTTCTCAAAATTTGATCCCTCAATAGTATCTTTATAGGATATTGGATCATCATCTATGACCAATTTATAGCCTTCATGAGTCATAAGATATCCAAATCTCTTAGGCTCAAGGTTTGTCCTATTAGATCTACGAGGTTCCTGTGTCCCCTGAGGAATTTGATTCTCTACAACACTTTGTTTTTCTCTTTGTTCTTCTAGTTCATCTACCGATTCTATTTTCTCTTGTTGGTCTCGAACCTCTTCGAGTTCTACTTCCCTCTGATAACATCTCATTTTGAGAACCTTTTTTCATATATTTTATTCCTATCTTATGAAAACTTTATGGATTAGTCTGTTCATTTGAGTACCTTAGGGACAAAATCTTGATTTCATACATTTCTCACTCAGTGTAGGTTTATGCCACGTCACAACCACAACATGGGTTGCAACCGTGACTACATAATCCACAGACGTCGTGACTGCAAAAGATTTAATGCTCAACAACTTCACACCTTGACCGCGACCTCCATCATGACTGAGATAACACAACACAACCACGATGTATTAGAACTCTACCATGACTAAAAGGAGGAGATCATCATGACCACTGGCATGCGACCATTGCTCATGAATCACGATCAAGATGACGCCCTACAGTCATGACCTCGACTAAAGCCTTGACTACAACCGCGACCGAGACAAATTTCACTGAGCATCATGACCATGACAAAGGATGCGACAAGCCCATGGTCACAACCATGACTAAAAGTTAAGTCGATGGGCAACACATATAAATAGGTCCCCAACTCCACCCATCAAATCATCAGATCATTAAGGACCACAAAGTGCTGCCAAACTCCAGAGCCATTCACATTCCTCCCCATCAATCTTGGATCTCCAAAGATGAACGTTGGAGGAGAGAGAATATATGTCATCCTCATATTCAAAGAAGTTGTTATCATCCATGCATGTTTTAGATCTAGATTTGGAGAAGTATAATTGGTGTATCACACCGTTATTCTTGATGTATCTACCCTTCTGTAACACCGTTATGCTTCCCATTAACATGTGTGGCTAAACATTTAACATTGGTTGGGAGTAGCTACTAAGACTCTCCCAACATGTATGTTCCTTCTCCCCTTTAAATATATAT
Organism: Alisma plantago-aquatica; assembly: GCA_963693085.1. Lineage (NCBI taxonomy): Eukaryota > Viridiplantae > Streptophyta > Magnoliopsida > Alismatales > Alismataceae > Alisma > Alisma plantago-aquatica. Next base: position 564,709,315 of record OY856413.1, read on the forward strand.
ATGCTAAGATCAAGATTATCTCCATACTCTTGTACTTAGTGATTCACTTGTATGCATAGATACCATCTTGTGATGTATGATTATTGGTACCTCATAAGAGTAGTACTAACCTTATCTAAGTGTTATGGAATAGTATGAATGCTTGAAAGTGTTGGAAAACTAAAGCTAATGGTCATATTATTTGCTTTACGGGTGTTTGTTTCTCATCTCGAGAAAGATTTAACCTTATTATATAGATCTATCCTAAACTCGAGAGAGGAGGGAATATACATCTTTGATGATTGCTTGTAAACTTGATAAAGGTATACAAAGGGGTGTGAGTTTTTCCTATTGGAGAGAGATCTTAGTTGGTAAAATGTAATCCAAGTCTCCTTCCATACTTTTTTTTTTCTATTACTAGTTTGACTTTGTTCTCTTGTTTCATTTTCTTTATTTTGCTTTTCTTTGTTTTATATGGAGAATCATTGTTCCTTAGGGAACATCACCTTGATCTACCTTTCTGTTTGGTGTGTTAGGGTTTAAGGCTTCACATTCTTAGCATTTACCAAACTTGTCCATGTGGTTCAGCCTTGATTTACTACATCGGACCCCATATAATGGTTGCAGTGGCCTGAGTATCGGGTTATAAATTTAAGAGTCTGATTACTCTAGATCCGCTCTATTTTGGACATGTGATTTAGACCGGTCAAGTTTTTGGAGCCGTTGCCAGGGACAAGGCAGAACAGTATTGTTGAGAACTTGAGTCTGCTCACCATACACTCATGCCTCAAGCTGAGCAATAAGCCTAATTTCACAAAAACTCTATACTTGCTACCCTACGACTACATAGAGTATTTCATTTTAACACATCAAGTTTCCTAATTTGACTGTGTGATCTATTTAGGGAGTCTGGAGGGAAGTAGATTTATTCAATACTTCACTTTCACTTCAAGATGTCATTCTCCCTCATGTGGATGGTAGTCTTATTGGTGAAGATCAGATGGTGAGAGTTCAATACAATCGACCGCCACATGAGATGGAAGAAGAAAGGGAAGACCATCACTCAGATGGACATAGCCATGAGGAAGACTGATGTGAGGAAGATCACCATCACTACCATCATCACCACCTCAGAACGCACAATAGGAATCACCATGAACATGAATATGATAATGAACATGAGCATAGTGACCAGATCTATGAGGGTGAAGATGATGAGGAAGAGAAAACTCTCAGAGAGCTATTCGTGACTTGAGCCAATGAGTCAAGATGTCCAATAGTCATTGTGCACTTCAATGCAACTAATTTTGAGTTGAAACTTGTTGTAATATCGATGATCTAGAACAATCCCTTCAGAGGGAATTTGAAGAATGAGAATCCTTACCATCATCTTGACACCTTCAAAAATATATGTGATACCATAAAAATGAGGGGAGTACCTCAAGAAGTCATATATTTCAAGGGATTTAATTTCTCTCATGAAGATAAAGCTCTCTCCTAGTACCTTAACTTACCCCACTAGTCCATAGATAGACGGATACCCCTTGTAGATACTTTTGTCACTAAATTTTACCCCACTGAGAGAACTATTCAAAATATGCAACAAATCAATTACTTTGTAAAAAACTGGGGGAGAATCTCTACGAAGCATTGGAGCGATTTCAAGAATACCAAATAGATTTCCCTCTTTGAAACTGCCACAAAGGATTCCTGGTGAAAATGTCTTACTACAAGATAACCCCCACGGAACGGACTTCACTAAATGCAACCGCCAGAAGTGATTTCCATGGAAAGAAACTGAGTAAAACTATGAAAATCATTGTTAACATGGATGTATTGCAAGAAAGCATGGAGTATGATAGAATTGATAAAAGCTCAGCCAAAAAGGTTGGCTCTGAAGGACTGTCAATCAAAGTCAAGGCTCTATAAACCATTACAACTCAAATTCATAAGATTGCCACAGATGTCAAACAACTAAAAGACACTAGAGGAAAGGGCAAGAAACACGTCGAGAAAGTCATAAAATTGTTTACATGTGGTGAAGGAGGACATGGAATTGGCAATTGTATCTATACGCGGCCAGAGGATAAAAAATAAATTGAAAGCAAAGAAGAGACAAAAAAATGTCTCTCAAGCTAATTTTAAACAACCAGACTATCCTACATTCAATTATGGAAACAAAGAAGTTGTTGAAAACTCTCGTCAACTAAGTAATTTGTCTAAACCACCTCTAGGATTCATGAAGAAAGGATGACTAACTCAATATATGAGAACAACTAGTGATTAGATGAATAAAAATATCTATCAGAATCAAAATAAAAATACAAGCCGACAAGATCATGGACAAAGTCAAGGTTAGAATCAAACCAAGCACAACAATGAACTAGACATGATCACTCAGTTGTTTGATTTTGTAAGGAGGCAAGCTTTGGTAAGCGACCATCTCACACAAAGTTCCATCACCATTTTGGGAGTATTAACTAAAATGCCAACTTAGATGGTAGATACGCAAACCCATCAATGGCAAATTGATCAAAAACTTACCCAATTGGCAGAGCTTGTAAAGAACCCTTCAAGAAAGATTCTGTCAAATGAGAAAAAAATATGGCTGCTCTCCAATCAGGAAGGATGTTGAAAGATCTTGGTACTAATGGTACCACGGAGGAGGGAGACCATAACGAGCCACAATTTAAGATGCTAATTATGCAAGAAGAATTTGTAAGAAAAAAATCCGATGAGAAGGACAAAGAAGGAGAAAATTACAGAAAGATGAAGGATGAAGGGGCCAAGAACCCATGTCCTATGGAGAAGATTTTACATAGAGAAATCCCTATTCTCTAAGAGTTTCATTTTCCTACAAACTGATAAAGGCACATCTAAAAATGAGATATGAGAAGTTTATGGAATAAGTGAAGAAATTACACCTTGATATCCCATTTCTTGATGCAATTGAAGATATACCAACGTATGCAAAGTTATTTATGGACTTGATCACAAATAGAAGGAGAGGATACCATGTGTAGACTGTGCAATTGGCCAAAATGTCAAGCACCAATTTTCAAGCTAAGTTACCTACCAAAAAGAAAGATCCAGGGGCGTTCAATATCCCCTTTTGTGTTGGGGACAATGTGGAAAGGAATGGATTAGCTGAATTGGGATCAAACATTAGCATTATGCCCTTGACCCTGGCTCAAAAGCTTGGATTTACAGATATGGTGAAAATGGGCATGTGAATCGAACTAGCTGACCACACCTTTACGGGGCATGTAGGAAGAGGATGTCCCAAATGGGTTGGGTGATTCTTCATACCATGCATATAATGGTGATCGACATAGTTGATGACCCGAAGTGCCCAATGATATTTGGAAGACCTATCCTTACTACCGAAAGGGCTCTTATAGATCTTACAGAAGGAATTATTACTCTATGTGTTGGTAATGACCACATCGACTTCTGAGTACAAGACACTATGAGGGGACCATCTCTCTTTCATTCAAACTACTTCATGGATAACTATAATCAATGTTGTGAAGAAGTACAAGAGGATAAGGAAATTGTCAATCCACTTATGCGAGCCTTGAATAACCCTAAACCTAGTGTGGAAGACCTATAAGTTGTTGAAATTTTGGACTACCTAAATCGACCTGAAGAAGAGCTCAGTGACAGTGAAGAATAAATCTTCAAAACCACAAAGTACACATCCCATGAGAAAATCCCTAAAGAAAAGGGAACACTGAAACCAAAGCTAGAATTAAAACCTCTTCCTGAAGGGTGGAAGTATGAATTCCTAGATGATGAGGAGAGGATCTATGATCGTTAATGCTAACTTGACAGATGAATAGGTAGAAATGTTTCTAAAGAAGCTCAAATTGCATAGAAAATGTATAGGGTATTCGATTGAGGACATTAGAGGCCTCAGGCCTGCCTTATGTATGCATAAAATCAATCTTGAGGAAATGGCTAATTCTTTCACTCAACCATAAAATAAGTTGAATCAAATTCTAAAGGAAGTTGTGAAGAAAGAAGTAATTCAGATGCAGGATGTCGAAATCATATACCCATAAGTGACAAGAATTGGGTAAGCCCTATTCATGTTGTGCCCAAGAAAGTTGGAATGATAGTGGTAAGAGGTGAGGATGGGAATGAGGTAGAAATGTGAACCATAATAGGTTGGTGTATGTGCGTTGACTATCAAAAAATGAATGTTACTACAAGAAAAGATCATTTACCTATGTCATTTATTGATCAAGTCCTAGAAAGATTAGCACATCATGATTACTTCTATTTCCTAGATGAGTATCTAGGATTCTATCAAGTACCAATTTATCCCAACTATTAGGAAAAGACAACCTTTACCTACATCTACGGTACATACACTTTCATAAAAATGCCATTTGGGATGTGTAATGCACCCGCGACCTTTCAACACTGCATGATCTCTATGTTTTTAGACTTTCTAGAAGATATAGTGGAGGTATTCATGGATGACTTTTTTTATCTATGGGACATATTTTGAGGGATGTCTGAAAAATCTATCTCTGGTGTTGAAATTCTATGAAGAAATGCACCTGGTTCTAAATTGGGAAACATGCCATTTTATTGTCCATGACGGCATTGTCTTAGGACATAAGGTTTCCAAGAAAGGAATAGAGGTTGACCTAAGTAAGATTGAGGCTATATCCAAGCTTCCACCACCTAAGTCTATCATGGGAGTAAGGAGTTTCTTAGGGCATGCTGGGTACTATAGATGATTCATGAAAGACTTTTCAAAGATTACTAATCCCCTTTCAAACCTTCTGATTAAGGATATTGAATTCATATTCACTAATGAATGTTTAGAAGCCCTCAATACCCTTAAACAAGACTTGGCAACAACTCTAATTCTAGAAGCACCAGATTGGGAATTACCATTCGAGATTATGTTTGACATAAGCAATTTTTCCATCGGAGTTGGTTTGGGACAAAAGAAGGACAAAAGTCACCACGTGATTTGTTATGAAAGTCAAACGTTGGATGAAGGCCAAATGAATTATCCCACTAGGGAAAAAGAAATGTTGGCCAGCGTATTTGCCTTTGATAATTTCATATCATACTAAGTGATATCAAAAGTAAAAGTATGCACTGATCACGGATCTAGAAAATACCTTATGCAAAAAAAGGATACGAAGTCGAGGTTGCTAGGTTGGGCCTACAATAATTTGACCACAAGAATATTCATAAGAAAGGAAAGGAAAATATGATTGTTGACCACTTGTCAAGGATAGTTTTTGATGAAGAAAATCAGTTGCCTGTAAATGACAATTGCATTGATGTAGATCTTTTGATGGCTCAGTCAGTTGAACCAAGCCTACCCTGGTTTACTGACATTTGCAAATATCTAGCGTGTGGACAGCTACCATCCAAGATCACTTATAATCAGAAGAATGAGTTATTCTTTGTTAAGAAAAATTACTACCGGGACAATCCTATTTTGTTCAAAAGATACTCTGACAGTTTATATTGTCATTGTGTTCTAAAAGAAGAAGTACCCCTAATCCTTAAATAATGTCATTCCTCCCTTATGGAGGTCATCATGGGGTGTAAAGGACAGCTAAAACGGTTCTACAGTAGGGATTCTATTGGCCGACTCACTTCAAATATGATGTGTCATTTGTCAAAACCTACAAAGAGTGCTAACTCACAGGGAACATGAGTCGAACGAATGAAATGCCCATTGTTGATTGGGTGTAAGTTGAAATTTTTGATGTATGGGGGATTGATGTTATGGGACCTTTCCCATCATAAAAAAGGAACCAATATGTTCTTGTGATTGTAGACTATGTCTCGAAATGGGTAGTGGTTGTTTCTACCCAGACCTGTGACTCCAAAGAAGTAATCAAGCTATTTGAGAAAACTATCTTTCTGAGATTTGGGGTCCCACACATTATTATAAGAAATGGAGGATCCCATTTCAGTGAGAAGTAGTTTGAATCTCTATTGAAAAAGTATGGAGTAAAACAAAAAGTCACAACTTGCTACTATCTACAAACTTTAGGATAAGTCACATTATCTAACAAGAAGATCCTAGAGAAAATAAAAGAAAATAGTAAGTCGTATAAGGAAAGCATGGTTGATGAAACTTAACAATGCTTTATGTGCCTACTGCACGACATACAAGACACCTATAGGCACAAAGCCTTATAGGATAATTTATGGGAAATCCCGTCATCTATTTGTTAAGATAGAGCACAAAGCCATTTGGGCTATAAAGTTTTTGAATATGGTTCTTGACAAAGTAGGCAAGAAAAAGTTCCTCCAACTCCAAGAACATGAGGAATTGAGGCTACATACTTACGATAAAGTAAGGATATACAACAAAGGACAAAGGTGTGGCACGATGCACACTTGAAAAACAAAGATGTGCATGAAGGAGACAAATTTCTTTTATTTAATTCTAGTATCAGGTTGTTTCCTAGTAAGCTAACAACAAGATGGTCCGACCCCTTTTCTGTGGTAAAAATATACCCATCAGGAATGATGGAAATAACTAATGATAAGACTGGCCCTTTTAAAGTGAATGGACATAGGATAACAAAGTAGTATGATGATGAAGCTTTTTTAAGAAGGTCAGAGCTAAGTTTAGGGGAACCCAGTCCTACAACAAATGAAACATGTGAGTCATTGCCAACATAGATTGAAGGAGGATGATACCAGAATGAGGGAGTCAAGCTAAATACCTTAAACTAGCGCTTCTTGGGAGGCAATCCAAGCAATTTTTGGCTTTTTTTCATAACTCAAGTTCCTTTGCCTCATGCTTTTAGTTTAAAAGATATGTATATAAATATCTTTGAACTCCCTCTGTTGAGGTATTTTGGTTTTTCCCTCTAAAGTAAGTGTATTGTAGTAAGTAGCTTGTTATGTCTTTACATGGGATTTTAATGAAATGCAATGGGGGTGTTTTAGCTTGATATCTAAAAATATGTGTTTCTATCAAAGAACTTATTCAGTGCATGGCGGTTGCGGCACCCGTCGCAGTTGTAATTGCTGGATTGCATGTTTTGAGAATGTAGTCACAAAAAAGATCATGGTCGCGGCATGCTTCATGGTCGTGGCAACCTACCTGATCGAGACGATGGGCACGATCACGAAACCCTCCTAGTATAAAAGTTGGGAGTTCTTGAAATATTATTTCTTCTTTTCTCTCTTTTTTTCTCAAATGTTTGAGCTATGAAGAAGCCTAACTGGAGAACCGTGACAATGCAAAATCATGGTAGGTCATTCATAGAGAACATGTTACAACCCCAATCTTTGAGTTCTTATGGTTGGAAATGCAATTTCCCCCAATAAATGTATGATTTTGTAATTTTAATGATTTAAGTTAATTGATTGGTTTCATTTGACAAATAGCCTTGTGTGTTTGATATCGTGGGCCTTGTTGGCTATTGGGCCCAATAACAAGAAAAGGAAATAAAAAGGAAAAGAAATCAATTAATAAAAGAATAATTGAGATAATGATGAAAATATAAGAACTTTGTGGAAATATGGATAATGGAATCATTATGAATGAGATTTTGACTCCACATGATTTCTAGTGGTAAATAGAATCAAAATAAAGATTAAGAAAGAGAAAATATCAATTAAATAAGCTTTATTAAGGGATAAATTGCACATGGGGATAATGCCTTTTTCCTTTTGAGTTTGGAACTCGAATTTGGTACATGTGTAGATGAAATCAAATAAAGAATTACTAAGAAGAAAATTTGAGATATAAGAAAGGTATGTTTGAATCACATTGATGGTATTTCAAATCTATATGGCTATAATGGCAAGAAGAGGATAATTTTAGAAATTGGCAATAAAGTGTCATGAACTAATGAGTATATGTGGTGGCTTTTGTGTTGCCAAATCAAAATACTACCTAATAAGAAAGTATATCCTCATGACCAATGAATTAAAAGTCAAGAAAAAAGGGAATATAAGTGATGATTTTAGGATTTTCCATTGTATAAATACTCTAATATGAGATTCCTTGTTAACCAAGGAATGTAGATTGACAAGGAAGTAATCAAAAGTATAATTACACCGTAATAAGGAAAGTAGTTTCTATAGACAGAGGGACTTGTTTCCTCATGCGTAAGTGTGCTAAGGCATTGCTACCTATCCCTATAAAAGGATTGGCCCCATATCCTCGAGTCCAAGAGGATCTCAGGCATCTCACATCTTCTTTAATCTTTTATCCATTCTGACCCTAACAACGGGGAGTAGTGCGACCCCTGGAGTGACGAGGAGCCGTGGAAGGAAGTAAAAATGAAGCATGATGCTCCCACACTACTGGAAGGAAGCTCGACGATCATCTTCTTGCCCTAGACCCTACGCAACACCAGCAGGATGGCTACAAGTCGGCCGTAATTGCATATCTGGTAAAATTGGAACCAGTCACCTTGGACGTGATCTAAGGGCATCTCCATGTGCGTAGGAGCATGGCAGAGGCAAGGGAATCACCCCTGGTGGCCGTCGGGTGGTGGGGAGGGGAAGAAATGTTGCTCCCGACCTGCCGCAATGACATTAGAGGGTTTTCGCGAGGAAGGTGATGAGTGGGTCACTTGATGAAAGTACCCTTCCGAGGCTTGAAGAGCCAGATCATCACGCAGGGGCAAAATCATCAACACATTATGTTTTTAGTTGGCCGAGTTACGCAAAAGAGAAATGCATGCGATGGCCGACATGTCAACATCTCATTGGTCTAATTAAGTAAATCTTGTGAAATTTGTAGTTAATTAATGGTATCTCGGAAGAAAATTGATCAGAAAAATGCAAGGAATCTAATAAAAATAGTTTTAAAGAATTATTTCATTTCTAATTCCAAAAATGTCTTAAGTTGATCAGGTATCCATTAAAATTTGTTTAAAAAGACTAATTATGATTGGAGATCAAATCTAAGGTCCCTAATGGGTTATTTCGAGTGTTAGTAACCTGTTGAGAAGTAAAATGAGATTTGAATATGATATTAGGTAAAAATTTACTTGTTTTAGTGTTTGAACCCATAAATCTATGATAATGCATATATAAACCATAATCTAGGGTAAAAAGGATGATTAACTTGAATACTCTGAAATTCTTTGGAATAATGTTATAATTAGTTGATCCTAAGCTTGTTAGGAGGAATATAACAAGTTAATTAGGGTTTATGCTTAGTTTTGTTTTTTTGGGTTTGTAGTGTCAATAATGAAGATAACCCTAAATGAAAACATAAAAGGAAGTTTGAAACCCTAGGAAGTGAGTTCAAATGAATGGATCCTGATAAATTGAATAGTGAATATATTAAATCATTGTTTTAGGATTCTTGCTTGTGTAAACTACTTTCTTGCCTGGATATTTCCTTACTTGTATTATTGTTAGATTGTTGATTTGGCTGAATAGGTATGTGGTTACTTATGAAAAATTGCCTTTAGTTTCATGACATTTCCAGAATGTTTCTCATTTGATTGCAACCTAAATTGTTGGATGTTCAATTATGCAATCCTATAAAGTCCCTATGAGTATCACAATTAAATATGAATGTGTTTCTCAAAGCTACATGCCATCCTAATGTATGTTTCAAGACAAAGCCCCAGAGGGAAGGTCTGAGTTGGTCAAGCCCCAGAGGGAAGACCATTGGGCACCTCGAGAGGTAACCTCAGGCACCAAGCTTAGGATGGAGATGGTGGCCTTATGTCCCTTACAAGGACAAAACCCTAAGAGAGGATAATCCAGGGTTCTGAGCAAAAGTGGTTGAGATATCACATTGAAAGCATAATTTGGATTCTTTATCAATTACTTGTGATAATTAGGTTGTTATAAACTATTTGTGAAATTGTGATTGTCCCCCACATACCTGTATAGAAATATACTCACCGACATTTTGTTTGTCGGCATTTTAGGTACATTTCTGAGAAGGGACAAATAGTAAATTAAAATATTGTGAAGACACAATTAATTTGTTCGAGGAGGAATAGTTAGATAGACTTGTTCGGTGGATAGAAGTCTAATCCAAAATTTCAAGGTATGCAAAAAGATTTGTTTTTTATTCCAACTTTTCAGTTTAGAAATAGTAGAATTTGATAATTATTTTTTATTAAATGTTGAACCATGGATCCTGAATTATTGGGATAGCATCATGTCCTTCTAGTCTACCTTTATTGGGGGTTATCAGGAGGCAGATTCGTTATAGAACTGAAGTGCTACCATTGTGATCCCTCAGTCGTGGTCACACCACCCTTGCCTCCAATGTTACCTTGCCTTCTTCTCGCAACTCTGAGAAGGTACCAAACCCCACCTTGTTTATTATTTCATTCTATTTGATTCACATTAGTGTGTTTCTTCTCAATCAACACTTCCTCACCCAATTTCTCTACTTCTCGAACCATAAATTATAATTTATCGATCGTGTGTTGGCTAAAAACTCTCTGTCGTGGTCATTCAACTTTTCGCAAAGCACTGATTGTATCGTTAGAGCCCTTTTACCTATATCATTCTCTTCTTTTCTATCAATATCAATGAATTCCTTCTCATCCATCTCTATGCCTGCATTGAGATCGCAACTGGTATTTGGTCGATACATCTGTCGTGACCACAAAACCCTATTCCTACAACCATCTCGGTCGTGGCATCTTCTCAGTCATGGTCACGATACCTTATCTCCCAATTGTGACACCCCTACTTTCTAATGAATTTGATCTTTTATAGAGGAACCTACTTTTCTCAAGGGGGGAACCAACTTTCCACCTTCAATTGTAGGCATTGTAACATGATTCCCTATGTTTAATTCCTTAATAACTTTCCTAGGTCTTTCTTGTACGGCTATAACCCCGAGCGCCATGATCGAAGCACACACCACGGTCACGAAAGCCATCGTGGTTGTGACGTGTTTCCCTACCACCCTTCTCGCCTGTCGCAGTTGTGACACTTTCTCAACCTTTTGTCACGGACACAATAATACATATGATTGTACTGTTTCAATAAGCGTTATTGAAAAAAATGACTACAAAAGAAATGGACAATAATGTCATGAATATTGTTTATTACAACATTGTTGACAAACTTGTGTTGCAATAATATCAGAATGTCTTCTTCCACCTATGAAAGTTTGATGAAAAGGATGACATCAATAGTAGAAGTCCTATAAACAATTAGTAAAATAGAGAAATGGCTTCACGAAGATGCCAATCTAAAAGAAGAGGATACAACTCACCTGAAGCTTATCAAGGAGAAGTATGAGAACATCTTGGCCCAAAAAACATCAGAGGAATCTGAAGAATCCCAGGAGACTTCATAGACGAAAACCTTCGAGTTTCAACCGTCTGAAGGAGAACTCAAGAAGTTGATGCAACCCAAGCTAGAAACCAAGGATGCTAAGGACACTAAAAATAGAAATTTGGCAGCCGTAGGGAAACCAAAGAGTATAAAAAAAGAAGACAACCCCGAGGTGGTTAAGGAAAAAGAATAAGAGACCAATAATTAGAAGATAGCAGTGTTCATACCAGGAGACCAAGTGCACCAGTCACACTTTGACTTGGTAATGAAGACCAAAAGCTTCAAGCTGACACAGTATCTAGATGCCGATGACTTCAAGAGGATGGGAATCTATGACAAAGTGATAAAGTTCTTGAATGGAGCCAACCTACATACTCCATATATGTTTGAAGCCCCTTCTCTCACTCAACTTATGCAAGAATTTATGAAATCACTACAGAAACTACCTATCAACAATATTGAATGCATGAAAATTGGCAGAGAGTTCAAGCTCGAAGTGAGGATAAGGGAAAAAATCCATGTAATTACTAAACCATCCTCAATTTTATCTTCACAAAGACAAGAGAAAAAGCATAGGCATGCTCAGCCGCGCCAGGTGAGAAGGAAGCCTTTGAATACAACAACCATAAGATGTGGGAAAAGCTGACAGAAGAACACAGAGCTCAAAAAAATCAAAGGCGACGCTCATCACCTCCAGCTTCATCATAGTAATGTAGAAGATGACAACAATACAGTCTTCACGAGATCAGAAATCGAAGGAGTTTGTAAAGGGGACCTATTCTTAATATGATCTATGTTGAATAAGAAATGAGTGAACATCACAGGACTGTCGGTAGAAAGGTTATCATCTGCTATAGGAAAGGAAGCAAAGAAGCCTTAAGAATTGTACATGGGAAGCCAAATCACCCACAATGATTATCATTTCATGGATATCAAGAAAATAATGAAATATAATCACACCAAGGGACATACCAAGATAGATATTAAGTTCTAAATAAACATGTCTATCCTAGAATAGTGGGGCAATAAACTCCTCTACAAACAAAGCTTCTCCAAAGTCCTACTGCGACTACCTAAAATGGCATACTATTACGTCTATAAGTTGTGACCTACAGAAGAAGTAGATAAAATGCACTCCAGTGCCATCCGAAAAGCTATAGACCCCCTATCACCTACTGGAGAGGAGAGTATAAGAGACAGAATGCTAGAGGTAGAGATGCAAAAGCCATATGAAAGGAAGAAGATGACAATCAAGAAGTGTAAGGAAAAAGCTATATACACTTCTACTCTCGCATCAAAAGTAGGGTTCCCAAGTTCACCCTCTATTCCCTCCCCAAAGGAGTTTGAATACCTATTGAACTTAGGGATAACCTATAGGGGAGGCACTACTTCCACTGAAAAAAACAAACTTCAATGGTAAAAAATGAGCCAAGAAAAGGCCTCAAGGTCTCTAGAGTTGCACTATGCCCTCTAAGAAAAGAAGTAGTGCCTAAAGCACTTGAACAACATGATGCATCCTCCTCTGCACAAGCAATCATGGCTACTCCTAAGACAGAGAAGTCATCCCCACAACCCACATTACCTGAAGCATCAAAGACACCATTATAGACTCCTAGAAAGAAACAACATCAATGCCCATAGTCCGTCACTGATGTACTAGGGTACAAATTTGATGCCATGTTGGTACACATGCATCATAATTCTGAAGTTAATTACAATGTTACTTCTAGCCTATATACACTGACAATGCAGGTACAAATCTTAAACGTGAGGACTGAGGTAGTCCCTCAGTTCACGTAGGAAGTAATAAACAACCAAAACATGATGATGGGAGCTTTGAAATCCTTGTAAGAAGAAATGGCAGACCTCATAAAAAAGGGGAAACCATGCAGGATGATAAAGAAATGATATGGAGGGGGTATGAGGAGGCATTAAAAGACTTAACGAATGAAAACCAAAACTTAGAAGAAGAACAAAAATAGCTGACAGCAGAGTGACAATAGATAGATGGTTGGTGACAAAGAAATAAGTCCAAGCACCTGACCATCCCCTCTGTATCCCAAGATTTTAGGCAAAGATGACAATGACGTGGATGGAACGGGTGCAACCACAACCTCAAAATATGAAAGCACCAACATCAAGCCTACTATAAGGGAGGAACCTTCTATAAAATAGGTGTCGCAACACCTTGATGATAACCAAGGTGCCGACAAGAAAAAGTCAAGCACCTCAGCATAGGCGTTTGACTTGAATGCCAACCTAGATAATGATGAGGCTATCTCTGAAGAGCACAAACATCACATTGTCGTCAGGGGGGAGAGCACATATATGGAAGATCTCAAATCTAGAGAGATGAAGGATATTAACAAATTTTTAGATGAAATGAATATTGGAATGGACATCTGTGATATCTACTTGTAGGATCCTACACACAATGAGCAAAACAACACCGTCTACGATGGCAAGATGGTTGCAACGTTGGCTAAACTTAATACAGTAGAACTAGAGCCAAAAACTAGAGAAAAATAATCTCTTGGAAGATTCAATAAGAGAAATAATTGATAATAATGTGAAGCAAGTGGAAAAATAGGTGCAAAAGGCTGTCAAGAAATAAATACCTACCCCAATCGTACTGCCATCACTAACACAATCGATAGGAGATGGAACTTCATAAGACGACGAAGGAGATCTTTCCTTCTTCTTCACAAATGAGCCAGTCATAAAGCGGAACACACCTGGTGACAATGAAGAATTAGGTGTTGCTCCTCCTCTACCCTACAAAATGGAAGACATGGACATGACATCCTTTTCCAAAATCACATGCAGGGATGTCTATGTCTTAAGGGACATACTAGATGACAGTTTGATAGGAACAGATGTACTTTATCACAATAAGGGCAGGTCCCTAAATAGGGACCATTTCAAAGGAATCATCTTAAAAAAAGTGAGGGAACATAAAAGGTTGCTCAAAGTACTCTGTGTAACACAGTTGGAAGAATTTCTACACCCAAAGAAAATATAACCTATTTTTAAAGGTACTACTCATCTAGTTGGGAAACTTTTTGATAAAAAGTTTGAGTCACTCAACATAAAAGAGCTACAACAAGCCATGAGTAGAGATGAAACAAAGTTTGTGGTTATGCCTATACAGAATGTCAAGCACTAGGCCCTCAATGTTGCCAACCTATATGAGCAACGTACAACAATGTATAACTATTGTGTAGCTGAGTTGGACAACACTTCCTTAATTTACAAAAACAAGGAAGTAAGAGATATTCTAAAGTGTTGCTACATTTCCAACGTGCTATCTAGACAGTAGACAACCACCACCAAGGGATATGGAAATAATTCTTCATCTGCAAAAACATCCCTCAAGAAAAGGCAGGATCATGGGATTTTGCCTTCTTAACACCATCAACAAAGGAATCCTTATGGAAGACCTATACACTAAAGACTTACATGGATTATGTGGTCTTTATGCAATAGAAGTAATCTACAATCATTACTTCTTCAATGACCCAGTGATACCCATAGATGCAATACCATGTAGACTTCACCCTAAAATCCCTCTACCTAAAAAGAAGACATGGAGGAAAAGTCTATGAACCCTGTGGGTCGATCCTGATGAACTAGATAGGGTGACTGCCTGCAAAGAAGGATGTGCAGCAAATACTCAAAACAAATATCAACATCAAACTATGGGCAAGCAAAAAACACCACCATAGCAGGAAAAGAGCCATAACATCCTCTTGTAAATGATCCTCAATACGGAGAGAAAATGAAGATGATATGCCAACAATAAAGCTTGATGGGCCAACAGGAGAGATAGTGCCCACCTACCAAGATTTGATAGATGGGGTTGTAAAAGATTATCGTTAGAGTCTCTACAGATGATAATGAAATGCCTAAAGGAAGGTGACACTACTTCAAAAGTGATCTTTGAAAGGAATGACATTTGTGTACTAAAATATGAACTCAGAGATACTTTGAAAATAGGAGTACATGTTTCAATCAACACTATGTTAGCCTACCAATCACTAATGGGCGACAACATGACAAATGTGCACATGGCTTATTTTCTACTAGTCGATGATATCCTGAAAGACAAAAGGTTGAGGGAAAAAGAACTTCTACATCAATGTGTTATGACCTCTCACCCTGACTATATATTCATGCTCATCTTGCATGATAACCATTGGAATCTTTTGGTATTCAACATTATAGAAAGGATTGTGGTTTTATATAACAACTCTAATGCGGCCTTTGCACTAAGAAACACACTAATATGACTGATGCAAAGACACTTACAGAAGAGAAGGTAGTGAAGTGCGTTGGGGCAATCATCCATATGATAAAAAATCAAGGAAAAGGGTACAAGCATACAGAAGGCAAAGACTTCAGAACGATGTAGTTCTGCCATAGAAGCCCACAAAAAGTACCAGTGTCCAATGACTGTGGATTGTATTGTTTATCCAGGATGACATCCCTCGCCATGATGAATATGAAAGTAGAGAGAATGCAACATGAACATTACCACTCACTATGTGGAGTATATGCTAGCATGCTCTTGGAATCAAAATGGGCGATAATAGAAAGGAAACACCAATAATGAAAGCCTATTTTTGACACTCTGAGTTAGAGTGAATGATAAGTTTGAGGGAGGGATTATAAATGGGCGTGATAGGTAAAATTTTGTAACTCAAAATTTAATTCCCGCTTCTTGTACATATTCTTATTATTACTTCCAGTAAGTATAGGATATTTTGAAATAATTTTGAAAGTTCCAAACAAACATTTTATATCATTCACAATTTTTGGTTTTCCCTTAATCATCCAACTCCACCTTTATTTAGAATTGTAAGCCCCCCTGGTATGTGTTGTAGTGCAATCATTTCTAGAGAGGTGAAAATGAGATACCAATTCACATAAAAGTAAAAGCAAGAGTTCCAACAATATGGTTTTATCTCATTGTTGCGGCAAAACATTGTGTGTGAAATGATCCTAAATCTATAGAATCCCTAGAAATTGGAGGACTTGACCAGCCATACTCCTGACCAATCACCCCAACCTGATGGTTCTCGATAGAAAGTCTTCACTTCCCATAAGAAGGAAACAAATGCCCCTTCCAGTTTTAGTTATCCCCTCTCTGGGATGAAAAAAGGCTTGGCCGCCCAGAAAATCCTTCAAAACCATTCCCCCAAGCCTGAGAGCAAACATGAAAAGACAAATTGTAAAAAAATAAAATCAGATTTGTACCTAAACAGGTGTTGAAGGATCCTACATGACCGGTGTATTATTTCACTCGTGAATACAAATATGTTGTGCCCGTAAGTGGAATCCTAAAGCCAATTATACCACCTTCACTTCCAAGAAACCCCAAAAAACCACCTGATTTGACATCAGGGCCCATGGGGCAACATAGTCATTACGACAGTCTATGGGTGAGCCATAACGAGGAGTGTAGGAAAAACACTAAAAGATTGAAACTTATCTAAGTACATTAGTATAGGCTCAACTAAAATATAGGTAGGTTGTGAAAGCTACCCCTCATGGGAATGATGTACAAATATAGCCAACAATCTAGCACGAGGGGCAGTCATTATGAGGGAGATCCCTTTACTACAAAAAGGCATTAGCAAGGGCCACAAGTCATGCAACTCTAGATACGTAAGGGGGGAATATAATTTTAGGATTCAAGCCAAGCATGTCACAGGAGTTTTTCTATAAGAATGAGATAACTCTATAATGGTGGGTTTTTCAAATATTTTATTATATATATATCTCATCTCTCTATAATTTTGATCCTACCCATTAGCCTGAGGAATGGCTAAGTTCTATGTTTGGGGGAGTTGATAACATCTCATTTTGTGAACTTTTTGCATATATTTTATTCCTATATTAGCACAAATTTTATGGATTTTCTATTTATTTGAGTACCTTAGGGCCAAAATCTTGATTTCATACATTTCTCACTCAGTGCAGGTTCACGTCATGTCGCGACTGTGGCATGGGTTGCAACTGCGATTATGAAATCCATAGATGTCACGACTGAGACTGTGACATCACCAAATTTTCTAATATTTGATCTGATGTGAGACGTTAAAATTGAAACCCTCATCTCAGTAAGAATCCCAATTTAAACACAATACACTAGGTTAAGAATAAGAAAATTAGATGAAGTCAGAATGAAACAACAGTAGCACATGCACATGAAAAATAATTAAACCATACAACACATGTTCTCCATTCAACATATAATTACATAATATATTCACATTGAACAACAAACTTATACATATACATATACTACCACTAAACTACAGGACCTTAAGACAACTAGTTCACCTATACATCGGCTCACTATAAAACTCTCAACTATCCTAATCCTTCAAGATCATATGTCCACACCTAAACAAAAGATGACATGTAGTATATTGTACTGAGTATGCCTACATGTATCTTCATATACCTCTCATTACTAAGCTTGATAATAAGAAAAAACTAATACTTGGTAGTTATAAAGAAATATAAGAAAAAGCATATACTTTCACAAAATGTCATTAACAAAAGAGAACACATATTTTAAGCTCATTTTCCATTATATCATCCATGCATTTACTATGTGAGTATTGAATGCGTTACGGTTTTTATGATCTACTACCAAAGATTTTAAGATCATTATACATGTGATCTACTATCAAAGAGTTTGAGATCACTTCCAAGTACTTTACTACCAACAAGTTGTGCTTTACTTTCTAGCACTTTACTACCAAAGAGTTGAAGTGCTTGGATATAATGGAACAGATATATTATGTTTCATGTTTTCATAGCCATAAGTTTGGAAAATCAAGCAAGATATCATACAGGAACAATCATTTCATCCAATATCATATGATAAGTGTTTACTACACACATAATGCAAGCATATAGTATAATAAGCCAAATAAGAAGCAATGGTGTACCTTGAAGATGTTGGTATGTATGCCCTGAGAACCAATCATGGGATGATTGGTGGGATACATTGAGATTGATTTGATAAACATCAAAGAAAACCTTCCAATTCTTTCTGGTTCAGTCATATGAGATGGTGATAGAACAGATTGAATGTCTAGAGAATGACAATACTCAATGACGTATGCTTTTAGGTTAAGGACCTAAACGATGAGATCATACATATGCTAAGAGTTTGTACATTCTTATTATGTCCCTAGTCGGATGTCATTGTGGAAGGTAGATAGACAGCAATGACACACACAAGACTAGATTGTGGTGTTGGTTGATGATAGAATCTCATTAGTCATGATATGGAGATATCAAACCAAACACATAGGTACTTGTTAGAGAACAAGTGTACCGGACAGACCCACCGTGAGTTTGACACATGGAACCATGACATGGTAGTCACAATTAGTACTCACAGTGATGGTGGTGAATGTGATTCTTCGACCTGAAATCACTACACTCAACACATGTCGTTGGGTACACTTTGACATCATCAAACACAGTCCTGAAACATGGGTTGTTATAAAGGTGATGATTGAGTGGCTTTGACACATGGGGCTTTTGAGGGGTCAGTGATAGATATGGGATTTGTCCCTCCTAAGGGATTTTGATATCCATGGTCGCTTGATGAGTAGGATTGGGTAAGGCATGCATGCATGTGTGAATCAGTATGTGATATTGATGTCATACATATCTCTTCCAATCTGCTCTGAGATCAAGATAGTGAATGAACATTGACATGATGACTGTTCCATGCCTCGAGTTCATTCGGGATATCGGTGACAAAAGAATTATACATTCAGTGTAACACCATACACGGATTGTAGGATTGAAATTTGTTCTCCAACTTTCTATTTCACTTGGGTAGCACTGATATGTGACTAGGAACCACTCTTTGCTTGTGAAGTCTAAAATGTTATGGACTTTCACTACCAACGTGAAATGGACCTATAGGGTCACACACATAGGATTTAACTTGGAAGAGGAGTTTTATCCACAAGTTATGTTTATATTGATTACTAAAAGAGTTTCGTAGTTCAATTAAACACTCAATCAATTGATAGATTAGTATCATAGTGTTCAAGGTGTTGGACCGATTGATTAGAGTATCAGATTGATTGAGATTGCAATTGACTGATTTGCACAGGTCTGCTGCTCCAACCGATCGACTCATGTGATGAAACGATCGACTCAGGTTGTTGAACTGATCGTCTCATGTGTCACCAAACGGTCGGCTCAATTTTTGAACCGATCGGTTCGGGTGACCGACTGAGATCGTTTGGAAAATAAGAGACTATTTTAAAAATATATATTTGTTTCACTTGTACAAATTCGATTTGGACAAGGACTAATATTGGATTAGTTGGAAACAAACATGGAAAGTCAATTTGAGTTGGGTCAGGACCATGAACCGATCAGTTTAGGGTTCCAAACCATCGGTTGGGAGCCCCAAACGATCGTCTCAGGTCCCAGCCGGTCGGCTCAGGGGCCTAAATGATCGGTTTAGCTGTCGCAACATATCAGATTTGTGGAAAATCTCGAACCCTTCTACTCCTGCTTTAGTCCCGCATTTCCCGGGATAGAGAACCATGTCCCATGACCCTCCTATATATAGGGGTATTGGGGGCTTCTCAAAGAACAACTCAGTGCAACCAGTTGCTCTACAAAGTTGTCGTTCTCTCTAGTTTTGGTAACTGAGAGAGCCTGAGCAAGTGCTACCTGATAAGGGAGGCATAGCAAGGGAAAGACAACTGCAGAAAGTGACTGGTGACAGGAGAGTGTGTCAGTGACTAGTACGCCGACAGGAGGGTGCGACTTCTTCCAATTCCTTATGGGACAAGGAGATTGGAGTTCCAGGTGGTCTATGTGGACTACTTCAGAGGCAGGAGACTTCTGCCGCTTGGAGGACAGCTGTCAATCTCGACAGTCCCGATGAGACCAGGAGTCGACAGTCCTGGTGTGACCAGGAGTTGCACATACACTGTCTAAGATAGGAGGTGAAGACTGCACAAGGCGTGAGGTAATGTCTCCAAGCAAGCTTCGGGACAAGGTATGATTCCACAAACCATCCTTCTTATTGTATAGACGTTGACACGTTTCCTTGTTCTAGGTTTGGGAGAGAAGAAAATTTGTGTTTGCGCTGCCTTCTCTGCCTCCCCTAAAACCCAACAGTGGTATTAGAGCCACGTCAACTGCACTATACTTTAGGATTATTGATATGATCAATTTTGGTTTGTTGCCTTTATTTATTGCATACGATGTGAATAAAATTGGCTTTATGCATGTCCAATCCTAAATCCACAAATCCCATAATACATATATGATATGTAATATGAATGCACTCGATATGAGTCGCCCTTAAATGAGTTTTGTGGTGGATGTATAGCGTGGTTAAGGCCAATAAACCCTATTTGTGTTTGGTTGTATGTGGTTGCTTGCATCTCGGTCTGCGCACTGATCTTCTTTCTCTTATTCCTGATGTAACTAGAAATAATTTGAGATTTCTTTCCTACCTATGCTCCCCCCGAATGTAACTCGGGGTTTCCCCTTTTAACATTGTAAAATAGGATATGATTTTATTTCTAATTATGTCAAAGTATGGGGGACATCCAGACGACATCTGAGACAATCACTTTAAGGAGTGAACCGATCGGTTGACATTCCAGACGATCAGTCCAAGGATTGAGCCGATCAGTTGATGACCGGTTCGAGGAGCGAGATGAGCAGGTGGCGGCCATGATGAGATGTACGATGACTGAGTGAACCAATTGGTTGGAGGAGACAACCGATCGGCTGGTGGAACCCAGACGACCAGCCAGAGTGAGCAAGTCATTCATGTGATGAGTTGATCTACTCAGATGGCTATAGCATAGAGTTCATCTTGTAAAGGTTGCATGCGATATAGACCTAGATGACTGTTGATTCCTCTTGGCTCGCGGAATCGCATTAGGATGGCCATAATCATCGCTTTTACCATTTTTGCATGTTTTCTATGGGATATAGAATGTATATGATATGTACTATATATTGTGGTGATTGGATATGTATATGTATATAAAACCAAATCCCTCAATAAATATTAAGTTTTAGATGCCTTCCAAATGCGACACACGTGAAAAGCTTGATTGACCAAGTGTGGGCACGCCCTAGCATGGTGAACTGTATATCTCATGGAAGCATGAAGGATGGATATGTGGGTCTGCCCTAGCATGGTGCATATTCATCGTGTTGGCTTTGGATCAGACTTAACAAGGTGACCTAGATAGGATCTATCACCTTGAGGCATGGAGATGCTCATGGCAAGGAGTTGCATATGACATCTTATCAAGAGTTGCATATGATGCAATTGGCAAGAGTTGCCTACCTGGAAGATCTAAGTTGTGGGTGACAGCCCTAGCTGGTCCATGACTTAGAGGATTTCAGGATCTTGCCCACTAGAAGGTTGTACGCTGCAATCTTTCAAATTGATGGAGAGGGCTATCAATTTGAACTAAAATAGTGGGAGGCGATAATTAATTAAAGGCTTAATTATATCGTCAACCTTTCAAATCAATCAAATAAGTCAAAATTGAGTTTTGGACTAAAATTGCATATTTTCCTTTTGTAGTACAAATGTCAACAAACAACAATCACTTCTCTTTGCGATCGGTCCTTGAAAAGGACAAGTTGAATGGGACAAACTTCCACGACTGGTATAGGACATTGAGAATTGTTCTCACTCAAGAGCAAAAGCTCTATGTCCTGGATACTCCAATTCCAGAGGAACCTGCTCCTAATGCACCAAAGGCTGAAAGGGATGCTTATAAGAAGCATTCTGATGATGCCATTGATGCAAAGTGCTTGATGTTGTATTCTATGAACCACGAGTTGTAGAGACAACATGAGAACATGGGTGTCATTGAGATGATTCAGCATCTCAGTAACATGTATGAAGATCAAGAATGACAAGAGAGATATGATGTATTAGGGGCACTGTTCAAGTGCATCATGACAGAAGGAGATCCAGTTGGTCCTCACACACTCAAGATGATTGGGTATGTGGAGAACCTGACAAGACTGGGATTTCCACTGAGCCAAGAGTTGGCTACTGACGTGATACTGCAATCGTTGCCAGAATCATACAGTCAGTTTGTGATGAACTAAAACATGAACAACTTTGATAGGCCACTATTAGAGTTGTTGGGCATGTTGAGGATAGATGAGGCACAGATGAAGAATGACAAGCCTAAGTCTGTGATGATGATCACAAGCAAGAAAGGCAAGTCCAATCGAAAGGGCAAGGGCAAAGCTAAGAAAGGTTCTGATGCTAGCCAACAGCCCAAGTCGTCTTCAGCTCTCAAGGCCAAGGGAGGTGTGACCAAGAAAGGTGATTGCCACCATTGTCAAAAGCTAGGACATTGGAAAAGGAATTGTCCTCTCTATCTGGAAGAACAAAAGAAGAAGGAGGCGATAGACGTCTCCACTTAAAGGTGTCATGAAATAAACTTATAACACTTTTGAGTTATATGATACCAAGATGTAAAGTGTAAAGCACTCAATAAATGGGGCAAGTGTTTCCGCCATAGATAGGAGTAATTTAGTTTAATTTCAGCCTAAAAGGCATGTAATACAATTATGAACTGCTATTTCATATTTTCCAATAGATAGAAACACTTTATTTTTGCATATTGTATGACAATGATGGCAATTAATAAAGTTGATGTTTCAATCTTTTAAAGATATGATCTTGGTGGCAATGCCTTGTTTATCTTGTGATATTTGATATGCATAAGATAAAATGATACCTAAAAGTTATTGGTAACTCAAACAATCAAATTAGCATAATCATGAGAAATTCATTTCTAGTTTCCATGTGATGGATACATCTAGACTCTTTTTGTTAGAGAACCAGTAAGAGACATGAATATCTTAGACACGATTAATCAATCTTCACTAATGGTACTGGGAGAATGATTATCCTATTAGGTATAATACACGTGATGTATTTACATACCTATTGGAGCAAAGGCTAAATACTTCAAATGGTGTTTAGAGAAATACCACTATGAATATCTTGAAGTGTTCAAGAATATCATAAATGAAGTACGAATTTGGTAAAATGTTAATTCTTGATAAGATCAATGAATGAAATACTTAGACCAAATGTTTGAGAACCTTATGAGTGATTATGATAGTGTATCATAGTGAACTCGTGACTAAGGCATGGTGATGTCTAAATCAAGAAGGAGTCATACTCTAAGGAGTTAGAGAATGATTATCAAATAACTAAATTCTTCTTAATAAAAGAATACCCTACACTAATAAAGGACATTAAGAATCACAAGGAGTTGTAAGTTCTTATATCCATGACAAATACACCTCGATTATCTATGCGATGAGTTGGTCATGTGATGAGTCAACTATCTAGATGAATGCGAGGAACCAGTTTTTTGAGTTATGGTTTATGACCATTACATCCTAAATAACTTCCATGTAAACCATAAGGTATGACCTTGATGGTAGCACCCATTGGAATGTAATCCATAAGTGCAAAAGAGTCTTAAGCGTTAAGACACATGGATAACATTTTCAGAAGGATGATGCTTGTAGATTGCAAATTAATGACTAAGACATTTGGCATATGGATGCTAAAACCACATTCCTTTGAGGAATAAAATAAGGATGTGCATGTGATACAACCTATAAGGTTTATGAATCCACTAATGCAAATGAGGTCTATAAGTTACAATGGACTAATCAATGTGGTTGATTGAGTACAAGCAACTCAAAATTGGATCTTTACTTTGATGATATAGTCAAAAGGTTTGATGGATATGTCAAAGATAAAGAAGGGATCTGTGATTTAGTGGGAGCGTATTCACATTCCACATGTTGATGTGAAATGGAAATTTTCTAGTATGGAAATACAAAAGTGGAAATTATCTTTAAGGGAGATAGAGATGTTTCCTATGTGATAGGAATAGAGATATATAGAGATAGTTCTCAAAAATCTCTTGACCTGAAAGGAGAAAGCATACATTGGGAATCTTTACAGAAGGGTTCAGTATGCACATATTCAGTGGGAGAAAACATGTCCATGTTACATGGAGTTAGTATCCCAAGGCAACGTGTCCAATTCTTATGAAGAATGGGAACACTAACAATAGATATGGATCTATCATGTATGTAATCATCCCATTATCTTGCATGTATGGACATGACAAGAATAAAATGCATTCATCATATTGTATGTAGGACATGACAATATGATGTTCTCATCCTGATAACTCGTATGTGGGACATGACGAGTGGATGTTTGTCTAGGTCCAGTAAGGGTTACTGGAATACATTGAGAACTTGATAACTACTTGGGAAGTACTAGTTCTATGGAGATAAGGGAGAGTTCGCTGTAAAGAGTTACTTTGATGTGACTTCCAAAAAGGGTAGAAATTAATCGCAAAATATATATAGGATATATAAAAGTGAATGTTTTTGATAATTGCAAGTGTCCCAATAAAGCCATTTAAAACGAAATGTTGAGTATTTGTGTGTTAGAGAATAGCAGTGGATGCTATATGGATCTAGGAGTTCATAGAGATGAAATTATAGATATTCCGATCATTGATGACAAGTATGGAATCCTTGATCATGCAATGTGGCAAAAGGTTAGAAAAGGAATACTGGATCACATATTACGGTAGCTCCATCTCATACGTATGACGTACAACGAAGAGATGTGAGACATGCAATTAATACTGACTTTGGCAAGGTGTTGCCATAACTCACTATGTTTGTACTAGAGCACAGAAACATGTGGGACATGTTTGAAGATCACTATGAATATGATTCAAGGGTGATTGGCTCACAGTGCAAGTGGGAGTCTGTTGGTATGTATGCCCTGAGAGCCGATCATGGGATGACTGGTGGGATACTTTGAGATTGATTTGATAAACATCAAAAGCAAGCTTCCAATTCTTTCTGGTTCAGTCATATGAGATAGAAATAGAACATATTGAATGTCTAGAGAATGACAATACTCAATGACATATGCTTTCAGGTTAAGGACATGAACGATGAGATCATACAGATGCTAAGAGTTTGTACATTCTTATTATGTCCCTAGTCAGATGTCATTGTGGAAGGTAGATAGACAACAATGACACACAAGACTAGATTGTGGTGTTGGTTGTTGATAGAATTTCATTAGTCATGATATAGAGATATCAAACCAAACACATAGGTACTTGTTAGAGAACAAGTGTATCGGACAGACCCACCATGAGTTTGATGCATGGAACCATGACATGGTAGTCACAGTCAGTACTCACAGTGATGGTGGTGAATGTGATTCTTTGACCTAAAATCACTACACGCAACACATGTCGTTGAATACACTTTGACATCATCAAATG
The DNA here is from genome assembly GCA_963693085.1 of Alisma plantago-aquatica. Classification (NCBI taxonomy): domain Eukaryota; kingdom Viridiplantae; phylum Streptophyta; class Magnoliopsida; order Alismatales; family Alismataceae; genus Alisma; species Alisma plantago-aquatica. Next base: position 564,734,958 of record OY856413.1, read on the forward strand.
CAGTCCTGAAACATGGGTTGTTATAAAGGTGATGATTGGGTGGCTTTGACACATGGGGCTTTTGAGGGGTGAGTGATAGATATGACATTTGTCCCTCCTAAGGGAGTTTAATATCCATGGCCACTTGATGAGTAGGATTGAGTAAGGCGTGCATGCATGTGTGAATCAGTATGTGATATTGATGTCATACATATCTCTTCCAATCTGCTTTGAGATCAAGAAAGTGAATGAGCGTTGACAGGATGACTGTTCCATGCCTCGAGTTCATTTGGGATATCAGTGACAAAGGAATTATACATTCACTATAACACCATACACGGATTGTAGGATTGAAAGTTGTTCTCCAACTTTCTATTTCACTTGGGTAGCACTGATGTGTGACTAAACACCGCTCTTTGCTTGTGAAGTCATAAATTTTATGGACTTTCACTACCAACGTGAAATGGACCTGCATGGTCATACACATAGGATTTAACCTGGAAGTGGAGTTTTATCCAAAAATGATGTTTAGATTGATTACTAAAAGAGTTTAGTAGTTCAATTAAACACTCAATCAATATATAGGTCAGTATCATAGTGTTCAAGGTGTTGGACCGATTGATTAGAGTATTGGATTGATTGAGATTGCAATTGACTGATTTGCACAGGTCCGCTTCTCCAACCGATCGGCTCATGTGACGAATCAATCGACTTAGGTTGTTGAACCAATCGACTCATGGGATGAGACGATTAGCTCATGTGTCACCAAATGGTCAGCTCAATTGTTGAACTGATCGATTCGGGTGACCGACTGAGATCGTTTGGAAAATAAGAGACTATTTTGCAAATATATATATGTTTCACTTGTACAAATTCTATTTGGACAAGGACTAATATTGGATTAGTTGGTAAAAACATGGAAAGTCAATTTGAGTTGGATCAGAACCATGAACTAATCGGTTCAAGGTTCCAACCGATCGGTTGGGAGCCCCAAGCGATCGGCTCAGGTCCCAGTCGATCGGCTCAGGGGCCAAAACGACCGGTTCAGTTGTGAAACTATCGGTTCAGCTGCTGCATCATATCAGATTTGTGGAAAATCTGGAACCCTTATACTCCTACTTTAGTCCTGCATTGCCCGGGATAGAGAACCCTGTCCCATGACCCTCCTATATATAGGTGTATTGGGGGCTTCTCAAAGAACAACTCAGTGAAACCAGTTGCTTTGTAAAGTTGTCATTTTCTCTGGTTTTGGTAACCGAGAGAGCCTGAGCTAGTGCTACCTGATAAGGGAGGCACAACAAGGGAAAGACAACTGTAGAAAGTTACTGGTGGAAGGAGAGTGTGTCGGTGACTAGTACGCCGACAATAGGGTGCGACTCCTTCCAATTCCTTGTGGGACAAGGAAATTGGAGTTCCAGGTGGTCCGTGTGGACTACTTTAGAGGCAGGAGACTTCTGCCACTCGGAGGATAGTTGTCAATCCTGACAGTCCCGGTGAGACCAGGAGTCGACAGTCTCGGTGCGACCAGGAGCTGTACAGACACCGTCCAAGACCGGAGGTGAAGACCGTGCAAGGTGCGAGGTATTGTCGCTAAGCAAGCCTCGGGAAAAGGTATGATTCCACAAACCATCCTTCCTATTGTATAGACATTGACACATTTCCTTATTCTGGGTTTGGGAGAGAAGAAATTTTTTGTTTCCGCTGCCTTCTCTGCCTCCCCTAAAACCAATAGAAGAAGGATAAACCTAATCATCACATATTCCTGGATGTCAACTCTAACCTTGGTCAACCTTGATTAAGGCAAGATTACATGTTGCCATCAGGTTCTCATCATCATAACCCCAGTTATATCTATGTTAGGGCTTACCTCATCTCATTAGGATATTTCCATTATCACTTGCATTCTTGTCATGGAATTAGATTACTGATGTGATAATATAGTTATGTTCCAAAATTAGGCTTCACTTACTGATAATTATATTTCACATAATGATGTGCAGATATTAACCCTAAGTTACAAGTATTATTCATATTAGGGTTAGAACCCATGTATTTAGGATCATATTCATATAACATGAATTATGTGTGCCAGCATAACTTCAGAATTAACATGGTGTTTTGTATACCAACATGAGCTTATAATGAATATTCCAACATGTATTGAGCATATATGTATTTTCTAAATTTTATTTAGGGTTATTAGCCCTAGATAGACATACTAAGAAAATTATATAATTGCATGCATTAACATCATAAAAATTGACCCTAAATGGACTATAAACATGGATATAGATTTACTAACATTTTATCATAATTTTAGGCCATCATTTGATATATATTATCCATTAAACGAGTATATAGAATACTACAAAAAAAATCCATTATTTCAGCTTCAAAAGACTGATATAATGGTCCCATTTTGTTCTACTTATTTTTTTGAGAATTTTGGTACCTTATTTGCATTTTTCTGATAAACATGCTAATTTCCATGAATTTTGTAAGATCTAAACATTTCTAAAGGAATTTACCTTTTCAGGCCAATTAGCCACTGACACGTGGCAAGAAAGGGCGTAACTCCTTCTCAAGTACCTTGCGTGGTTCATATTTGAGACGGTCGATTCAGTCTCAATTTTGTTAGTTCGGTAGTCTGGGATTGGACCCGGTCCATCCGCTTCCCCTTTCAGCACTCTTTCTCGTGATCTAGGTCGTGGCTATGTTCTTTCCTGAATAGGTCTTCCGCCGCTAGGTCCTACCCCAGTGAGCAATCAGTAGGGATCAAGCACTTCTCATCTGCTCCTTTGGCCACCAACAACTTTAGCTACCCCTTCAAGACCTCCACAGCTGCTAGTTTTTGAGGGTTTGGCTTGAAGCCCCTTCTCCGCAAGGCCCCCACCACAAGGATCTGGCATGGCATAGTAAAGAGGAAAACTACCTCTACTCCACCTTACACCAATGTAAAGCTTCTGAAAGCTTTGCAAAAGCTCCTACAAACCCATCCATGACCTTGATTTGTGGTGTATGCACTTCATAGATGCCCCTGACTTCATCATCTTTTTTGACTAGATGGGCTTCCTTCACCATGAAAACCCCCTTAGGAATCCAAAATGAGACCATGGTTGAGCTCCTCTATTCTCCAGCTTTGTTTCTTTATCTTTCTTCTTTCCTAAACTCCCTCTATCTCTGGTTCCCTATTCTCCACACTAGCTGCTCACCACAATGGAGAAGGATAGGAACTAGGGAGTTTGTTCTCCCTCTAGCCTCATCCAACAGTTTGACTTGAGGGGTCTTATAACTCCTTGAAACATGATGAAACTATCTCCACAATCATCCACACATCTCTACCCACAAACTATGATCATGGTGGCTTGATCCCTACTAGGCTAAACTGCCTCCAACATCGTTGGTCAGCAGAGGTAAGAGATTAATTATCATCCATCGGATGTAGCCATCCAAGTGACTGAGATAAACTCCACTTTTATTGATCTATGGCCTCTCCCTTTCTATAGAGCACATGAAATTATTAATACCATGACTTTAGTTCTATAAACCATCAATATGCACATTATTTAACACATTTCAAACCTAAATAACTTCTAGGATCCTCCAATTGTCACCAAAATTTTACCATAGCTTGATCATAACTCAAGGCACAACCCATTAAATCTTGGTACCAAAACACAACTATTTGAATTTTCAATTAAATACTTCACTAAGGTATAAACTTAAGGATCTTAATCATGACATCAATATCATTTGACATTCAAACTTTTATAAAATATGTGGGACACTGAAAACAACTCAACATGCACGAATTCACATATGTTGTTGGACATTTAAGGATTCCAAAAGTCCACTTAATCACATCCTACACACCTTAAAAGATATTTCATCCTCAAAAGTAAGCGAAAAGTTCAGTCTATCACATCATATACATCTTAAAAGAAATTTCGTCCTCAAAATTAAGCCATGCTTGCACTCCAAGCAAAAACTATGTATGTATAGAACATATATGTACCACTCCAATGAGATTACATGAATCTTGGGTGCACCTTCACCCCATACAAGGTTGAAACAAGAGTTTACAAGCTTAGGCTACCTTCATAAAACCTTTCACATTTTAGGATTTACATGCTCACTTTACCCAAGCATTGAGGGTTCCATCAAACATTTATCATATTCATAAGGAATTAGTTACAAAAGAACCCTTTTCATCTTATGGACCAGATTAATGTTCCATCATCATTGTATTGTGCTAATTGTTATAACATGTTCAACAATAACATATGCCCTTTAGGAGGGAGTTAATTAAAGTTAACCCACTATATCCATCCATATCATATCAAGGTGTCATAATCATTTTACTGTGGCAATATTCCAACAATAGTGAACATCTTTATTAATCATTACATTAACACCCCAACTAAGAAGTGTCATTAATATGATCTCATTTAACTTTACATATTAAGTTACAAGTTTATTAGTGAACTCATCACTAGATTCACCAACCATATTATGTCATCAAAATTCATGTAATATAATAATATGACACTAATGATGCATGTTACATGCATCATTAGTGTCATATTATTATACTTTATCATATTAGGTTGTAAAATCTAATTGATATTCACCATGGGATTAACCAACTATTCACATTATCATCATTATTCATGTATATTGTTAACCATTTATGCATAGAGATATATTTATCATCACTAGATTTTCATCATGAGATTATCCAACTATTCACATTATCATATTTCACACATATGGCCAGTGAACTAATAGAGTGCTATGTCAAAACATCACTAGGGTTTTCCAATCTTATCGTGTCTTCATACATTATCTCAAGATTATATCAGAAACATATATATTATATCATTGTTGTGCTACACAACTTATGTGAGTGGATTGTTAAACATATATCAAAACTTCATATAGTCCAACTGAGGTTCTCCTGACCCATATCATGAGGGTAGTTCCAAGATCAGTCTCTATAAGATAACTCAATTCTATGAGTATCTCATATGCATATACTTTATCTTTCCTCTCTTAGTCTAGGGTTCTAAGATTACCTCATAGGTACTAGTGATCAACTTCACAAACTCTAGCCACATAAGTACACACCAAAACATGCAATGACATACTCTTCATAGATCTCTACCCATGAAACATGCTTACCCAAAACTCTCTAATATACACCTCCACTAGATTCCTATGTGGGAAACCACCAACCTGAGGTTGAGGCTTCTCATCATACTAACATCATTTACCTCCTCTAGGGTCTTGGGACTCTCTCCTTAACCAAGATGGTTGGTTCTTATAATCATATTCAAATATATACATATAACCAGCCTCTCTTTGTCTCTAGGGTTTTGTCCTCCCAAGGACATTCAGGGTTCAAAAAGACTATAAGAATCATGCATAAAATGACTCAAGTCATTCACTTAGGAGTAGTCTAGTTTAAGATATATCATAACACATATTTCTCATAATTATCATATCTTAGTGTTTAGGTTCTCTGTCCTTCTCCCAATGGGTCTCACTATCTCTAGAGTTAACCCTAAAATTGGTCCTAACTCTAGAGGTACTCCTTCGTAAAAGAGCTTGAGGCTCATGATGATCCACAACCTTGTCTTGACTTAGCACATCTTATCTCATAATATCCTAGTTACTTGCATCATCAAAACTCATGTTGCATCCTAAAAACTAAACTTAAGTCATCAAGGACAAACATATATCATCATAGACTATCTTATCACATCTATAAAAAGACTTAAATTAGAATCAAATTTAATTTCATCTATTCCTTATTCTAACAAAGTTGTAGACATCTAATCTAGAACTACTCTCTCTTCTAGACTGATGTCAATCATTTTCAATTAGGTTTCATGACAACCTCCTACTCATACATGTGAGGTGACACATTTTTGTAATACTAACATATATAATAAAATATTATAGAGTTTTTCTATAATAAAACAAATATCATAGAAAACTATCAAGGTTCTATCTGATTGGAATCAGATATGAAATCCAAAAACTGAGTGTCCCACAAATAGTAGAGAGTCCAGTGTCATGCCACCTAGTGAAAAGGGTGAGAACAAAGTGTAGACAAGTGTAGTTACCCTAGACAACAAGTGCCATATGCTTAGAATTTCTCTTACCATGATGTACATCATTTCCAAATAGTACAACATCCCATACCATTGCACTACAAGGAAAGAATGAAATCTAAGGACTTGCTATACAACAAGCACAAGTCTAGACCCAGTTCTCAGAAATCTAGGTACTAACCTAGAGGCTAGGTCAGATCTAGTCTCTAAAAGATAGATAATATAACCCTAAAAATTATTAAGTTCAAGGTTTTCTTTAGTTTGAATTGCATAATGAGAAAATGTTAGGCTTTGCTATTATTAATGCTCTGATACCACCTGTGACATCCCCGGATTTTCAAAAACTTATTATGAAGTGTATGTTCAAATTGAAACCCTCACCTCTGTGAGAATCCTAATTGAAACACCACACACGAGGCTAAGAAGAAGAAAATCAGAGGAAATCAAAAGGAAACAATAGTAGCATGTGTACATGAGCAATAATAAAACCATACAACACATGTTAACCATTCAACATAAATTATATAATGAATTGTTACAACATTTGATATTACACATTGACCGCAAACTTATACATATACATGCACTACCACTAAACTACATGACCTTAAGACAATAGGTCCACCTGTACATTAGGTCGCTATACAACTCTCAGCTAGCCTATTCCTTCAAGATCATAAGTCCACAACCTATACAAAAGATTACATGTGGTACACATTAGAACAATATTCAACAATATTGTACTGAGTATGCCTATGTGACTTTTTGTATACCTCTCATTACTAAGATTTGCAATAATATAAAAATACTTGACAGTTATAATGAAATATAAGAAAAGGCATATACTCAGTACAATATATTATGTTCATTAATAAAAGAGAACACATATTTAAGCTCATTTTCCATTATATCATCCATGTATTTATTACCTGAGAGTTCAATGCATTAAGGCCTTTATGATCTACTACTAAAGAGTTTGAGATCATTATGCATGTGATCTACTACCAAAAAGTTTGAGATCACTTCCAAGTACTTTACTACAAAAGAGTTGAAGTAATTTACTTTCCAGCACTCTACTACCAAAGAGTTGAAGTGCTTGGATATAATGGAACAAATATATTATGTTTCATGTGTTTGTAGCCATAAGTATGGAAAATAAAGCAAGATATCATACGAGAACAACCATTTCATCCAATATCATATGCCAAGTGTTTACTACACATATAATGCAATCATATGTATAATAAGCAAAGTAAGAGGTAATGGCGTACCTTGAAGAAGGGAAAACCTATTCATCACATATTCTTGGATGTCAACTCTAACCCTGGTCAACCCTGATTAAGACAAGATTACATGTCGCGATTAGGTTCTCATCATCATAACCCTAGTTATATCCATTTTAGGGTTTACCTTGTCCTATTATGATATTTCCATTATCACTTGCATTCTTGTCTTGAAATTAGATTCCATATGTGATAATCTAGTTATGTTCTAAAATTAGGCTTCACTAACTGATAATTATATTTCACATAATGTTGTGTACATACTAATTCTAAGTTACATGTATTATTCATATTAGGGTTATGACCCATATATTAAGGATCCTCGTCATATAAAGTGAATTATGTGTGCCACCATAATCTCATAATTAAACATGGTGTTCCATGTACTGACATGAGCTTATAATGAATATTCTAACATGTATTGAGCATATATGCATTTTCTACATTTTATTTAGGTTTATTAGCCCTAGATAGACATAATATGAAAATTACATAATTTTGTGCATCAGCATCATAAACACTGGCCTTAAATAGATTATAAACATGGATATAGATTTACTGACATTTTAGCATAATTTTAGGCCATCATTTGATATTTATTATCCATTAAAAAATTATATTGCATCTTACATAATATTACTGACATTTAAGCTTCAAAATACTCATATGTCCCATATTGGTCTACTTATTTTTCTAAGAATTTTGGTAACTTATTGGATTTTTCTGATCAAAATGTTATTTCTACAAATTTTGTTAGATCTAAACATTTTTGAAGGAATTTACCTTTTTAGGCCAATTAGCCGCTAACACATGGCTAGAAAGGGCACAACTCCTTCTCAAGTACCCGCCCCAATACATCTTTGAATAGGCTAGTTCGATCTCAATTCTATTGGTTCGATGCCCTGGGAATGGCCCCAGTCCATCTGCTTCCCCTTTCAGTGTTCTTTCTCACGATCTTGGTCGTGGCTCTATTCTTCTGTGAATAGGTCCACTGCCACCAGGTACTACCCTAGCGAGCAATCAACAGGGATCAGGTGCTTCTAGTCTACTCCTTTAGCCACCAACAACTTTGGCTGCCCCTTCAAGACCTCCACGACTACTAATTTCCTATGGTTTGTCTGTGAAGCCAATTCTCTGCAAGGGCGCCATCGCAAGGCTCTGGCACAATGGAGCAAAGACACCAACTACCTTTGCCCCACCTCTCCCCAACATGAAGCTTCTGAAAGCTTTACAAAGCTCCTATGAACCCGTCCTTGACCTTAATCTGTGGTGGTATGCACATAATAGACACCCCTGACTTCATCTTCTTCTTTGACTAGATGAGCTTCCTTCACCACGAAAACCTCCATAGGAGTCCAAATGAGACCATGGTTGAACCCCTCTATCCTCATCTTTGTTTTCCTATCTTTCTTCTTTCCTAAACTCCCTCTACCTCTGGTTCCCTTTTCTCCACACTAGATATAAGGAGTGGGAACCCAAGAGGAGAACCAATCCCTACTAATAATTTGAATAAATGGTTTTCAAAACAACCAAAGTATAGAAGTGGACTAAAATTATTCACCACATTCAATTTATAACAAGTTTATTACAAAACTACATCATAATATCCCGTAAGGGTTTGTAAGTAGGATACGACATCAGGATATGAGTAGAGGGATATATAAACCAGAACAACTTTGTCTACAAGCTTTAACTCATTAAGCTAGTCCAAAACTTCATGCCTTATCATCCAAGTCCTTTAGCTAGGTTTGGAAGCAAACCCCATCAAGAAGAGAAACCGATGAAATCTACAAAGGTTGGTATGTGCATACTAAATAGGAAATTGAGAAATATATGGAATAAAGGACATAAAATATAAAAGGCTACCTTTAGAAAGGATAAGGACCATCCAAATGGGTATCAAGAGAAACGGAATGGAAATCATATATTAACAAAAGAATACTTTCCATTAATAAAACATACAGATTGTGCCACACAAGCACATGTAAAGAATTAGGGCACACACCCAATATCATCAACCTGCATGCATGTGAGATAAACATAGCCCTAGAATAATATAAACACAAAGGAGGCCAAGTCTCATAAACTTGTAACCTAATAGACAAAGGAATACTGCCAATTTCCAAATATATAAACATGGGCCAAGAATCACACATCTTGCCCTGGGTATGAGGTTCCTTTCCATCCTAAATGAGTAGGAAATATCACATCTGCTCAACAGGAAACAACACATCTTCCATAAAAACCAATGCAATCAAAATACTCTAGTGATAATGAATCACATATCATGTTAAATGTAGATACAAGTAGAAAGTATAGTCAAAATATATAAACTAGTCACTGCATAAGTGACCAACATATACATCCACCTCATAAGTAGCAAAAGACATCACATGTCATCCTTTAGGGTTACATAATGAACAAAGCATAAAATAAGAGTTCAAAAGAATATCTATGATCACATGATAAATATCAAATAAATTAGTTCACATGAACCATGATTTTTAAAAGAAAAGGCATTGTGTATAGGCTATTATCCATAGGATAAAGAGAATGAATAAGCATAGGTGAATTGCTCGACATAGAAGAATAGGAGAAACATCATACCTCAACTTTGGAGTCTAAATAGTCCAAGTCAAGCGTAAGCCTCCAAAGAACCTCTAGGGAAGGTGTACATGTCCAATAAGTAAGGTTCTCAAGCTTAGAGAGACTGGTTTCTCCAACAAAGCTCCTATCTCGATCAAGAAGCACCTTCTTCACTTTAGAGATGAAAAACCCTAACAAAAGAACATGGAGATGAGGTGTTTAAGGGGTTCGAGGTTGGGTTTCACCATGGAAGGCCATGGTTTTGACCTATACGAAGGTGGAAGGAAGACTAACAACATGAAAATAGGGAAGGAAAGGAGGATACTTACTAGTTTTTGTCAAAATCACCAAGGAGGAGCTTAAGAAATCCTAAATAGAAAATTTGGAACCCTAGGAGCCTTATTCGCTAAGGTAGGGACCTCCTTTTACCTTGGGATAGAACCTTCATGGAAACATAGAGTAGGAATGATGCTCTAAGCTGATGGAAATAAAAGAGAGCAAGATTTTTTGAATTGGGAGTTGGGAAGGGTAAGATATGGCTATATAAAGAAAAAGGTCAAGTATGAGGTGTCAATGAGACTTTCCATGTGTCATGTATAAAGGTGTCTATGGACATACAAGCCTTTATGGATAAGGAAGAAGTCAAGCATGAGGTTTCAAGTTACTTTCCATGTATCCAATGATAAGGGTGCCTATGGAGATGCAAACCTTTATGGATAAGGAAGAAGTCAAGCATGAGGTGTCCATAGAGCTTTCCATGTGTCCTTAGCCTAGGGGTTTCATGGCCATGCAAGAGAACATCTCATAGGGGCTTCTTGAATATCAAATTTCGGTTTATGGACACTTATAGGCCATCCCAACCAACCTCCAATCAAAGAAATAAACCCATTGGTTGATAGCTTCTAAAGATAAGCTCATTTATAAAGAGGGTAATCCCTAAAATGTCCTTAAAGAGAAACACCTTCAAACCAAGGTGCAACTAGGTGCCCCATGGTTCAAAACTCGAGAATGGTAAGGGAATATATAAGGATTATAATTAATGTGACAATTTTCTAAGAAAACCTCCCCTTTGGGTAAATTGTAGAAAAGTCCTAAATGGGACTAAAATTGCATAACTTGCACAAACAACATCCAAATTAGACCAAACTTCATCCACAAGTTATCTTTTATGTGTTGAATATGAATTTTCCATTATTTACATATTTTTAACTTATATATTCACATACATCATTACTTATGCCTTTTACTCATTTCCTCTCTCCTAAACTTATCCTAATATTTCAAGGTTGTCAAAATTGCATGAAATTTGATATGTGGGCTAATTTTGATGTGTAGATTTTGAATATGATGCTTGTTTCCAATTTTGAGACTTATTTTTATGAGATATGACATATGGCCCATTAACGACCCATTATCTAAATTATTCATCCAATTAAGTTCCTTATCTTCATATTACCACCAAAATGAGTTATGTGGAATATTTTATGTATCCATTATAAACCTAAGATTGATGTTAGAACATTAAGTTATATTAAGGTGATCTATACATGCATTAGCTCATTGGGGTTATACTAAACATCTATTTAGGTCTAACCTTCAACCTTGTTTGGTGGAGTCTAAAATGTCAACTTCCAAGGTAAGGTCCAAGATCTAGTATGTTACACTAGCTACTCGCTGTAATGGAGAAGGATAGGAACTAGGGAGTTTGTTCTCCCTCTAACCTTGTCCAACAGTCTACCTTGACTGGTATCCTAACTCCTTGAAATATGATGAAACTGTCTCTGCGATCAGCTGCACATCTCTGCCCATGAACTATAATCATGGTGGCTTGATCCCAGCTGGGCTAAATTGCCTCCAACATCATTGGTCATCAGAGGTAAGAGATAACTTATAATAATTTAGATATAGCTATCCAAGGGACTGAGATAGACTCCAATTGTATTGATATGTGGCCTCTCCCTTTTTATAGGGCGCGTGACACTATTAAGCCCATGACTTCGTTCTAGTAACCATCAAAATGTACATTATTTCACACATTTCAATCCTAAATAACTTCTTCAAGGATCCTCCAATTGCCACTAAAATTTAACCATAGCTTGATCATAACTCAAGCCACAACACATTAAGTTTTTCTACCAAAACATAACTATTTGACTATTCAATTAAATACTTCACAAAGGTATAAACTTGAGGATCTTAATCATGACAACAAAATCATTTGACATCCACACTTTGACAAAATACTTGTGTAACATACCGGATCATGGACCCTACCCTAGAACTTTGACCTTTTGGGTTTGACCAATCTAGGTTGAGGTTAGAATGTTCCCAATAAGCTAATGCATGAATATATCACCTTAATGTAATTTAATATGTCACATAATTCATTTTGAGGTAATATGGACATACATAACTTAATTGGAATAATAATGTAGCTAATGGGCCATTAGTGGGCCATAAGGCATATCTCATAAAAAGGAATCCCAAAATGAAATCCAAGTTAAAAATTGTGTTCCTTGGGTCCCAATTATCTTGGGAGTCAAGTTTCACATTATAATAATACATTTAATTCAAATTGGAAAAGAAGATGTGTGCTTTCCCCAAAATATAAAATAAAATAATAAATGACACTAAAAGAGAAAAATAATATTAGATTCGTAATATACATAATAAATATAGCCTTTGGGTGAATTTTCATCCAATTTGGAGAAAGTTTTCTTAAAAGATAAAATCAGGAGAGAGAGTGTGTAGAACCTTCAAAATATTAAATAAATGCCCAAACAACTCCAACATGTAAGATTGATTGTAAATTCATGTCCAACACATTAAATATGACTTGTAGGTCAAGTTTCAAAAAATTTGGATAATCTTATCCCCATTAATGCATGAGGAAAGGGAAATTATGTTTTGAATAATAAATGCATTAAATTTCTCAAAATGCAAATCTAATTTCATAATCAGAATCTACATGCTTTAATTAGCCTATGTGGAAAATTTCACCTAATTTGGGACTTGTTTGAACCCTCTTTTGAAGAGAGAGAAAAAGGAAATTCCTTTAATATCACTTTATTCAAATCGGTTTTGAATTTGGTTTATTTTGTCTCATGTCACACTATAGTCGGATGGTCCCCATATTTCACTTATGTGCCGATCGACGATGACTCTTGGATTGATTTTAGACGGCATCTGGTCATCTTCTACCTTGGGTAGGAGTCCGACTCGCGAATGAATAGTACTCGAATCTTGCTTTGGATCGTTCTCCCTCCCCCTCTAGACCAAATTTCCTATATTTTGTTCCATTGTGACCGGGGTATTATTCTGCTTCTTTTGATCCATACTTTACCTACCTATTTCTTCCCAATTTGGGAAACCCTAATTCTTGGGGAACAAGGTTTTGGCCAACTTTCTTTCCCGATAGGTGCCGACCCCTAATCTATATAAGAGGGTGCCCTGAGCTTCTTTTCTCTGCATAAAATGCTTCTGGCTCTTCAATATCTTCACATGTCCTCAACTTTGGTCATCGGTGACCTGCATTCAGGCACAACTTGCAGCTGACCTCCATGACTCTCGGAGGCACCAGCGCATCAATTAGCCTGCTCGGTGAGTTCAGTTCCTCTTACCCTTCCTTTTGTTCGTGTTACTTTGGAAAATAGTCAAGTTTTTCCTATTTTCCCAATCTATGGCCGAGCTTCTCTTCCTAGAGCAGCATCAATGGCACTAGTTGGGAGGCAAAAGTATCTCCCGCATGCTTTTACCTGTCTGCCCTCTTCGTTTTCTTCTTTTTCTTATTTCTCGTGCGAGGGTAAGATGGTGTTTTGGTCAGTTTATCCTTTAATTGTTGATGTGGATGACTCAACTTTGACCACTGACTTGGCACCCTATGATTAGGGCCAAGTCACATGGCCTGCCCTCTCTCCCTCCCTGTCTTTCACTTTCAAATTGCTGACGTGGATTTTTGGTTATTTCCGATTGGCCAGTATTATAAAATTGATAACTAATTATTCGTAGCTCAACAAAATACATATAAACACTCGTTGGATTCAAAAAAAGAAGGGATTTCTAACAGTATAAATTTTAAAGGCTAAATATATTGTTTAATAACAAGTGTAGTCAATATATGTAATTAATGATTAATTAAATTATATAAATCACAACTAATAATCTGTAAGTCAAAAAATATAATAAAATATGTTTTAGAATCCCGATAACCTAATATATAAACATGCATGGTTTTCATAACCTAATTCACATAATGATAAAAAGGTGTTTTAGGGTTTTGAATAATTAATATAAATCTAACCCTAATCCCACATATATACTGATAAGTGCTCTGGAAGCCTAGGCTTGGACCTATAAGTGACTTTGGATCAGGTTGACTCTGAAGTTGAGGTATGTTGTATTCCCTATTACTTGAGAGATTCACCTGAGTTTTCATTCTCTTGAATTTGGCCTACACAATATGTCTTATCTTTTGATATCATGGTTCTTGTGAAATATCTTGCTTGTTATGGACTTTGATATTTTCTTGATATCTATCTTGTGCCTTGGTGCATGTTGGTCTTATATAATGTTATGTGCCCACTTTGAAGTGGATGTTTATATGTTTGTGTTGTCCATTGTGTGATGGCAACATTGTATTATATATTCTGACCATACTTGTCTACTTGCCTCTACATTAAACATGCTATGTGATTTAGTAACACTAGAGTAGTGTAAATTACTTACGTTTTGGGGCAGTAATCCCCTATTGTTTATTAAGGAGGGTGGCCATAAACCACTTCTCTATACTTGAATGTGGCAGTAATCCATACTCAACTATATATATTGGCAGATTGGCAGTATTCCCTTCTCTACCAGGTTCAAGTTTGTGCTTGGTCGCCTGTGTGTTTATATTGTTCTAGGGCTATGAATATGTCACATGCATGTAGGTTATTGATGTTGATTGTGGGGTGTGTGGCCTACTTTCTTTATGTACTAGTATTGCACAATCTTTATTGTTTTGTTTATGGCAAGTATATTCTTTTATTATGTGAAGATGATTCTTTTCTTTTATGCCCTATTGGGTAGTACTTATCTCTTTCATTGGAAGCCTTTTATTTTGATGTCCCCTATCCTTTATAAATTACTCAATTTGCTTTTTAGTATGCACATACCAGCCTTTGCTGATGTCTCCTATTTTTCTCTTTTGCTGGGGTATGCTTCCAACCCTATGTGGAGGACATGGATGACAAGGCTTGATGACCTGGACTTAGATTGTGATGTTCCAGGTTCTAGACAATTTTGAGGTGGTTTAGATTCACTCTACATGGATCCTATGATGTAAGTTTGTTACCCTTTGTTTCATAGTTGAATATAGTCATGTTTTTATTCCACTGCTATACTTTGGTCTTTTCTTTCCATTATATTAATATTTGAAAATTTTACACCCACTCCATAATACCTTTTGAGTGTGTTTGGACTGGAGGTTTTAATGTTCAAATTTTTAGTAAGGAGGTAGTTTCACTTATTCATGGCATGGCATCAGAGCCCATGGTAGTCGAAATATGACTATTTCAATTTTTTCTCCCTTTAGAACCCTTGACTTTGCTAGTTAGCTCTAAGTGAGATGTCGACCCTAGATTTGATTAATGATGATCTTTTGTGCAACAAGGTTTGTTTTGAGGATGAAAATATGTTAGGAGAACTTGTTATGGAAATATTGTGATTTGGTATCTCGCTTTGATTTTGGGCCCTAAATTTCAATTTTCAACCACAAAGGTTTTTCACAACAAATTATTTTCCATATAATATTATACGTACAAAACAAAATGTTTTATCCGGATATTTTGAAGTTTTCTTGAACTAAGTCACAATGAAAATAAACTCTAGTTTAAGTAGAATCTAGCCCTAGTTTTATGACTAGGAATGATATAATGGTGTAGTTGACCTACCATATGACTTTTGGATGTTCATGTAGGGTTGATAGGTTAGAGACACGAGGACCTAAAATCTCAACCCTAGATGGTGACTTTAGTTGGATACATGAGAAATATTAATCTCCAAAAACATTTATAACTAAGTGTTGTGGGTAGCTTTAAAATGATGTTTAGTTTGACTTTTTCGGTTGAACCCTTTAAGGGGTGGAGAGTAGTTAGTTGTTGATGTTTGGACCAATAGATTTCGAGGAAAAAATACTTTCAAGGGGTGGAGTGTTGTAACATACCAGATCTTGGACCCTACCCTAGAACTTTGACCTTTTGGGTTCGAGCAATCTAGGTTGAGGTTAGAATGTTCCCAATAAGCTAATGTATGAATATATCACCTTAATATAATTTAATATGCCACATAATTCATTTTTAGGTAATATGTACATACATAACTTAATTGGATAAATAATGTAGCTAATGGGCCATTAGTGGGCCATAAGGCATATCTTATAAAAGAAATCCCAAAAGTAAAATACAAGTTAAAAATTGTGTTCCTTGGGTCCCAATTGTCTTAGGAGTCAAGTTTCACATTATTTCACATAATAATAATTCATTTAATTCAAATTGGACAAGAAGATGTGTGCTTTCCTCAACATATAAAATAAAGTAATGAATGACACCAAAAGAGGAAAATAAGCTTAGATTCGTAATCTACATAATAAATATAGCCTTTAGGTGAATCTTCATCCAATTTGGAGAATGTTTGCTTAAAAGGTAAAATCAGGAGTGAGAAAGTGTGTAGAACCTTCAAAATATTAAATAAATACTCAAACAACTCCAACATGTAAGATTGATAGAAAATTCATATCCAACACATTAAATTTGACTTTTGGGTCAAGTAGCATTAAATTTGGATAATCCTATCACCATTAATGTATGAGGAAAGAGAAACTATGTTTTGAATAATAATTGCATTAAAAGTTTCAAAAGGAAAATCTAATTTCATAATCAGAATCTACAAGCTTTAATTAGCCTCTGTGAAAAAATTCACCTAATTTGAGACTCGTTTGAACCCTCTTTTGAAGAGAGAGAAAAAATAAATTCATTTAATCTCACTTTATTCAAATCGGTTTTGAATGTTGTTTATTTTGTCACATGTCACACTATAGTCAGATGGTCCCCAGATTTCACTAATGTACTGATCGACGGTGACTATTGGATTGATTTTGGATGACATCTAGTCGTCTCCTACCTCGGGTAGGAGTTCGACTCGCGGATGAACAATACATGGATCTTGCTTTGGATCATTCTCTCTCCCCTCTCGACTAAATTTCCTAATTTTTTTTCCACTGTGATCGGGAGATTATTCAACATCTTAAGATCCATACTGTTCCTACCCGTTTCTTCTCCGTTTGGGAAACCCCAATTCTTGGGGAACAAGGTTTCAGCCAACTTGATTTCATGATAGGTTCCGAACCCTAATCTATATAAGAGGGTGCCCTGAGCTTCTTTTCTCTCCGCAAAATTCTTTTGGCTCATCATTTTCTTCATGCATCCTCTACTTTGGTCGTTGGTGACCAACATTTGGGCACAACTTGTGGTTAACCTCCACTGCTCTTGGAGGCACTAGCACAGTAATTAACCTACTAGGTGAGTTTGGCTTCACTTACCCTTCCTTTTATTTGTGTTGCTTTGGTGAATATAGTCCAGTTTTTTCTATTTGCCCAATCTATGGCTCAGTTGCTCTTCTTGGAGCAGCATCCATGGTAGTGACTGGGAGGCAAAAGTATCTCCCACGTGCTTTTACCTGTATGCCCTCTCCATTTTCTTCTTTTGGTAGTTTCTCCCACGAGGGTCAGATGGTCTTTTAGTCCAGTTTTCCTTTTGTTGTGGATGCCGATGACTCAACCTTGACCACCGACTTGGCACCCTGTGATTAGGGACAAGTCGTGCAACATGCACTCTCTCCCTCCTTGTCTTTTGCTTACAAACCGCTGAAGTGGATTTTTGGTTATTTTTTATTAGCCAATATTATAAAATTGATAACTAATTATTCGTAGCTCAGAAAAATACATATAAATACTCATTAAATTAAAAAAAGAAGGCCTTTCTAACAGTATAAGTTTTGATGGCTAAATATAATGTTTAATAACAAGTGTTTTCAATGGATGTAATTAATGATGAATTAACTTATATAAATAATAATAAATAATATGTAAGTCAGAAAAATATAATAAAATATGTTTTGAAATCTTAATAACCTATTCTATAAAGTGGCATTATTTTCATAACCTAATTCACATAATGATTGAAAGGTGCTTTTAGGGCTTCGAATTATTAATATAAATCTAACCCTAATCCCACACATATGCAAATAGGTGATCTGGAAGCCTAGGCTTGGTCCTATAAGTGACTTTGGATCAACTTGACTCTGAAGTTGAGGTATGTTATATTCCCTATTACATAATGTTGAGAAATTAACCTATCTTTTCATTCTCTTGAATTTGTCCTACACAATATGTCTTATCTTTTGATATCATAGTTCGTGTGAACTATCTTGCTTGTTATTGACTTGGATATTTTATTGATATCTATCTTGTACCTGGGTGCATGTTGGTCTTATATAATGTTATGTGTCCACTTTGAAGTGGATGCTTATATGTTTGTGTTGTCCATTGTGTGATGGTAACATTGTATTATTCTGACCATACATGTCCACTCGCCTCTACATTAAACATGCTATGTGATTCAGTAGCACTAGAGTAGTGTAAATTACTTAGGTTTTGGGGCAGTAATTCCCTATTGTTTATTAAGGAGGGTGGTAGTAAACCACTTCTCTATACTCGAGTGTGACAGTAATCCAGACTCAACTATATATTGGGAGATTGGTAGTATTCCTTTCTCTATCAGGTTTAAGTTTGTGCTTGGCCACCTGTGTGTTTATATTTTTCTAGGGCTATGCTTATCTCAAATGCATGCAGGTTATTGATGTTGATTGTGGGGTGTGTGCCCTACTTTCTTTATGTGCTAGTATTGAACAATCTTTATTGTTTTGTTTATGGCAAGTATATTATTCTATTATGTGAAGATGATTCTTTTCTTTTATGATCAATTGGGTAGTCCTTATCTCTTGCATGGGAAGCCTTTTATTTTGATGTCCCTTATCCTTTATAAATTGCTCAATTTTCTTTTTAGTATGCACATACCATCCTTTGTTGATGTCTCCTATTGTTCTCTTTGGCTGGGGTATACTTCCAACCCTAGGTGGAGGACTTAGATGACAAGTCTTGATAACCTAGACTTAGATTGTGAAGTTCCAACTTAGGCACAATTTTGATGTGGTTTAGATCCCCTCTGCATGGATCCTATGATGTAAGTTTGTAACCCTTTGTTTCATAATATAATATAGTCATGTTTTTATTTCATTGCTATACTTTGATCTTTTGTTACCATTATATAAAGATTTAAAAATTTTACACCCACTCGATCATACCTTCTGAGTGTGTTTGGACTGGAGGTTTTAATGTTCAAATTTTTAGTAAGGAGATGGTTACACTTCTTTACAACTTGGGAAACTCAAAACAACTCAACGTGCATGAATTCACTTATGTTGTTGGACATTTAAGGATTCTAAAATGCCACTTCATCACATCCAACACACCATAAATGATATTTTGTCCTCAAAATTAAGCCAAAAGTTTAGTCTATCACAGTGATAGAGCCATTTCCCAATAACTTCACACCTCGACTGTGACTTCCATCATGACCAAGTTAACACACCGCGATAGTGATGTATTGGAACTCTACCGTGACCAAAAGGATGAGACCATTGTGACCGCCAGCGCGCGATCACTACTCCAAAATTGTGGTCGACATGACGCCCTACATTTGCAACCGTGAGTAAAACCCTGACTCCACTGAGCATCGCGACCGTGACAAAGCTCGTGGCCAGCACATGCATTGCAACTATGACCAAAAGTTAAGTCGGTGAGCAACGCCTATATATAGGTCTCCGACTCCACCCATCAAATCATCATTAAGAAGAAGTCTCTCCATTTATAATCTGATACAGAGTGTTCTTATTCTTCCTCAAATTCATTCAAGAAATCCTTTATAGTCTACATCTTAGCAGTACTAGCTTGCCTGAATAGAATGAGATCATCTACAAAATAGACCTCAGATATACTCAGACCTTTGTTTTGTAGCTTCACCAATTTTTAATGCCCTAAGAAACTTTTTCTAGAATTAATTGACTCATTTTTTCAAGGCAAAGAACACATATATAAGGTAATAGTGGGTAGACTTTCTAAATACCCCTTCTAGACCTAAAAGCCTTCAGAGATGTACCATTCTAAGAAATAACAATTTCTCCACTAGTAATAGAAGTCGTTATATATTGGACTGTGTTCTATGAGATGCCAGTCATCGCCATAGTTTCCTTGATAAAAGTCTGTGACATTTGATCATTGTTGATTTTACTCACCATTGTTTTTGCCCCTTTCTTCTATTTGGTTATATGAATCAGTCCTTGAACAAGTGTTATATTATCTATAATGTGGTGCCCCAAGACAAAGCTACTCTGGGCATGAGACACCCAGTGTGCCATAAATGGCTTCAACCTTATAACCACCAACTTTGATATCTTCAAGGAAATATTGTTGAGAGAGATTCATCATAAGTTTTCACATTTTTCTGACACAATAACCTTAGAGATGAGTACAATGGTGGAATTGTAGAGTTTTAAAAAGCTAAAGATAATTGTTTATATCTACAGAAGAAGCTGATTATCTCTGTGTTATGAGAATAACAAAGGCTACTATATGGATCAAGAAATTGATATGGGTGAACTTGTGGGAGGTGTCAATTATTGAAGACATAATAGAAATACTATGACAACAATGGAGCTATTATATAGGCATGGAATCTCATATAGCATACTATAGCACATCCATCTTATGAGAAAGGTATCATAACGATGAGATTCAAAATTTACAAAATACCAGATTGATGCAAACGTTGCTAACCCCTCTATAAAAGCGCTTATGTAGGAGAAACATGATGTACATGTTAATCTCACTTGGAATATGATTTTTGTGTGATTGGCTCTAAGTGAAAATGGGAGTCTATTGGTATGTGTGCCTAAAGAACCAATCATATGATGATCACAATGTGCCAATATAGACTTGTTTTGGTAATAAGAAAAGGTAATTTTGTCTATTATGTTTGTCTCAGTCATGAGATGATGACACAAATGTAACTAGATGACTAAAGAATGATGTTACTCGATGACGTATGTCTTCAAGTACATGACTTGAATGATGAGAACATACAGATGATAAGAGTACATACATTCTTACTATGCCCCAAGTCAGATATTACTGTGGAAGCAAAATAGACGACAATAATACATTTGACGAGAGTGTGTGTTGACTAATGAAAGAATCTCATTAGTCCTGATATCTGATGTCAAGTCACTCACCTACGTACATGTTAGGGAACACTGTATCAGATAGACCCACCATCAGAGTGATACATGGAGACATGGAATGGTAGTCAGAATCATATCTCATAGTGATAGTGGTAATTGTGGTTCTTAGAGTTGAAATCGCTAAATTCGCACATGTCATTCAGTATACTTTGACATCATCAAATGTAATCCTAAAATAAGGGTTGCCATAATAGTGATGATTAGGTAGCTATGACACAGGGTGATTTGAGTGTAAGTGATGTAGATGGAATTTGTCCCTCCTACATAAGTTTGATATCCAGGGCCTCTAGGTAAGTGAGACTAAGAAATGTACGACCGTACTGATGTGATTCAATACATGATATGTGAACTCACACTCATCTTAGACAGTCTACTATAGTTCAAGGAACATGGATTGAACATTGAGAGGATGACAACTCCATGGCCCGAGTTCAATCCGAATATGAGAGACAAAGGAACTACACGATCACTGTAACACTAATCATGGATTGTAGGTTGAAGTTGTTCTCCAACTTTCCAAATTGCTTGGGTAGGAATGATGTGTGACTAGGCATTTCTCTTTGCTTGTGATGTCATAATTGGTTATGAACATTCACTACCAAATTAATTTTGGACCTATAGGGCCACATACATTTAATACACTTAGATTAAAGGAGTTTATTCATGAATGATGTTTAGATTGATTACTAAAGGTTGTTAGGTATTCAAACAAACTATAGATCAAGTAACTGGACCCAGAACCATCAAGTTCAAGTGTTGAACTGATTGATTGGAGTGTCAGGTGTATTGAAAATTGAATTGGCTGATTTCTACATGACCTAGGTCACCAACCGATCGACTCATTTGGTAAATCCATCATCTCAGGTTGGTGAGACGACCAATTCACCTAGTGAACTGATTGGCTATCTCAAGCCAACCGAAGCTTCTGGTGATATTCTGGAATCATAAGAATAGTTGAATCATTTCACTAGTTCAATTCAATTGGTATAAGAATAATTTTGGGCATATATTGGAAACAAATGAAGAATTCAATTACAAATAGGAGACTACATGAAACGACTATTTTGCTAAGCGAGATGACTAGTTTGTTGTACGAGATGACCATTTTGTAGTTTGTAAGTTCTAGAAAATTCATGATTCCAGACCCTTCTACTCTCAGACTGATTAGGAACCTTGACCCTAGCCTCTACTATAAATAGAGGGGTAATGGGGGATTCCCAACACATACAAATGAGAATCAATTGCTCTAACTATTTTATCCTCTCTGGTTGTGGTAACCAATAGAGAGCCCAAACAAGCCCTACCCATTAAAGGGAGGGATAGCAAGGGAGAGAACAAATGAAATTAGTTGTAGGAGAGCATGGTGGCGACTAGTATGTAAATAGGAGTGTAGAATCCTTCAAGTTGTCTCTAGTAGCACAACATGGAGTTCTCAGTGGTCCTCATGGACTACTCTAGAGGAGGGAGTCCATTGTTTGCCTCTAGCAGGTAGCCAACAGTCTGTGGTGAGAAGATTTTTTGTAGACGTTGACGACATTCAAGTTTGTTGTCCATGGAGGACCCACAGATGAGTCCCAGTGCAACTAGAACACAGTTGTGCATCTACAATGATGAGGAGTATGTAACTAAACTTGCTCCAGGACTAGGTATATCCTAGAAACCATCCTTTCTATCATATAGCTGTTAAAAATATCTACTAGTTTTTAGGGAATATGGCAATAAAGTTTTTGTTTCCGCTGCCTATTGTGTCTCCTTATTTCCCTAAACCCAAATCTACTCGTCCTTATGAACATCAAAGGAAAATCCCAAGATTGATGGTGAGGGTTGAGGGAGAAGAAGAAAAGGATAATACATATGGAGAGAGTAGGGAAATGGAAGGCACTATGAATAAGGAGCCAAATCTACTCCACCTCAATTGAACATATATGGATTACTGATTTTATTTGTTGGAAATCACAAGGAAACAACAGTGACGATAGATGTTGTTCCCTTAAGGATATTATCTCTACCCACAATCCTAAATTAGATACAATATTAGAACCAAGGATTAGTGTATAAGTTGCAGCCAAAACAATTGAATACCTTGGCTACACTAATTCCTACCAGGTCAAGGCCAGAGGCTTCACTAGAAGTATACAGTTATCCTAGAAGGAAAAACAATGTATGGTGGAAGTTATTTACAACCATAGACAATTCATTGCTTCCAAGGTAAATAAGGAATGTTATATAAATGTGTATATGTGATTCTTCATGTCAATTACAGAAAACTCCCATGGAAAAAACTAATTTGGATGGGCCTTGGGTGACTTTACACCATCATTGATCTGAGTGAAAAGACTTGAAGTGGCATACACAATTTTACCGAGGTGGCAGTGTTCCAACACATAATGATGGAGTTGGATTTATTAGACCTAGGATTCTCATGTATGATATTTACTTACCAACATGGTCTTCTGTAGGCGAGGTTAGATAGAGCAACTACAAATAGCATCTTCATAGGTGAGTACCCCAATTCCACAGTTAAACACCTAATGGGACTTGGATTGAACCACTCCATTTTTAGTAAAATTCCATCACACACCCCCCTCACCAAAATGCTTTAGCACTATGGATTTTTGGCAGTCAATTGAAGGTTTCTCCACGCTCCTCAAACAATTGAAAAAACAACCTCAAGTTCAATACATCATTGAATATAGTGAAAGAGTCTATAAAGAACTGGGAAAGGAAATAGAAAATGGAGATAAGAAAGAAAAAACATCTCTTCACTGGCAATATTAATGGACTTCAAACTGGACTTAGAGAACAATACAATGAAATATCTGATAACCTATATGTGAACCTAAAAATAGATTTAAACAACATCATCAAAGCTGAGGAAGGGGATTTGAGAGACCAGAGTCACATAAATTGGCTCAAGGAGGGTGATAACAATTTGTGGTTCTGTCATAACTTTTTTAACTAGAGACTTACTTCTCCAAAGAATCATAACAATGGATGGATAACCGAAGATAGTGACCTGATGGACTTGGTAGTTCAGTATTTTGAAGGAGTCCTTACTGCTCCCGTGACGCATACCCAGACAAAAGGAAGATCTTTAGATATTTCTCACCTTCGAGAAATCCACAACAAATGCACACTGGTGCCTGGCCATTGAATGTTGAAATTCACTCCATTGTTATGTAAATTGATTCATTGAAGGTTGCTTGACCCGATGGTGTTAATGGTACCTTTATCCATAATAATTGGTCTATATTTGACCCTAGTATGATTAACATAGTCAAACAATGATACTCACCGATAGTGTTTACTTTTTGATGAGAAACCCCTGGCGGACCTAACCTGAATTCCAAATCGAGGTTCTGACTTGGGTCGATAGCATAACCGATATGAATTTGAAAACCAAATGGAAAACAAAAAAATAAGGAGTAGAAATAGAAATTTTGCTGTGATGTTCCCCTTTAACCAGCGAATCTATCAACAACTATAGAGTGGGAAGAAAGGTTGCAAGACATATACATAGTCTTGGAGAAAGTCCAATCACTATTTTACATTGGCTTGATTCATTGGCAAGTAGCACACAAACAACATCGAGGCAGCCTCAAGGTGTGGCACCATGTATGGTAGTGGTTATTTTCATCCTCTTTCAATCTTATAATTTTTGTTTTAGAGTCAAATATAAATTTTGATTGCGACCTTTTATTTGTCAGTTTGCAAGCTAGCATTGGTGTAACTCTTTACACTCCAATACTTCCTTATTACCATAACCAAGGAATCAATCTGATTAGTTCTTCATAAGCACTTAGGGATGCTCTTTATGGTAGTCTGGTGACTTCCACTAGTATCTGAAAGATACCCTCTCATCATGTCCAATACATACAATATTGCTAGATAGGTATATATATCCTCTCATCATGTCCAATGCATATGAGATCACTGGATATCCTCTCATCATGTCCAATACATACAAGATAATTGGATATACTCTCTTCACATCTAATACATATGAGATAACATGATAAGTACATAGCATTGCATTCAAGATAGATCCAATCTCGAATGCTTATGACATCTATTCCATGTGTTCCCATTCTTCATAAGAACTGGGACACTAGGCTCCTAAGAGACTAACTCCATGGAACATGGAAAAGTTTTCTTACATTGTTTCTTGCATGTTGAACCCTTAAACATCTTTCCAATGCATGTTCTCTTTCTTACGTTAAGAAGCTTTCTATAGGTCTCAATCCTTATCACATAGGTTGTCTTGTATAAACCTTTCATAGAGAAAGTGTTTCCAGCTAGGTCTTAACATATGCAGGATTAAGGACATCATTCCCCATCATCATGTTGAATATAAATATGATCCCACTAAATTTTTTGTAATCACAAATTTCATCTTCATTTGGACTCAAATCAAACTCTTTCACTATCTTGTCAAATAGAAGTTTCCATATCTGAGATGCTTACTTCAATCCACAGAGTGACCTTTGTAGCTTATAGACTGTATTTGCATTATTGGATTTATTAAACCTTTAGGTTGTGTAACATACACATCCTTTGAATTATTATAGTTAAGGAATACGGTTTTATGATCCATATGTCAAATCTTATAGTCATACTAAGCCACAATAGCAAGCATGATCCTGATGGATATAACCATAATAATTGTTGACAGACTTCACCATGTTAAACACCTTGAACTTGTTTGAAAATCTTTTCAAGCAAGCTATCCATCCATGTTGGTTTTTTCTCAAAGACCCAATGCACCTTATGGTTTTTAGCCATTTATGTAGATCCACCAAGGTCATACCTTGTTGGTGTACATGAAGTCCATCTTTGATCCCATGGCCTCAAGCAATTTCTCAAAATTTGGTCCCTCAATAGTTTCTAGATAGGTTTTTTAATCATCATCTATGATCATCTTACCACCTTTATGAGTAATAAGATATCATCATATTTCTAGTTCAAGGTGTGTTCTACTAGAACTATGAGTTCTGTGTCTACATAAGGAACTTGAGATTCCACAATAGCTTTTGATTCTCCTTGTTCCTACTGTACCTCTTTAGGTTCGATGTTTTCTTGTTCTACTTTTACTTCCACTAATCCCTTTGGAACTAAGTTCCTCTTCAGAAATATGTTTACCTAGATTAACAAACCCTTTATTGTCACATTATGTTAAGAGTCCTATCCAACAAAATAGAATTTAAGTGATTTGTGGAAAAAGCCTTTCAAAAAACTATTTTATTATATAAGCTCTCAATACTAATCACTATAAAAGACACATCAGGGCACCTCCCATACCATATCTCATATGGTGTCTTTTGAAACATTTTTGACGACACATTGTTTTAGTGTAAAGAATGTGCCAATAAGGAGCTATAAATTAGCTAGATTATAATTAACAATTGCACCATGACTTAATAGGGTGTGATACCTTCTATATAATACACTTTCATGATACACTAAACATTGTATTATACGTGGAGTTTGTCATTATACATTATCATGATCTCCTCAGAAGGTTCTCAAACTCTTGGTTAAAAATATTTCAACGTCGATCACATTGAAGTATCTTAATACTTTTCCACCAAGTTAGTTACATATCTCTTTCACAATCTCCTTGAACACTTCAAGAAATTCATAGTTGTATTTTTTAAATACAAACTTCATATCTACTGATAGCATTAGTAAATGTAATGAGGTACTAGTAACTACCTTTAGCATTTATTCTAAAAGGTTTATATACATCAGTATCTATGAGCCCTAATAGAACATTCTCTTTCCTACTACATCTAGTGAAGATGCTTTTTCTATATAATGAATAAGATATGCATGTATCTATTGGTTCAATAACCAAAACAATATCGATAAGCGTTATATGGATTCTAGAAATGCGTTTCTCATTTATGTGCTCTAGATGACAATGCTATATGTATTCATTGTTTGAGTCATCAAATAATTTAATACATGTGTCATACACATATTTGTCTTTGGAGCTATCATATATAGTTTGTAAGACACATAGCATTGCCATAAAAGATCATATCTTTTAAAATGAAACATAATGTTCTTGTCACACAAGACATATGATGTTTTCATCAGTGGAAAGTAGATAATAGCAATTCAATAATTCTATTATGTGCCCATGAATGACAACTTCCAACTGAAGAGACAACAACCCTTGCTCCGTATAGTTCTAGCTTACTTCTTATACAGTCATGAAGTAGATGTCTCTATCTCTTTCTTATTCCTTTGTTCCTTTAAGTGAGAAGTCATCTCTCTTTTTGCACTTACCCTTCTCCATAAATTGAGTGCAGAAGACTTGGACTTCAGCTTGGGCTCAGAACTCTTCTAGGCCTTGCCTTTGCCCCTGTACTTACTTCTGTTGATCACCATTATAGATTTATCCTACTTCTTTCATTCTTCAACATCAACATGCCAAGAATTTAATAAAATGACTATATGATTCAAGTAACAAATTGTAGAATCATATCCATGGTCAACTCTTGACCTAAGAGAAATCCCAATCACTCCACATTCCCAATCACATTGAGAACATGGGGCTCTACTAGACCTTCCTTTGTTAGTTAGCCCTCAAATAGTTCTTTGGAGACATTACACTATGTTTTCTTTACATTATTATTAATATGTGTTACCATGTATAGAATGCCCATTTTTTATTGTATACATGCAACTCATAGTTCATACATCATATCATTAGGTATTCAAATGTATATGGCATCATAGACATGTTTCAAGTAAGCACTCATTTCAGCCTTGCATTTGGAGCGGGTTCCTCTAGCACAACTCATTGAGAACACTTCTCAAAGTCCTAAACCAATTGTGGATGATTATCTAGTTTTGTTCTTTTTAAGGACTAATATAGTATCATGTTTTTTTTTTGACATTTGATTCTACAAAGAAATATTTCAAAATTTTGATTTATTTGATTTGATAATTTAACAATATTAATTTGGACTTCAATTAATTATCAAACCCACCATTTTATTCAAATTCATAATGGTAATGTATAAATTCAAAAGATTGCAACATATAATCTTCTAGTGAGCCTAGATCCAAAACAATTCAACTATTACCTGACCAACGCCAGCATCAATAGTCAATCATTAAATTAGGCAATGTTTACCAATTGCATCATATGCAATTCTTGGATAGATGATATGTGCAACTCTTTGCCATAATCATTTGCATGCCTATGGGCTTAGACGGTTTAAGAATCACCAATTAAGCCTAATCCAATAGTCAACATGATAGATATGCACCTTGTGAAGGCATAACCTACATATCTACCATCACACTTCAATGAGATAAATGACACAGCACATGAGGGCATAACCTAGACTTGTTCGATCAACCTTTTAATGTGTTTTGATAATGAAAATCATCTTATACTTAATATTTTATTTGAGGGGTTTAGTATTTATAAATACATATACTTTATCCAACCACCACATATATAGTACATATATATACATGCTATATCCCACAAAAAAACATGAAATAAACAAAAGGTGGTGGTTATGGCCAGCCTAATGTAATTCCTTGGAGCCACAAGGAATTACCAAAATCTAGGTCTACATTACATGCAAAAACCTATTGTTGATGAAGATCCTTGCTTACCAATCCGGGTTGTTTGGTTCAACCTCTGAACTGACATGCTTGCCTCCTGGCCGGTTGTTTCACCATCTCACTGGTCATCTGGTTCTTATGTACACCATATGCTAGCTTATCCAACTGATTGGTTGGATCCACCAGCCGATGGGTTCAACATGTTCTTCTAAACCTCCTTAGTGGTCCAATCAGTCGAATCATCTCTGAGACGGTCAATTGACATCATTATAATGTTTTTCTTTTTTGTCATAACATGAAAGTACATTATCCTACTATTAACCTTTAGTTACATTCGAGGGAGCTAGGGTACAAAAGAATTAACTTTCCATTAGGAAGATAATACAGAGGCTCTATTGGTGCATCAAACCAGAGGTGTAGACACTATCCAACAAGAGATGACTAGATGCACTCCACGAGGCTAAAAAAATGTGTGGATCTTCTAAAATTTATATTAACCCTAACCAGGTTGATCACAGTACTTAATAGGTCACCCGCAAGCGTATAGGGTACTACTATAGAAGATGTGAAGGGCAAGTGTAGGGTTATATCCTCAGGAACAGAGGGGGCACTAGAGCTAGACTAGTGTTGGCTCCATTCCTAATGTGGAGTCTAGGGTTGAAGGGTTTAAAAGTGGTTTGTTTTGTTATTAACCTAAGTGGACAAGCAAGAAAGGCAGAATTAAACGTAACTTATCTTAAAAAAGCAAGTTTTACAATCTAGGTTAACCAACTAACTAAGCAAGAGAAAAGTTAAGTTACACTATACTAAAAGAGTAAGAAGAAATTTAGAAACTAAGTTGACCACTAAAGCAAGAAAAGATCTAAATTAACCCTAACTATCAAAACTGAGCAATTTACTAGGTTAAGCAAGAACAACTAGACTATACTAGCATAAGCAAGCAAGCAAAGCAAGTTGAGTTTTATACAAGATGATTAAGGTAGGTTGGATGTTTGGGGATGTAACTTTAATATTAGTTGGGGGAGGTTATTGGACAAGCATGATTCCCATCTTTCATTTATATTACCAAACCAAACAATAAGCCAAATGTTATTAGAATGTACCCTACACTACTAGTGGAAGACTAGGGTTAGGTGTAATTCTAATAGGATTAGCCAAATCTAGGTTTCTAGGATAAGTGGTATTGATCAATTGAGGGCCAAGGGTAGAGATGGGAGTAGACATTAGAGTTTTTGACCTCATGCCACTAGCCATTCTAGCCTTTAGAAAATCCCAGGCAATCACATCAATCCCACTTATACTAGTAAATTAGGTCTCATACCAAGTAGTAGGAGAAGGTGTAGGCATGTAGGAACAATGGGGACTATCTAGGGATCCCCTATTGGGACCTAGGAGTCATACCTAAGATTTTCACATGCATCCCAATTCTCCTAGAAACATGGTATCAACAAGCACTATCAAACAAGCAATTCATAGCAAAAGGCATAAATAACAAGCATGGAAATGGGATAAGAGATAAAAGTATGGAGCAATCATCATAGATAAAAATAAGTTCATTACAAGACAAAATTCCCTTAACATTGCATCAAAGTCGCATTTTATCCCAAAACAGCCCACTACAAGGGGCTTAGCTACACATGATCAATGAAATGGCAAAAGAATAGGGAATAAGGGGAAAAAACTCCATGGAGCTCGTGGAAGAAGCCTTCTTCTTCACCTCCTAGATGCTTGGGGACGTCCTATCTCCTCCAAAGGTGTCTATGGGCATGAAGATATGGGGGATGTTGGAGGAAAACCTAGAAAACTAGGTTTCTAAGGTGAAATGGAGATGGAAATGGTGGTTGGAGAGCATAAATGCAAGTGGAATGTAGTAAATGATCAAGGAGTGGGTGGAGAGGAGTAATGGTTGCTGGGAGGAGCTAACCTTCATGCCCCAGCCTCCATCTATGTATATATAGGTGGTGTGGAAGAACTAGGGTAAGTAGGGGTAGAATAGGAAAAATAGTGTAAAAATAGTTAGGGTTGGTTGGTCACCACGACCATGGTGGGGATGGTATGGTACGGTCATGGAGATAGGACATGGGCATGGTGTGGAAAGGGTGATGGATATGCAAGTAAAGGAGGTGGCCACGACTGTGGCAGAGTTCCACGATCGTGTTGGGTGAGTAGAACCATGGCTGTGCTGAGTAGCACGGTCATTTTAGAGGAGGAGACCTTCATCGTGGGGGCAGCAACATGAGCGAGTTGATCTTCAAAGCCCACGTTCATGGTGGATGGCCACAGCTGTGGTGATTTGGGTACATCCATGTTGATTCTGGGGGGTCCTTGCGCGAAATCCCCACGGCCGTTATGGGGCGCCACAACCATCTTCTCCTGTGCTGGCCACGACCCGGTTGATGGCCACAACCGTGGTATCTTCAATGGGCCACGACCATGTCATATGGCCACAGCTGTGGTGAGTTGGGTGTATCGCTGTTGATTCAGTCAATTCTTCACCAAAAAAGACATGACTATGGGGTTATGCCTACAGCCGTGTTGGGGTCTACCGCAGGAAATTGAACTTGAATCACCATCATCCATGGATTTCTTTGCTTGCTGTCGTTCCTTGGCCATTGAAGGTAGTTTGAGGGAGCTTTGGTGCCATCTTTGGACCCCTCCATGAGTAGAGAAACCCTCAGACTCCTTCCTTCTCTCTCATTTACCCTAATCATAGTCCAAGTAACTAAAAATGATGCAAAAAACATCCATAAGTGCCTTTGACATAATAAGCATATTCGGGGGGGAAATAACATGTAACCTAACATGCATAGATGTGATTTAAATGCAAAATAACACAAGATGAAGCCCTAAAATAGGGCTGCATCACCACCCTAAACTTGAAACATACTTTTCCTCAAGTATGCTCTAACTTAATCTCTCTTTTTTAGTTTTCATTCAATACACAAGAATGACAAATGCATAGCAATAGAAAATTATTGACTAAATGGTATTGGAAGTGACTAAGTGCATGTGTTCCACCTCTCTCCTTTCCTCTTTCACATACTAATCATGAAATGAGCACTGAGCATACAAACTTCAAATATAAAGCATAGAATACACAAGTTGTCCATATGTCCTTCATGTCATTCTGGGTAAGCCGTTTCGTGTTGGTGTCAATCAAAGATGACTAGGAGTATTGTTTCGCTTTTATGCATTCACACTTATGTCTCAAACCGCACTAAATGACCCTCATGGCTGTTGAAAGGGGTAAAGTGATATAGGTGTGATGTTTCCTAGCTCATTAGGTATGAAAGTAGAAGAAAGGGTTGCGGAAAGTTTTTTGGAGTGCTATTACATAGAGCACTCATTTTTTCTTTATTTTAATGCTCTTAAATAGTAGCATCCTTTTATTTTCTTTTTGATTTATTTTTCTTTTCTTTTCTTTGCCCTTAGTGTGAATAGGGCATATGGTCGATAGAGTGAAGTAGGGAATTAAAGATATGGCCACCCCAAATTTTTGGAGGTGGTCTAGGCTGATTATGTGCACTAGGGAATCCTTTCATGAGGCGGAGAGGTATGAAGATGGCGAAAGAATTGTCAGATCAAAGAGGGGCAAGTAGTGTAGTCTTCAACATAAGATTTCCTGCATGAAAGCTAATCCAACACTTCATCAAATGATATCACACCACATGATAGAGAAACATGACATTAACATTTGTACCAAGTGATTCCATAGGCTTTAAGCATTTGTAGCTTGCTCAATTCACAAAACAACCAAAATGTTCAAAAACTTAAGAGAGATGGAGCACATGTAAAAAGTCAACAATCAAGACCATATAGTGATCAAATCTAAGAGAACGGCATGCATTTATCAAAGGATAAAAAGATTCATTTCGAACAGTGGAGATTAAGTCAAAACATGCTTTTTGGGCAAGGACATTTGAGTTGGGGAAAAAATGGCCAAAATGGTGCGAAATTGCTTTCAATCACATCTAAACCTAACTTTTAGGAAATTTAAAGCATAAAATAGAAAATCCTAGTTAAAAAATGCAAACAATTACCAAAATCTACATGATATGCAATGTATGGAAAAAGGAGATTTTTTTTGAAAAATTAGGAAAAAATGCAAGAAAGTAACTACATGCTATGGAAAGATGCAATAAAAAATAAGAGCAAGAAAAACTGAACTGGATAGCACAGGTGGAACAAAATCACAGAGAGAGAAAGGGTGGTGCGTACCGCCCTACTCACCCCAAAATTTAGAATCATGATGTCCTCAACATGAAACTACAGTGTAGGGTAGATAGGGGAAGTGTCACGGATGATGTGGCAGTTGTTCAGATGAGTGAGGAGGATCTTGAGGAGGGGCTGAGCTTGCAGGAGAGTGCTGGTAGTAATGTCCCCAATAGTCGTCCTGGGGTGGAGGGTATGTCTCAGGATATCCAGAAGTTTCACCCCAAAAGTCTCCACCCCATTTGGGGTTTCTTACTGCTTGGGCGTGGTGGTAGTGGTACTCGTGGTTGACCTGATGCTGCATCTACTATTGGTCTTGCCACATGTAGTGCTGGATCAACTGCCTGTCTCTCTGTGTCTTCTGAATGATCTCAAATTGTACCTGAATGGTGGCCATGTCATAGGCATTTGTTGAGGGCTAGTGCAGCTGGGATGTTCCTTCATCCCTCATTCTTGTCTTTTAGGGTTTCTTGTGTTGTTCACTTTATTGTTCCTATCCATGCACATGTGATTCAACAATCTCTTCTTGTGTGGTAGTGGCACCCCTAGTGTATGTTGCTCTTGGATTGTCCTATTGCCACAACAATTTTTCCTCCAATTTGTAGAAAATCCCCAACACAAAAAGAAGTGGCATAGCGTGGTATGGCAACCGAAATTCAAAATTGGGCACACCAGTTGCATAATAAATTATCCTTTTGTCCATAACTTTAATAGCGTGGGAGTGGGTAAGATAGTTTAGGTCAACAAAATTGGGCCCACTCATGTGCTCCACTCCAGAAAGATCATACCCCAAAGCATGTGCAATTGAGGTTACTAACCCTCCCATAACAAAAGATGTTTTACTCTTGACGTGTATGGTCCACATATGATCAATTAACAGCGTTCCAAGGTCTATATACCACTTGCGGTGCATTTCTATCAAGACAAACATGTCTTTCTAGTAAATTGGGACTTGATTGTCATATCGCCCCATAATGGTGTTAGCTAAGACCTTTTGCACATAATGAAAAAGGGGGCTTCTTATGGCAAAAGTTTTAGACCTCCCTGCATAGTATTCCTCATTTCCTATCAAGAGCTTCCAAAAATGTACATAATGGAAATCACCTTCCTTTTCAAGTAGGACATCATCCATCTTTTTAGACTCTTCCAGATTGACAACAATAATACAGTTCAATTCGGTTGCCATGAGAGTGTGCATGTTGCCTATTATGGCAAACTTGATAGCTTCATTCCCTCTCACCATTGTCTTCTCAAGGGTGGCAAAGAATTCCTGAGTCAAAGTGGGTTAATTTATTTGGGGTGTGAAAAGAATATTCCACAACCCCATTTCCCACAAACTTCCTTCCACTGCTACTTTGATTCTAAGATCGTCAATGATCATCTCACAAACATATCTAGTTGGTACGACTCTCCTCATCATTGATTCTGGGTATGTGAGAGAAATCTTTCTTTACCTATGTCCTCTACCATAGGACACTCCAATGGGAAACTTGGCCAAAGTCTTCAATATATCCTCCTCCAGTTGGTCCAGAATGTCCTCTCCCTCGGCTGATAGCTGCATCTTCTCATCCTCACTATCTTCCTCCTCCTCATCCAATCTGTATGACTGTGACCCCGAACTCGTGTCAAGGTTTTACCACTGCACAAAATATTCTTCATCTAGGCACAATTGTCGCATAGATTGTGGATGCTTACTACGCTCCACTGTCATGTGAGATATCGAGTGGCGTATTGGCATGGACTTTGGTGGGATCTTTGATGAGGATGGTGCTTCTTTTGAATTTTGCCATTTCTTTGCAATCACCGGCTCAACTTCATAAATCAAAGCATGCATATTTTCCTCAGACGCCTCTTCTTCTTCATCATCATCACCCTCATATGTGGGGTCAGGGATGTAGTAGTTGTCAGATGAATGGGAGAGGGATGCACTCACCGATTATGAGTGACGTAGGGATTTTGATGCAGAGGTGGTTGGGGATGTGGTATGTGAGGGCATAGAAACATCAGAGGAGGAATTTTTGGGATGTCGCTTTCCTCCGGTGATGGTGTTGCCCCCCTTTATGATTGTCTTCCCAATTTTCTTCATAGTTGGGTGTGGGAATGGAGGGTGAAATTCAGATTTTTGTATAGGGGATGATATGGGTGTGGATTTAGGTGTATAATGGAAGGGGAAGGATGTTTATATGGTGGATGTGGGATTTGATGTGGATTTTGGGTGAAGAATGGAAGGTTTAAATGGAGGTTTAGGGAAGGGAGGTTGTTGGGCATATTTGAGAGGAAGGTGGAGACAGAGGGTCGATTGAGAGAGCAAAGGTGGCATAAATGGAATGGGGACAGATGGGAATGATTAGGTATTGATTGGAGGTTGATTAGAGGTGGTTTGAGGTGGAGAATGGTGGAGCTCAGAGCTGCTATGTGCCACCATGACCGTGCGCTTGAGAGAGAAGGGGTTGAAATGAAAAGGGGGTCGGGTTTGATATGTCTAAAAGCTATATTTTTTCCTGAATCAGGTCGGGCCACGATCATCACCATGGTTTGGTAGTATGGTCGTGGTGGGGTGCCATGGTCGTGTTGTCGATAAAGAATGTTTCCATATGACCTTTCCACGATCGTGGTCCAGTTCCATGGTCGTTTCCATCCACCTTCGACAAGGTCGTGGCTTGTTGGCCACGCCCATGGCCATTCACCCCATTCCCTGACATCTTTGCAACTTCGAAGAAATAAAACCCACGACCATGGTGGGAGGCCACGATCATGTTTTTCCACTTATGTCACCATGATGGCCAAGCTCCACGGGCGTGTTGGGGGAATTTCTTCAACTCTTTGAACTCAAAATCAAGAACTTCATTTTTCTTTGGTATTCTACCACAAATCTACCTTAATGACCATGACTCAACTTTGATCTCTCTCTAGTGCCTACCACCTGATATGGCATCAAAACTTAAATAAAACTATTAAACACAAGTGTGTGTGTGTGTGTGTGTGTGTTTTGGGAAAAATAAAACAAAATTATCAAAAAAGTAGGGGTTGAGAATCTCAAACCACGTGGGTTGCCTCCCACTAGCGCACAATTTTACGCCTTCATCTAGGCTTATTGATTCTTAACTTCTTTCATTTTCTTGGGATTGTCAAAGCACCCTTGTAGTATATCTCTTTCTCATCTGCTTTGAAAGACATCTCTTCATTAGATTTTTGTTCTTCTACAATCATCACAATGTCAAAACTTTGGTTGGCCTTGTCTGGGCCTACTTCCGCAACTGGCTTCAATCTGTGTCCATTAACAACAAACTCTTTTGCTCCTTCTTTCTCACAAAACACAACAGCCCCAGATGGATACACTTTCTTTATGAGATAAGGTCCTTCCCATCTAGATCAGAGTTTTTCGAGAAAGAACTTCATCCTTGAATTGTACAGCCATACCCACTTGTCGGGCTCAAATTCCTTCTTTTTGATCATCTTATCATGAAGAAACTTAGTCCTCTCCTTGTATCTCTTGGACATGTCATACGCTTAATGGAACACTTCCTCCAACTCATTTAGTTGAAACTTCCTTTTCATTCTGACAATTTATCCATTAAGATCCATAGTTTTCAAAGCCCATGGTGCCTTGTGTTGCATTTCAACTGAAAAATGGCAACTTTTTCCATAGATGAGCGTGAATGGTCTTGTGCCAGTTGGGGCTTTGTATGCAGTCTGATATGCCCATAAAGCTTCATTGAGATGAAGTGACCAATCCTTGTGGTCCGGTCTCACTGTTTTCTCTAGAATGAGCTTTATCTCCCGATTGGCCAACTCAACTTGACCACTAGTTTGAGGATGATAAGGAGTGGCTACATGATGGTTCACCCTATGCTTCTTGAGCAACCCTTCAAAAGTGCGGTTAATGAAATGACTTCTGCTGTCACTAATCATGGCTCTTAGAATGCCAAAATGGCTAAAAACATTCGATTTCATGAAGTCACACACCACCTTATGATCATTTGTCCACATTGCAACAACCTCAATCCACTTTGACACGTAGTCCACGACAACCAAAATGTAGACGTTCCCAAAAGAGGGAGAAAAAGGACCCATGAAGTCAATTCCCCATACATCAAACACCTCCACCACAAGAATGGGTGATAGAGGCATCATGTCCCTCTAGGACATAGTGCTCACTTTTTGGCACTTCAAGAAACTCTTGAAAAATTCATGGGAATCTTTGAACAAGGATGGTCAATGAAACCCATGTTGGAGAACCTTTGCAGCCATGTATTTTACTGCAAAATGACCTCCACATATTCCGAAATGGCACATGGATAGGATTTTTCATTTTTCTATCTTTGTAAAACATCTCCTAATGAGTTGATTGAGACAATATTTGAAGAAGTGAGGGTCATCCCAAGCAATAGTTCTTGATCATAGCAAATAACCTTTTTCTTACCTCCCTTATCCATGTGCTAGGTATCCTTCCACTAGCTAAGAAATTAGCTATGTGTTTATACCATGGATTTTGAGTGGATGGGAGTAGGAAGAGTTGTTCGTGTGGCATTGTTTCCTTGATTCAATTTGTATCATCAAATGGCACATCAATTTAGGAGAGATGGTCGGCAACACCATTTTCCACTCCTTTCCTGTCTATGATATCTACATCAAACTCTTGAAGCAACAAAATCCATCTGATCAGCCTTGACTTTGAATCTTTCTTTGACATGAGGTACTTTAGTACAGCGTGGTACGTGTATATCACTACTTTGTTCTATAAAAGATATGATTGGAATTTGTCAAGAGCAAAGATGACCGCAAGAAACTCCTTCTTAGTGATTGTGTAGTTTCTTTGGGCTTCATCTAGAGTTTTTCTTACGTAGTAGATAGCATGTGGAATCCAGCCAACTCTTTAGCCCAGCACAACCCCCACTGCCATGTCAGATGCATCAGTCATAATCCTGAATGGCAAAGAGAAATCTAGGGGCTGCATGATAGGCGTAGAAACTAGTTTTTCCATCAAGTGGTTGAAGTCTTAAATGAACTTTTCATCGAAATGAAATTCAACATCTTTCTCAAGCAAGTGGCATAGTGGTCTCAAGATCTTGCTAAAGTCTTTTATGAATTGGCAGTAGAAACCTACATGTCCCAAGAAAGATCAGACTTGTCTTACGGTGGAAGAAATAGTAAGAGTGGAAATGAGTCCCACCTTGGCCCTATCAACTTCAACTCCATCCATTGAAGCCCGATGGCCCAGAACAATGCCTTCGGGCACCATGAAGTGGCTCTAATCCCAAGATAGCACTAGGTAAACCTTTATGCAACTCTCAAGGACAGTAGCCAAGTGAATTAAGCATTCATCAAAAGTTTTACCAAAGATCGAGAAATCATCGATGAACACTTACAATGACAAATCAAGAATATCCACAAAAATTTAGGTCACACATCTTTGAAATGTAGAAGGGGAATTACATAACCCAAATGGCATTCTTTGATAGGCAAATGTACCACTCAGGCAAGTGAATGTTGCCTTCTCTCAATCTACAGGATGTACAACAATTTGGAAGTATCCAGAGTACCCATAAAGGAAATAATAGAAGCTTTGCCCCGCTAGCCTCTCTAGAATCTAGTCAAGAAATGGAAGAGGGTAGTGGTCCTTCTTAGTCTTTTTATTGAGCTTCCTATAGTCAACACACATTCTCCACTTTGATTTTTCTTTTACCGACATAAGTTCACCATCCACATTTTCCGCTACAGTGATCCCACCTTTCTTAGGCACACCCTAGATGGGGATCACCCATGTACTATCAGAAATAGGATAGATAATTCCAGCATCTAGGAACTTCACAATCTCTTGAGTTACCACTTTTTTCATCTTTGGATTCAACCGCCTTTGCATGTGGTTGTCATCCTTGCATCATCCTCTAGATAGATCATGTGTACACAGATGGAGGGATCAATACCCCTGAAGTCAGTTGTAGACCATCCCATGGCTTGGATGTTCTTCTTTAAGACGTTCATCAATGCTTCCTCTTGTTTTGGTGAGAGACTGGAAGAAATGATCACTGGGAGGGTGTCATTTGAACCTAGGAAAGCATACTTCAATCCTTTTGGAAGTGGCTTCAGCTCAAGAATGGGAGGTTCTTTAAGGGAGTTGTTTAATGGTGTAGAAAAAGAAGGAAGACTTTTACTTACAACCACCAGTAATAGATCATTCTCTTCATCCACTTCATCTTCATCATCAGGGAACTAAAATAGTGGCTCTAGACTTCTACCTTGAGTGGAAGTTTGAATCCACACAGGTAGACATTCCTCTACAATCTCATCCAAGAACTCAATGAGATAGAAATATTCTTTAGTAGCCCCTATCACCTCGGTTGTGGCTGAAGATTTAAAGATGTTCAACTGAATCTTCATGTGCATGAATGTCACATACATAGCCTCGATCCTCACATGAATCACTGCATCATCTGTGGCTAGGAATGGTCTTCCCAAGATGATAGGCACCCTCCTTGTGTATTTCTCCATATCTATGACAATGAAGTCGACAAGGAAGAAAGCAAAAGTCTCATCATCAAGCCTCACAAGAACATCATCAACACACCCTCTAGGCGTATTTACTGATCGGTCGGCCAACTACAAAGTACAATGAGCTAGACTCAATTTCCCCATTTGGAGCTCAGTAAACACATCATAAGACATTGGGTTAATGCTAGAACCCAAGTCTAGACGGTCTTGGTCTATGTAACGTTCCCCAAT
Source organism: Alisma plantago-aquatica (assembly GCA_963693085.1). NCBI lineage: Eukaryota > Viridiplantae > Streptophyta > Magnoliopsida > Alismatales > Alismataceae > Alisma > Alisma plantago-aquatica. The sequence continues at coordinate 564,774,838 of OY856413.1, forward strand.
GTAGCATGAAATGATGGGAGTACCAGGATCTTTTCTCTTCCTTGGCATGGTGTGTTGTAAGATTGAGCTCACTTGCTCAGTGAGCTTGACTTTCTTTGGGGTCCTCCCCATGGTCTTTCTATTGAAGGTGCGTAAATCTTTCAGGAACTTAACATAGGAAGGAATTTTCTTGATTGCATCAAGTAGAGGAATGTTGATTTCACTTGTTTAAAAGTCTCAAGGATGTCTTCAGTATGCTTCTTTCTTCTCCTATCAACAAAAGGATCCTTAAGAGCTTCAGGAAATGGTGGAATTTGGGATCCCAAATGGTTCAGATAAAAAATATCGTCAATGGAAATCACAAGAATCACAGTATCACTACCAGGTGTCACAGTACCAACTCTGGTTGTTATCACAGTATCCTTAAGCTGTATCTCGGTATCAACCTGTCCAGTCTCGGTATCACCTCTTGTCAACAACAACGGTATCACAGGGGTGCTCCAAAGTCTGACCACTCCTTAAAATAGTCACCGCCTTCTCATGCTCATGGGTAGTAGAAGAAGAGTCTTGTGGAGGTGTTTGTGGCTTTTGTAGTGGTAGTGGTCTTTGGTGAGGTGGATTTGGGTTTTGGAGGATGAATTGCAATTGTGGTTGTTGTGGTGGTTGTTGTTGTGGATGAGGGTGGTATTGTAGAGGTGGTTGTTGGTATGAATGAGGTGGAGGTGGATCATATTAGTAGTTAAGAGGTGCTTGAGGAGGTGGTGGAGCATAGAGATTTAGTGGTGCTTGATGGTGAGCATATGAACTTTGAGTGTTTCCTAGGAAAGTACCATCATTGTTTGGGTTAGGCATTGGTTGAGACAGAAGTCTTCCTTCTTCCCTCCTAGAAAGAGATAGAGAAATTTAATCCAATATTTGCTCAAGATGGCTGATGGACTTCCCATGTGAGTACACATCCTTCTTCACCTTGTCCAAGCTTCTTAGTCTTCCAAGCACTTCCTCTTCAAACTTTGAACTATATCATGGCCTTGGCAGCCCTTGTCCTTACCCATATTCATTTTGTTGCTTCCATGAGAAATTGGGATGGTTTCTCCACTTGGGAGTATAATTATTGGACATAGGGCCTTGATTGTTTTGGTTGCCAAAAGAGTGTAAGGCATGCACTTCTTAATCAATAGAATCGACCACCATGGTGTATTGGGTAGTAGAACCACTAGCTTGGTTCTTCATCATCCTCATCATGTCTGCCATCAATTCATCATGTCAAGGTCGGCAACATTGTGGGCTGTAGCTATGGAAGAAGGTAGAGGGATGTAGTTCTAATTGCCAAGCTCTCCTTTTGTAGAAACCCGATGGCAGGAATTTTTAGCAAGATGCTCGAACAAAGGCCATGACTCCTCGGGTGTCTTTGCCATGAAAGTGCCCCCGTGTGATGAATCAACGTTGTTTTGTCTCAACTCTTCAAGCCCAGTGTAGAAGGCTTGAACTAGTTGCCACAATGGCACTTCATAGTGGGGGCAGTCGTAGAGAAGTTTTTGGAACCTCTCCCATGACTCATAGAAGAGCTTATTCTCTTTCCGGGAAAAGGAGGTGATGCATCTTCTCTTGTAGGTTAACTTAGAAATTGGGAAGAAATTTTGAGGAATTCATTCTTGACTTCATTTCAAGTTACCAACTCTAGCTTCGAAATGTACCACTCTTTTGCCTTTTCTTTTGGGGAGAATGTGAAGAGGGTTCTCCAAATGAAGTCATCAGTAGCAGTGGGGGTACAGAAAGTGGAGCACGTCTCAAGAAATGCATCGATGTGATGATAGGGATTCTCATTCTCCATCCCATAGTAGGTGGGGAGGAGTCCAAGGAGTGTTGGTGGATTGGAGAACTGTTGACTCAGCATTTGGTCATCTAGGGTGGCAATGGGAGAATTGTAGTTCCCCGGGGTGAAATACTCATGGAGTGGATGGTTGGGCTATAGTGGAGGTGGTTGAGAATTTACATGAGGGTTTTTGTCTGCCATCTCGGCTTCTCGGTGTTGGTTGTAGTGACTATGGCATTTCCTTCTACCTATCTCAGGGTCGTATAACACCAAGTCGGTACAAGTGGAACGCGTGTGGTGCATGCACAAATGTCACCTGCACAATACACAAACAAGTAACAAGAAACCAAGTTAGAATGGCAATATGCAAAAGTGAACAAAGAATAAATAATAGCAATGATGAGGTCAAAAGAAAAGGCTAAGCTACACTAACTAACTAGGTCGAGTGCCTCTATCCCCGACAATAGCACCAGAAAGCTTGGTGCATCAAGCTAGAGTTGTACACACTAGCCAACAAGGGGTGACTAGATGCACTCCATGGGGATCGAACACATGTGTGGATCTTTTCAAATTTATATTAACCATTACCAAGTCGATCACAATACCAAATAGGTCACGCACAAGCGCACATGGTACTATTGTAGCATAACTGAAGGGAAAGTGTAGGGGTCGATCCTCAGGGATAGAGGGGGCACTAAATCTAGACTAGTGTTGGCTATGTTCCTAATGTGAAGTCTAGGGTTCAAGGGTTTGAAAGATGTTTGTTTTGTGATTAACCTAAGTGGATGAGCAAGAAAGGAATAATTAAACCTAAGTTATTTTAAACAAACAAGTTTAACAATCTAAGTTAACCAAATAACTAAGAGTAAGAAGCAATTTACAAACTAAGTTAACCACTAAAAAATAGACTATACTAGCATAAGCAAGCAAACATAGTAAGTTGAGTTTTAAACAAGATGATTAAGGTATGTGGGCCATTTGGGGATGTAACTTTAATATTAGTTGGGGAGGTTATTAGACAAGAATCATTCTCATCTTTCATCTAGATTACCAAACCAAACAATAAGGAAAATGCTATTAGAATGTACCTTATAATACTAGTGTAAGACTAGGGTTAGATGCAATTCTAATAGGATTAGACAAATCTAGGTTTCTAGAATAAGCGGTATTGAGCAATTGAGGGCTAAGGGTAGATATGGGAGTAGAGATGAGGGTATTTGGCATCATGCCACTAGCTATTCTATCCTTTACAAAACCCTAGGCAATCCCATCAATCACACTTATATTAGTAACTTAGGTCTCATACCAAGTAGTAGGAGAGGGGGTAGGCATGTAGGAACAAAGGGGACTAGCTAGGGATCCCCTATTGGGACCTAGGAGTCATACCTAAAATTACCACATGCATCCCAATTCTCCTAGAAACACGATATCATCAAGCACTATCAAACAAGCAATTCATAGCAAAAAGCATAAATCACAAGCATGGCAATGGGATAAGAGATAAAATCATGGAGCAATAATCATAGATAAAAATAAGTTCAATACAAGCCAAAATTCCCCCAACATGGTATCAAAGTCACATTTTATCCCCAAATAGCCCACCACTAGGTGCTTAACTACACATAATCAATCAAATGGCAAAAGAATGGGGAAGAAGGGGAAGAAACTCCATGAAGCTCATGGAATAAGTCTTCTTCTTCATCTCCTAGCTTCTTGGGGACGTCCTCTCTTCTCCAAAGGTGCAGATGGCCATGAAGATATGGGGGAGTATGGAGGAAAACCTAGAAAACTAGGTTTCCAAGGTGAAATGGAGTTGGAAATGGTGGGTGGAGAGCATAAATGCAAGGGGAATAAACTAAATGCTCATGAGTGGGTGGAGAGGAGTAAATGTGGCTAGGAGGAGCTATCCTTTATGCCCCGGCTGCCACCTATAAATATAGGTGGTGGGGAAGAACTAGGGTAAGTAGGGGTAGAATAGGAAAAATAGTGTAAAAATTAGGTAGGGTTGGTTGGTCACCACGTCTATGTTGATGGGCCACGGCTGTGGTGGGGGTGGTATGAGACGATCATGTAGAGAGGGCATGGGCATGGTGTGGAAATGGTGGTGGATATGCAAGTATAGGAGGTGGCCACGGCCATGGCGGAGTGCCACGGTCGTGTTGGGCGAGTAGCACCATGGTTGTGTGGAGTAACATGACCATTTTAGAGGAGGAGACCTTGATCGTGGGGGCAACAACACATGAGAGTTGATCTTCAAAGCCCATGGTCGTGGTGGATGACCACAGCTATGGTGAGTTGGGTACATCCTTGTTGATTCTGGGGGTCCTTGCATGAAATTCCCATGGCTTTTATGGGATGCCACAGTCATCTTCTCCTGTACTGGCCATGATCGTGTTGATGGCCACGATCCTGGTATCTTCATTGGGCCATGGCTATGTATGATGGCCACGACCGTGGTAATTTGGGCACATCCCTGTTGATTCTGTTGATTCTTAACCAGAAAAGAGATCTTGAATTGCCATCATCCATGGGTTTCTTTACTTGATGTCGATCATTGGCCATTGAATGTAGTTTGAGGGAGCTTTGGGGCCTTGTTTGGACCCCTCCATGAGTAGAGGAACCCTAGGACTCCTTCCTTCTCTCTCATTCACCCTAATCATGGTCCAAGTACATGAAAATGATGCAACGAATATCCATAAGTGCCTTTGACATAATAATCGTATTAGGGGGAATAGCATGTAACCTAGTAGGTATAGATGTGATTGAAATGCAAAATAACACAAGATGAAGCCCTAAAATAGGGCTGCATCATTGATATGTAGACCGATATAAAATAGGACTAACCAACCACACAACCATGCACATATAATAGGGGTTATTGGCCATAACCATGCTACACATAGAAACTCTCTTTAAGGGTGACACATGTAAATCTCATATATATATATATATATATATATCTATGTGTGTGTGTGTATACACACATATACATTATATATATATATATATATATATATATATATTAGTTAGGGATAATCGTAGTATTTGATTGGACAACAAATTATTCACATCCATGTAATAATTAGATGATAAAATCAAGATTTTATCATATTGATTGTCCCAAAATATAGTAGATTGATGTGGAATTGATACCACTATAGGGATAGAGGGACGTAATAGGCAGTGCAAACAAAAACTTTATTACCATTTCAATAAAATCCATTGGATCTCGTCAACAACTATATAATGGAAAAGATTGTTTTGAGGATATACCTAGTCCTGGAGCAATTACATGAACATACTCCTCATCATTTTAGATGTGAAATTGTATTCTAGTTTCACTAGGATTTGTCAACATCACATCCATGGACAACAAACTTAAACATCATCATTTACAACATTTCCTCTGATCACAGACTGCTTCGAGTTAATGTTGTCCTCATAGCAGTAGACAATGGCCTCCTGCCTCTAAAGTTTTCCATGCAGACCACTGAGAACTCCATGTTGTGCTAATAAATCCAACACGAAGGATTTTTTTTTTGTAACCCCAACATGATGGAGTTGTACCCTCCTATCGACGTACTAGTCACTAACATGCTCTCAGACAACTGATCTCAACTTTTCTCTCCCTTGATATCCCTCCCTTTAATGGGTAGGACTTGCTTGGGATCTCTATTGGTTAACACAACTAGAGAGGACAAAAATTGTCAGTGAAACTAATTCTCAATTATGTGTGTTGGAAAGCCCCCAGTACTCTTCTAGTTATAGTGGAGTCCAGTTTCACGGTTCCCAATCATTGTCAGAGTTGAATGGTCTTGCATCATGAGTTTTCTAAAAGCTGCAAACTGTAAAATGGTCATCTGGTACTGCAAAATGGTTGTCTTGTGATTGAAAATTGTTGTCTTGTGATTCACACAATGTCCTATTTGTAATTTAATTTATCATTTGTTTCCAATTAATGCCCAACATTAATCCTTGTACCAATCACATTGAACAAGTGAAATGATTTAGTTATTCTCATGATTCAGAAAAATAACCAGAAGCTACTTTTGTTGGCTTGATTTAGCTGCTCAGTTAACTAGGTGAACCAGTTGTTTCACCATCCTGATCAGATCGGTTCACCTACTGAGCCAATCAGTTGGTGTCCTGAGTAATGAAAAAATAAGCCAATTAAATTTTCAATCAACCTGACACTCCAATCGATCAATTCATCAATTAAACTTGATCATTTTGAGTCTAGTCAGTTGATCTATTATTTAATTTAATACCTAAACAACTTTAGTAATCAATCAAAACTTCATTCATAAATAAAATCCTTTAATCCAAGTGTATCCCATGTGTGTGACCCTATAGGTCCAAGTTATGTTTGTAGTGAATGCCCATAACCAATTATGACATCACAAGCAAAGAGTGGTGCTGTTACAACCCCATTTTCTTGAAAATATAATGTAAAGTGTATTTCCCTTTTTAATGAATAAATGATATCCTTTTCTTTGGTTTGCAGTAGATTTCGTGAGAAATGGCTTTGATTGATTGATTGTGGGCCCTGTTGGCCATTGAGCCCAATTGAAAAGAAAAAGGGAATTAATAAGGAAAAGAAATTGTTTTATAAAAGGAGAAATATGAGAAATTGACAATTAAAATAGGATAAAGGCAAACCAATATTCCCCAAGATGGGAATCCATGCCTTTGGGTTTCCTTGAGGTCCAAGGGACCCAAAATAATAAGATAAAGGCAAAAGGAATAGGAATATAATTTAATTTGGAGTAATTAATAAGAAAACTTGGGAGAGAAGTAATCCTTCTCATCCATTTCTTTTTTCTTCCCAAATTTCGTACAAAGTTAGGAAATATTAAAAGGAACATTCCTTTAAAATTTGAGATAAATCAGAGTTATGGTTTGGGAGATATTAATTTTGCAAGTTATCCTTGATTTGGGAGTTTTTCTGAATTAAATAATAAATGTTTATATTTTCCTTTGAACGCGGGTGGTGAGGTCCCTTGGATCCTCATCCAACGGTGGACGCTCATTGCCTAGTTACACACGTTTTGGGACTTTGCTGGTTACAGGAAGATCTTCCATCCCGGATTCCTTGCAATCCTGTGGATGTGCAAAGTTTATTCCATTCCCTTTGGACTCGGGAGATGAAACCGCAGGGGAAAGTCCCTGATTCAACTAGAATTGATCGAGATTTTGGGAAACGCCCAAAATCACACAAGCTGCTTCGACCCTATATATAGGGTAGGATGAGAGAGGGCACCAACACCTCGTTTCTCTAGCCCAATCTCTTCGGAAGGTCACGAGAAGCGATCCTGTGTGATCAATTAGGCCATCTACCCTAACCTGCACCCTGAGTCTGCAAAGGCCTCGTCGGAGTACCAGCGAGTAGGGGAGGAGTGTGGTGCACCCTTGGCAAGAAATTGCACCCACAGGTGAGTTCGGCCGAAGGAGGCAAAGCTTCCTGGACCACCAGAGCGAGCAAAGAAGGAAAGGAGCCCAAAGTCAACTCCTAGGTTGACCACCAGAGCTCCCTCTCTCGTGCGAGGTCGAGGAAGAAGAAGAAGCGACGATTTACTAATCTACCCCCACGCCTCTGTTACTGGTAAGGGGTAATCAAGTAAATTTCTCCCTTTAAATCGCTGTGTAGAGGGCGCGTGCATCCACGGCCGCTGGATCCTCACTGGATCCGCGGACCATGGATCGGGCGGCCCAAGATTTTTCTAGAAATAGCAAATAATTGATAAAAATGAATTATCTTAGAAAAATCGTATCGGGTGATAGAAAACTCATATGAAGAAAATTAATACATGAAAAGTGATTAAAAAAATATGCAGAATTTAATAAAAATGGTCTGAGATCCTGAATCTAACTCTTTTTATAAAAGTATATTTTTGGAATAGAAATAAGGGGTTAATTTGTAAATAAAAACCCTAATTGTTGATAAAAGGTATAATTAGTCTTACAATTAAGTTAGTTCGAGTATGGATAACTTATTTACTGTTTTAGATGGTTATTAACTTGTTTTGATGATAGAATTACAAGTTTAGTATTTGTAACTCCATATGTTGATTAAAATGTTTAGAAACCCTAAATTAGAAAAATAAATGATAGAGTAAAAAAAAGGGTTTTATGGACTAAGTCTGATCTTTGAAAAACCACTAGAGGGGGGTGAATAGGGTTTTATGATTATTTTAACATTAATTCAACCAAATTAATCAACCACAAAAATATTGGACAAGGGGAAAAGGATTTAGAGTGGTTCCAACCTTAGCAAATACTAAGGCAGTCAATCCACTACCCGGTTGCTTACCCAACTGGGATTTTGAAAGAATCAAATTTTATTCCCTCGCAAGGACTTTACATAAAATTACAATTCTTTCACCAAACCCTTCCGACAACCTTCACCTAGAAGTAGTCTCACCAACCTCGAAGCAGCCTTCCTTGAAGTAACCTCAAGCTCCCCTTGAAGTAGCCTTCCTCTTGAAGTAGCTTCCCGTTGAGACAACCTTCTTGAAGTAGTCTGAAGTCCCCTTCTCCACCTGAGAAGTCAAACCCTCTCCAATCCTCAGCCTCCAACCCTAGGAGTAGCAAGGAGAGTACAAAGGATAAAAAGGAACAAGAAGGAAAAATAGAAATTACAATACCGTTGTAAGCACAAGGCTTGATTTGCCTATATCAAGCGTATTGATCTCATAACCAATGAGTATTGAAGTGTAGGTTTAGTGGATAGGAGATGCTAGCCTATAGGACACGAAATTTGAGCAATGGGAAGAATAGCCAAAGAAAGTGTTGCTCAAAATCTAAAACAGATTGCCAATGCAAGTGTAAGCTCAAGTATAGCACAAGTGTGTAGCTTTTTTTTTGGGGTATTTAGGTGTCCTAAGGCATGTCCTATTTATAGGAATGACCTACAAGTGCTTAAGGACGTTCTAGACACTTTCTAGGGGGTTCTAAGTGCTTAACTAGCCATTAGGTACAAGTTGGTTGCATTAGTAACGACTAGTTAATTAATTCTATAGTTGTTGTCAGAGTCCATCTCGGTCGAGGAATTGTCGACCGAGACACCTACTCAGTCGAGGATTTGTCGACCGACAGGCTCTCTGGATCAAGTGTTTGCAACGTTCATCTCCAACTGCCAACTACCTTGTCAGCTGTGTCTAACGGCTACCTGGGTCTTTCTCGGTCGAGAAGTTTGTCGACCGAGAGTGTCTCGGTCGAGGAGTTTGTCGACCGAGATTGACCCTGTTTCAATGTTTCAATTTAAGGCATTAAGTATGTGTATGAGTGTGCATAGGTGACACTATTGGAGGGAATGACCTATCTAAGTGTAGTGATTGGCTAGAGGAGATCTAACGCTTGATTTACATGAAGTCTTAGTACTTGTACATTATATATTTGTACAAGTTTACAATTGATTACATTTCATGCAATTTACAAACATTCAAGCGTATAGATTCCCTTGTACTTAGTCATCCACCTTATTCCTGCAACACTCAAGTAGCACGTTAGATCAACAAGAATGAAATGTTTGTCATCATCGAAACAAAGGGATTTATCATAATGTCAATTTAGCCAACAATCTTAAGAATCTTAATGGATAATAAAGCAAGAAAATTAGGGTTTGATGTATAATTTGATAAAAGAAAGGTAAAAGCAATAAAAAGGAAATAAAACCCTAATTATGTTCAAAACCCTAAAAAGGGCAAATAACCTAGGAAACCCTTAGAATTACTGAATCATGATGACATGATTAATAATAGAGAAATTAAATGCCTTTTTCAGGAGCTTGTGTGTGTGCTTGCTTGATTTCCTGATTGATTAAGTTACTTCTGCATTCAAGTCTGCATTAACAGGTATGTGGTGAAATATGAGTAACCACTTTAGTTTCCCGAGAGATTCCCGAATGATTAATCGCATTGAATGCAACTAAACAGTTTGAATGTTCATACTACAATTATAAAGTGACTATGATTATCACAATTAAAGATGAATGTGTATTCCCGCACCTACATGCCACCCTGATGGATGATGCCAAGAGAGTCAGGCCCAGGAGGGTAGACCAATGGGCACCATGAGAGGTGACCCAAAGACACCAAGCTCGGGATTGAGATGGTGGTCTATGATGCATAACTAATGGGCACCCTATGTGGTGACTCACAAGCACCAAGCTCGGGATTGAGAAGGTGGCCTTAAGTCAATGGCAAAAGAGAAACCCTAAAGATGGTAATTCCAGGGTTAGGGCAAAAGTGGTGGGGAATGTCACATGGAAAACATAAACCGTCTTGTTAAATATCTTGGTTGCAATATTTAAATTGTTGAACTTATTTGTGAAAGTTTGAGTGCCTCCACATACCAACAATTGCTGATCGATGTTTTGTTTGTCGGCAATTTAGGTATAACCCTGGAAGCACAAACGGTAAAGCGACACATCTGGAAAGTAAGAAATAAAGTGTAAGGAGGATTAGATAGAGAAATTCCAGTAAGGGATAGATAGTTTCCCAAAGTTTCAAAAAGGTAAATAACGTTTTAAATTTTCCTGCCAATATTCAGTTTAGTAGTAGAATTTCATAATTATCATTGATTATTTGTTGAACCTTTGATCCTGTTAATTGAATAATGACTCTGACCTTCAGGTCTTCCTTAATTGGGGGTTACCGGGAGGCGGGGTCGTTGCAGGTGCCTAGTCACGCATCATTTCTACCCAAGTAATTCTGAAAGTTGGAGAATGACTTCAACCTATAATCCACGATTAGTGTTACATTGATGGTATAGAGACTTTCTCTCTAATATCTGAATTGAACTAGAGGCATGGAATTATCATTCTCTAATGTTCAATCCATGTTCTTTGAACTAGACCAGACTGTCTGAGATGCATGTGAGTTCACATATCATTTATTGAACCATGAGTAAATCCGTGCATTTGTCAGTCTCTCTTATCAAGAGGCCATAGATATCAAACTCCTACAGGAGGGAAAATCCCATCAACATCACTTACACAAAAATCCCCATGTTTCACAGCTACCCAATCATCACTGTTATGGCAACCCTTATTTTAGGATTACATTTGATGATGTCAAAGTATACTGAATGACATGTGATGAATGCAGTGACTTTAGGTCAAAGAACCACAATCACCACTGTTACTATGAGAGATAATTTTGACTACCATTCCATGGTCTCCATGTATCACTCTTACAGTGGGTCTGTCTAACACATTGTTCTCTAATATGTACCTATGTGAGTGACTTGATATCAAATATCATGACTAATGAAATTATGTCACCAGTCAACACACACTCTAGTCTTATGTATTATTTTCATCTATTTTATTTCCACAGTAATATCTGATTAGGGACATAACAAGAATGTATGTACTTAGCATCTGTATGATCTCATCTTTCAAGTCTTGTACTTTAAGACATACATCATCAAGTAAAATCATTCTTTAGACATATACTTATGTTTGTTTCAACATATTATGATAGACACAAACATAATAGATGGAATTACATTTTATTATTATAAAATCAGATATTTAATGATGCATTCCAACCATCATATGATTGTCTCTCTGGGCATACATTCCATCATTGGGTTTCTTTATTTTAGAGCTGCTCTATTTCATTTTACTTCCTATGGATAAATGATTTGGTATGATTTTGAGGACCCCTATAAAATCTATAGGTTGTACTTATTCCTCTTTGTCTCTAGAATTGTCCTCCTCCATTTTGTTGTGATTAGGGGCTGATACCCCTTCGTTCCTGCTATCATACTTCTTCCCTAACTCGTACTCGGTTAGTCTTACTATTTTGTTAGAGACTTTGTTTGCTTCACCTTTCTCGATCGCTATAATTTTATCAGTTGTATTGTCCTCCATTACATGGATAACTTCATCTACCGTTGGGTTGACTACTGCATGGTAATCCTCGTTGTCATTGGATTTTTGAATGGATTCCTTCTCTGTCACTCTCCCTTGGTTTTTGTTAGTAACATTCTTCAATACCTCTCATTTCTCATCCGAGGTATTTATTACCTTATTTAGTTTCTAAACCTTTGCAATCTTCTCAATGCTTTTCTCCTATGCAACATTTGTTTTATCTAGCTCCTCCTCGTCTTTAGCCTCACTCTTGTGTTGATAATGATTTGATACATTCATGAATCTATTTCTAGTATCCAAACTATCTTGTGATTATTCAATTTGCACTTTGTATCAAGCATACCGTCTAGATCGGTGGCCTTTCCCTTTTTGGTACTGCCAAGCCTCCTCATGTGTTGTACCTTCTCCTTCTGGCATAGTTTTTTTGTATTGCTAGTATTTTTGGTTTGGTGTGTTGTTTGGATCTGTAGAACTTCTCCTAGTGGCCAACTATTCCAATGAATAGGCACTTATTGGTTTCTACCTCGTACTCCACTAGTATTCAATGTCGTTGACGAGTATAGGAGGGAACATGTTTTTTGAGGTGTCTATCCCTATGGCCATCTTGGCAAATTTTCTTCACATCCTAAAGGTTGTGTGGCTATCCACCTTACTAAGCATGTTGAGATCCAAGCCGATGTATTCAAAGAGAGTATGAACCAATGGTGAAACTCCTATAAGATTGTCGGGGGCACGACCCCCCAAGATTTTTAAAAATTAATTAATATGATTCCGTTGAAAGTTGTTAAATATTATACTTAATTGCATTTGGCAATTTCTAATTTAATATGCCCTCTAAGAGTTTTTCATTGATGGTTCTTTTATACTTTCCAAGTTAAACATACAATAAAAAAATTCTCAATTGTTTTTACTCCTTTCTGAGATTTATTCTCTAAATTGATGCATTTGTAGATTCTTTTTCAGGATCTGTTGCTTTTAGAAGTATGAAAAAAAAATCTTGTGTTATTGCCTATGACAATTTCTATTATATTTTGATTTTTAAAAGTTAATGAATATGGTTTGATTAAAAAGTGTAATTAATCTACTTTATTGAATAGATAGTTTCTTATTTGATAAGATCCTGCCAAGAGTTTCCATTGATGGTTCTTCTATACATTCCAAGTTAAATAATGAAATAAAAAATCTCAATCATTTTGACTCCTCTCTGACGATTACTCAGTAAGTTAATGCACTTGTTGATTCCTGTGGGCTCAAGTCTCCAAACCACGAAATAATCTTGATTTAATCATGAGCGGAAGCAATCGATAATCAGCGGAAGACAAAAATCACAGAAAATTAAAACCTTTCTAGATAAGAGCTTGAAACCACAAACCTTTTCCATAGAAAAAGGATTTAAACTGTATACATCTTTGTCAAATTACTTCTTGAGTAATTATATACATCATGATACAAAATTCTCAAGAACTCAACCAAAACACTCCAAGACTTGAGGGTACAGAGGACACATAGGACTTGACTCTAACTACACCACATAACAGACTGAATCTCCACCTGAGATTTGCTGCTACTCCTGGTGCTGCTGTTGCTGGGATTGGTCACCTGTATTCTTGTTTCTCCGTCTTCGACGACCACCTAAAAAGTTGAAGTCTACGGGGTGAGACAATTATACATAATTGCCCCAGCGAGAGTTATAACTCTCCACTAGAAGCTTTATACGCAAAGTAAGGAATAACTTAAACAGTAAAAGCTTTCAAGGTATTCATTAGTAATTTTGATGATCAGTAAGAGTCCAATTATTTATGAAACATGAAGAACATCTATACTATTCAAAGTAACATCAATCAAATAACTCGTAGATAACCCTAACAGATATACTACGCTGTTGATTATGTTTTTCAATCATTATTATGCCCTGTGGAGATGAGGCATACCACTCATACTCCAACTGATCGCTAAGAAGTCACATCAATATCATACATAGGTCATTAAAATAGCTGGATTCTTATGACCTCATCTTCCTCAGTCAGTTAGAGGATTGATTGTTAGACATCAGGCGGGATGTCTTTTGTTATAGCCGTCCAGGGTAAACTGGACCTTCGCTATTTTAGAGTTACAGTGGCGTTCTGTACTCTCTTCGTCATCGGAAGATTTCTTGTTTATCTTTTATTGATGCGGTGTTTGTGTCTTTAAGGGAGAATAGTGATGCATCTCACCTTTTGGACTTTGTGGTGGGGTCTGATGGACTATAAGAATCTACATCAAATCCTCTCACCTTTGATATCTTTTAGTGAAAGTATGACGGACTATAAAAATATACATCAATTCCTACACTAGGATGTAAGGTTCTACACATCCATGTACCCCACATACTCAAAAGTATGTGATCCAGGAGTTCCCTGGGGAAAACCTGTTCCACCATCATTTAGACTCTGACAATGATGGATCTATGATCAGGGCTCTACATTTCACTTGATTAGTTAGGTACATTCAGTATTCTTAACATCATACATTGTTCTTCAAACAATAACATTAGCATCACAGCTATATATGAGAATACTAAAATGTAGAAGGCCTAACTCATTTCAATCATCAGTTCTCAGTTATCTCATCACAAGTCATCTGTCAAGCATGACCTTGATGATATTTATGGCTCTTACAGCCCATAAATCTCAATAGATGTCACTTAGCAGTGCATCAAGATAATTCACTTATTCATAAAGCTTAAGGCATGCTTTCAATGAATATAATATGGTATTCCATACCTGGATATGACCATCATCTCGTATTAACCTGCATGGTTAGTTCAACTGATAATAGTAAACAATTCAACAATTAGGGTTTACTATTCATCTTTCATGTCATCACCCTAATATTCGGGTTTACTATTCACTCCAGGGTGAATTGTACTCATTACATCATCATGTAAGAGAAACATCATCATTAAGGCTCTTAAATAAGATTAAGATCCATTAGATATCATAATTAGGGTTTCCATGACCTCACATAGGTGGATCATTCCTTAATCATGCATATTCATGTGTATTAGAAGTATCTTACTTGAGTTTCCACCTCAAAAGGTACTTTCTCTCTTAGGATACTTTCTCTCTCCTCTCACTAGTAGATGGTGATAACACCACTCTAGATCAGGTTGGGTTAAGTCCTCATTGACTATCATGAGCCAAAACATCATCATCATGTGATTAGGGTATGATTAGAACAATGTTTTACTCCTTTAAACCCCTCAAGGGTATTTTGGTAATTTGCCTCATGATCACCATCATGGGTTAACTCACTAAACACTTAGTCCCTTAATGACCTAAGTTACCATTAGGGTTTAGATTAGATCACCATTGAACCCATTACACCATCAATTGGTTAAGTACAAACCACCATCAACACCTCCAAACGGTTTCAACCTTCAAACGGTTTCAACCTCCAAACGGTCTTGAGACCGTTTGCTCCAAACGGTCTTGAGACCATTTGGATGTGAAGACCGTTTGGAAGAGTTGACTTTCCAAGCCGTTTGGAGCTCAAATGGATTGAAACCGTTTGATCAATTCAACTTGAGATCGATTGGACCAAACGACCCTGAGATCGTTTGTGTCCAAACGGTCTTGAGACCATTTGGATCCAAACGGTCTTGAGACCGTTTGGTCCAAATGGGCTCAAACCGTTTGGACCTCCAAAGTGGTTCAAAGGTTCCAATTGTTCATGGATATATATATTGAAGCCCTCAATTGGTCAAAGCCATGCTAACCACTTATAAATTGAGTCAATAGGGTTAGCCTTAATCAATTGGACATAAAATTGACCCTCAATTGAAAGCCAATTAGGGTTGAATCCTCCTCAATTAGGGTTTCAAATCGGATAGTCATCAATATTCAACATTGTGAATCAATTCAAGGTTGAACCTATCAATTGACCTCCAATTGGGCCCAAACTTGGCCCAAACGGTCTTGAGGTCATTTGGACATCATCGAAACGGTCTTGAGACCGTTTGCCCAAAGTTTGACCAAAAACCAAGTCGGTTTGACTAGGGTTGAACTCCAATTAGGTCAAACATCAGCAATTTTATCAATTCATCAACTTCTTGTAATTGGACCTTCAAACCATTAGATTAACTCAACCCTAGACCTTCAAACGGTCTTGGGTTATGCCCAAACGGTCTTGAGACTGTTTGGAGGAACCCCCAAACGGTCTTGAGACCGCTTGGGTCCTTCAACCCAAAACTCAACAAGATCTATGTTCTAAAACAACAATTTTGACCCGATTAGGGTTTACATGTTGAAGTGCCTTCAACTCTCAATTGGTTAAGAATTAGAGTTTGATTCTTTGCAGGAATGAAATTCAATATTTTATCAACAGACCCTCAAACGGTCGTCCCTTGGTCAACCCTATCAAATGGTCTTGAGACCATTTCAATCCAAATGGTCTTGCAAGACCGTTTGAGGGCAAACGGTTTGAAACCGTTTGACCCCAAACGGTTTGAAACCGTTTGACCCCAAACGGTTTGCAACCGTTTGGACCAAAAGGGTCCAAGGTCGTTTGATAAAGTGACATAGGGAATCACGCCCCTCATCTTCAAACTCTAGCAAGGTCGGTTCTACCACTGTTTTGCTTGCAAAAGTGCAAGGAAGAAGGGAGGTAGAAGAAGAACTAACATGCTAATTTTGCAAGAATAAAGCAAGCATATAAAGCAAGGAGTTAGAGTTATAAAACCCACCTAAAGGTTGATCCTAGAGCTCCAAGCCTTCAAGCTCTAATCTTTAATGGCGTCCTTGAGCTTCACAACTTGGTCAGGGGTGAATTCTCCAAGGAAACATTGGTTTGGTTGGCTAGAACAAGAAGACTAAGTAAGCTATCCACAAAACCAACCTTTAAAGATGAATTCCTCCATGAATTCGAGCTAGAAGGTGGTGTTCTCTTACCTAGAACAGGTTGGTCGTCCCCCTGCGCTCCAGAGCTATCCTTGGTCGTTTGAGCAAGAAGAGAAGAGAAGTAAAGGAAAGAAAGACCGTTCACTTATTTGCAATGAAAAGGGCTTATATACTTTAGCCCTTTTTACACCACAAGGACCTCTCAAGATTGAAAATCACATCTAGGTCCCTCCTTGCTCAAGGGCACGTCCAAACCCATCTAACCTTATGCAAATCTCATGAAATCTCAAGATCTAAGGGTAAGGAAATCTAACCTTCAACTAGGGTACATACATGAAAGGTTTCCATACCCATTTTAGGTGATTTCTATCACAAAGATCATCCTTCTTATCTGATTATTCATTGGTATGTCCCTTTCATCATTTCTACTCTAAATGATGACAAGAGTTATAAAAGATGTTCTAGATAGTGAAAATTACAAGTTGGACCCCTCAATTTGGATAAATTGCATTTTACTCCAAATTAGGGTTTTCAAGTATAAGGATTGCTTCCACAGTTGTACCTTAGTGCTCAAGCTTGGGAAATCCTTCAAACTTTATCATAAACATCCTTATGATGTATCAACATCAAAGGAACATCTTAACTTGTGAAATTTTGCAAGTTAACCCCTTAAACTGGGTAACTTGCACATAGGTCCCTGCATACAACACAATGCTACACCTTTATACAAAAAGGAGCAAAATTTGAAATTATATGTTCCTGAGGAACTTAATTACATGCCAGGGAGTATTCACAAGTATATAATTACACATTTAGGCAAAACTTCTAGGGTTAGGTTATAACCCAGGTCAGGGATGTTACAAATTCTTCACCCATTCAAAAGGATTTCGTCCCCGAAATCGATAAAGCGTGTTATAAGAAAAGAGTAGGGTATTTCCTTCTCATTTCATCCTCTAGTTCCCAAGTGGCTTCTTCAACACCACGATGGTTCCAGAGGACTTTCACAAGGCTTATATCCTTTTTCTTTAACTTTTTAGTCCTGTTATCGAGGATTGACACTGGTCCCTCCTCATATGTTATGTCTTCATTCAATTCTACTCCCATAGGTTGTAGAACTGACTCGGTGTCTGGGTGACATTTCCTTAGCATGGAAATGTGAAACACATGATGTAACTTCTGCAACTCCTGAGGTAACTCTAGTCTATAGGCCACCTTTCCAATTCTTTCAACAATTGGATAAGGTCCCATAAATCTAGGAGCTAACTTTCCTTTCCTTCCAAAACGAAGGACTCCTTTCCAAGGTGAGACCTTGAGATACACTCTGTCTCCAACCTGGAACTCTAGGGGTCTACGACGTTTATCGGCATACGACTTATGCCTATCCTGTGCAGTCTTAAGTTGTTGTTGTATAACCTTAATCTTTTCTGTAGTTTGCTGCACAAGATCAGGACCCAACAACTGGTGCTCACCAGTCTCATACCAACACAAGGGTGATCTACAACGTCTACCATATAAGGCTTCATATGGTGCCATATCAATGCTATGCTGATAGCTATTGTTATAGGCAAACTCTATCAAGTTCAGATGTAGATCCCAACTCCCGGTAAACTGGAGAACACATGCTCTCAACAAATCTTCCAAGGTCTGTATCGTCCTTTTCGACTGTCCATCAGTCTGTGGATGAAAGGTTGTACTAAATCTTAACTTGGTGCCTAGGGCTCTGTGTAACTGTTCCCAAAAGTGACTAGTAAACTGGGGACCTCTGTCAGAAACTATAGTGACAGGAACTCCGTGCAACCGCATTATCTTTTGAACATACAACTGGGATAACCTTTCAGCAGAATAGGTCATTTTGACAGGTAAGAAATGTGCTGTCTTTGTCAACCTATCAACAACTACCCAAATGGAATCATGTCCTTTGTTTGTCCTGGGTAGGCCAACAACAAAGTCCATGGTCACATGGTCCCACTTCCACTGTGGTATGGGTAAGGGTTGCATTGTTCCTGCAGGTTTCTGGTGTTCAGCCTTGACCTGCTGACACACAGGACACCTCAGAACAAACTCAGCTACATCCTTCTTCATCCCAGACCACCAATACATATCTTTCAAGTTTCGATACATCTTGGTGCTCCCTGGATGCATAGCATACATTGAAGAATGAGCTTCCTCTAGAACTAACTGCCTTAGGTTATCCACATCTGGCACTATCATCTTTCCATGATAGCATGCTACCTGTTCATCTGACTCATGAAGACCTTCTCGCTTCTCATCACCAAACTCATATCTAATCTGCTGAACTGCATCATCTACTAGCTGTGCATCCTTTATCTGTTCTCTAAGGGTAGGTTTAATCTGCATCTCAGCTAACAAACCAGCTAACAATGATGCCTTCAACTGCACATTGTCTTGCCTTAAAGAGATAAGCATATCTCTCCTAGAGCATACTAAGGAACTTAGTTGTGCTCTATCCATGGTTGATGTTGCTGATTTCCTACTCAAGGCATCTGCAACCACATTGGCCTTGCCCGGATGGTAATCAATTGTACAGTCGTAATCCTTGATTAACTCCATCCAGCGACGTTGCCTCATGTTAAGCTCATGCTGAGTGAAGATATACTTAAGGTTCTTGTGGTCTGTGAAACTCTGGAAGGTTTCTCCATAGAGATAATGTCTCCAGATATTCAAGGCATGGACCACAGTAGCTAACTCTAGATCGTGTGTCGGATAATTCTCCTCGTGTTTCTTAAGCTGTCGGGAAGCAAAAGAAATCACTTGTCTATCCTGCATCAACACACATCCAAGTCCATTCTTGGAGGCATCACAGAAGATTATATATTCCTTTCCTTGTTCAGGTAGCACCAACACAGGTGCACTGGTCAACCTCTCCTTCAACAGCTGAAAAGACTGTTGACATTTATCATTCCAAGAAAAAGGAACATCCTTCCGGGTTAACTTGGTCAAAGGTAAGGCTATAGAACTGAAATTCTTAATAAACCTTCGATAATAGCCAGCTAACCCCAAGAAACTTCTAATCTCCGTTGGTGTGTTCGGTTGTTCCCACTGTAGAACAGATTCTACCTTCGCAGGGTCAACACGAATTCCTGAGGCAGATACCACATGTCCAAGGAAAGACACTTCAGATAACCAGAACTCGCACTTGCTAAACTTAGCGTACAACTTATGTTCTCTTAGCAATGTTAGAGTTTGGAGAAGATGCTTCTCATGCTGATGAGCATCCTTACTATAAATCAGTATGTCATCTATGAAGACGACAACACACTGATCAAGGAAGGGTCGAAAGACTCTATTCATGAGTTCCATGAATGCAGCTGGTGCATTGGTTAGTCCAAATGACATAACTGTGAACTCATAGTGACCATATCTTGTCCTAAAGGCAGACTTGGATATGTCACTGTCCTTAATGCGGAGTTGATGATACCCAAACCTTAAGTCTATCTTAGAGAAGATTGTTGCACCACGCAATTGGTCAAAAAGATCATCAATCCTCAGAAAAGGATACTTGTTCTTTATTGTTACTTTATTGAGTTGTCTATAGTCAATGCACAACCGCATTGATCCATCTTTCTTTTTAACAAACAAAATCGGAGCACCCCAAGGTGAGGTACTCGGTCGAATGAAACCCTTCTCAAGTAACTCTTGAAGCTGCTTCTTGAGTTCTGCCATTTCGGCAGGCGCCATCCTATACGGAGTCTGGGCTATGGGTTTCATATCTGGGACCAAATTGATTTCAAAATCAATCTCCCGAGGTGGTGGTATACCAGGAAGTTCTTCAGGAAACACATCCTCGAATTCCATGACTATAGGAACTTCACCAGGGTTGGGAATCTTCTTGGTAACATCTACAACATGGGCTAAGAATGCATAACATCCTTGCCTCATCAACTTATCAGCAATCATAGCTGATACAAGACAGGTGGGCAGAATCTTTCTTTCACCTTGAAAGATCCATGTGTTGCTTTCATCAGCAAACACTGCCAACTTGGACTCACAATCCAAGACAACTCGATACCTTTCCAAGGTATCCATTCCTAGGATTACATCAAATCCTTGCATATCAAGCGGTATGAGATCCACTTGAATGCGATGTTTAGAAAAGAAGAGTACGCAGGGAGAGCATACTTCTTGCAGAACGGCATACCCACTCAATGGACTCTCCAACAACAACCTATCTGCCCTATGACTAGTTGTCATATTGCAGTTACGAATCACTCTTCGAGTGATGAAAGAGTGCGTAGCACCCGGGTCAATCAGAACAGATACTACACAAGATTTAGACATATCAGAATATAAAAGTTCCATCTGACCTGTCACCACTTGTGGATCAACCACTGCCTCTGGTGGGTTCATAGCATAGAACCTCATTGTAGCCTGTTGTTGAGGTGGTGTTGATGATCCATCCTGAGACGCTTGACCGCGTCCTCGACCTGTTCCTTGAGATTTCCCTCTCTGTGATCCCTGTTGTCCTTGTCTCGGAGGCTGTGTCACACTGACAGGCCTAGATCGGCAGTCCTTCATCAAATGTCCCACCTTACCACAGTTGTAGCAGCTTCTCTCTTGTGGTCTTGGTGGTCCAGTAGCGGACATTGATGCAGAACTCTGAGTCTCCCGAGGTGGTTGTCCTCTCCCTCTACCTCTACTTGGAGACCACTGAGTCTGAGAACTATATCTAGATGGTGGAGGGTTAGGTGCAGAGGATCTAGACTTCTTAAAGTCCATAGATGAAGAACCCTGGAACTGTGGATATCTTTTTTGGGTTTGCCTCTTCTCAACCACAGATCTCTCTATGCTTCGGACTGACTCAACGAAGGTAGAGAATCTCTCTCGGTTTTCTAAGGCAGACACTACGGTACTCATATCAGCATTCAAACCCCTCTCGAATCTCTTGATTCTCTCTTCTTCTGTGGCAGCCATGTGTGGACAAAACTGCAACACCTCCATGAACTTAGCTTCATACTCGCTAATGTACATGACTCCCTGCCTCAGTCTCTCAAACTGAGAGATCTTCTCATCTAGGAAGGTCTTTGGAAAATATCTCTGAACAAATTCCCGCCGAAAGTCTTCCCACGAGATCTCTATTCCAGGTCTCTTCTGCTCTTCCATTGTCCACCAATGACCAGCACTTCCTTTGAGAAGATAGACATCATGTCTGACCTTCTCAACTTCAGGGATATTAAGTATCCTGAAAGCCTTCTCCAGCTCTGTCAACCATAGATCAGCATCTGCGGGGTCAGCAGTCCCAAGGTACTCGGTAGCTCCGACACGACGTAGTCGCTTAAATGTTTTCCCGATACCTTGACCTTTTGGTTGGACAGGTTCCCTAGGTACATGCATAGGCATCCTGTCGGTTATATGTGTCATGGCAGTCATGAACTGCCCAAACATTGTCTGAACTGCTGGGTTAGCCATATCGGCTGGGTCGAACTGGGGTGGCTCTCTAGGTTGTTCTGGTACAGGCTGTTCTCTCTCTGGTACTCCTGCACCGCCTTGAGGTGCACTAGCACTACTTTCTACCACGTTCTCATCATGTGGCTCAGACATTCTTAAGTATCTTCTTCTCATGAGGAGCAGAAGATTCTATTAGATAAGGAAGGAATACTAAAGATAGACTCGACTTCCTAAGTCCTATGCCTCTATAGACTCGGCGAACCTGGAGCTCTCATACCACTTAATTGTGGGCTCAAGTCTTCAAACCACGAAATAATCATGATTTAATCATGAGCGGAAGCAATCGATAATCAACGGAAGACAAAAATCACGGAAAATTAAAACCTTTCGAGATAAGAGCTTGAAACCACAAACCTTTTCCATAGAAAAAGGATTTAAACTGTATACATCTTTGTCAAATTACTTCTTGAGTAATTATATACATCATGATACAAAATTCTCAAGAACTCAACCAAAACACTCCAAGACTTGAGGATACAGAGGACACATAGGACTTGACTCTAACTACACCACATAACAGACTAAATCTCCACTTGAGATTTGTTGCTACTCCTGGTGCTGCTGTTGCTGGGATTGGTCACCTGTATTCTTGTTTCTCCGTCTTCGACGACCACCTAAAACGTTGAAGTCTATGGGGTGAAACAATTATACATAATTGCCCCAGCGAGAGTTATAACTCTCCACTAGAAGCTTTATACGCAAAGTAAGGAATAACTTAAACAGTAAAAGCTTTCAAGGTATTCATTAGCAATTTTGATGATCAGTAAGAGTCCAATTATTTATGAAACATGAAGAACATCTATACTATTCAAAGTAACATCAATCAAATAACTCGTAGATAACCCTAACAGATATACTACGTTGTTGATTATGTTTTTCAATCATTATTATGCCCTGTGGAGATGAGGCATACCACTAAAACTCCAACTGATCGCTAAGAAGTCACATCAGTATCATACATAGGTCTTTAAAAGAGCCGGATTCTTATGACCTCATCTTCCTCAGTCAGTTAGAGGATTGATTGTTAGACATCTGGCGGGATGTCTTTTGTTATAGCTCTCTAGGGTAAACTGGACCTTCGCTATTTTAGAGTTACAGTGGCGTTCTGTACTCTCTTCATCATCGAAAGATTTCTTGTTTATCTTTTATCGATGCGGTGTTTTTGTCTTTAAGGGAGAATAGTGATGCATCTCACCTTTTGGACTTTGTGGTGGGGTCTGATGGACTACAAGAATCTACATCAAATCCTCTCACCTTTGATATCTTTTAGTGAAGGTATGATGGACTATAAAAATCTACATCAATTCCTACACTAGGATGTAAGGTTCTACACATCCATGTACCCCACATACTCAAAAGTATTTGATCCAGGAGTTCCCTGGGGAAAACCTGTTTCACCATCATTTAGACTTTGACAATGATGGATCTATGATCAGGGCTGTAAATTTCACTTGATTAGTTAGGTACATTCAATATTCTTAACATCATACATTGTTCTTCAAAAAATAACATTAGCATCATATCTATATATGAGAATAATAAAATGTAGCAGGCCTAACTCATTTCAATCATCAGTTCTCAGTTATCTCATCGCAAGTCATCTGTCAAGCATGACCTTGATGATATTTATGGCTCTTACAGCCCATAAATCTCAATAGATGTCACTTAGCAGTGCATCAAGATAATTCACTTATTCATAATGCTTAAGGCATGCTTTCAATGAATATAATATGGTATTCCATACCTGGATATGACCATCATCTCATATTAACCTGCATGGTTAGTTCAACTGATAATAGTAAACAATTCAACAATTAGGGTTTACTATTCATCTTTCATGTCATCACCCTAATATTAGGGTTTACTATTCACTCCAGGGTGAATTGTACTCATTACATCATCATGTAAGAGAAATATCATCATTAAGGCTCTTAAATAAGATTAAGATCCATTAGATATCATAATTAGGGTTTCCATGACCTCACATAGGTGGATCATTCCTTAATCATGCATATTCATGTGTATTAGAAGTATCTTACTTGAGTTTCCACCTCAAAAGGGTACTTTCTCTCTCTTAGGATACTTTCTCTCTCCTCTCACTAGTAGATGGTGATAACACCACTCTAGATCAGGTTGGGTTAAGTCATCATTGACTATCATGAGCCAAAACATCATCATCATGTGATTAGGGTATGATTAGAACAATGTTTTACTCCTTTAAACCCCTCAAGGGTATTTTGGTAATTTGCCTCATGATCACCATCATGGGTTAACTCACTAAACACTTAGTCCCTTAATGACCTAGGTTACCATTAGGGTTTAGATTAGATCACCATTGAATCCATTACACCATCAATTGGTTAAGTACAAACCACCATCAACACCTCCAAACGGTTTCAATCTTCAAACGGTTTCAACCTCCAAACGGTCTTGAGACCGTTTGGATCCAAACGGTCTTGAGACCGTTTGGATGTGAAGACCGTTTGGAAGAGTTGACTTTCCAAACCATTTGGAGCTCAAATGGATTGAAACCGTTTGATCAATTCAACTTGAGATCGATTGGACCAAACGAACCTGAGATCATTTGAGTCCAAACGGTCTTGAGACCGTTTGGCCTCAAACGGTCTTGAGACCGTTTGGATCCAAACGGCCATGAGACCGTTTGGTCCAAATGGGCTCAAACCGTTTGGACCTCCAAAGTGGTTCAAAGGTTTTAATTGTTCATGGATATATATATTGAAGCCCTCAATTGGTCAAAGCCATGCTAACCACTTATAAATTGAGTCAATAGGGTTAGCCTTAATCAATTGGACATCAAATTGACCCTCAATTGAAAGCCAATTAGGGTTGAATCCTCCTCAATTAGGGTTTCAAATCGGATAGTCATCAATATTCAACATTGTGAATCAATTCAAGGTTGAACCTATCAATTGACCTCCAATTGGGCCCAAACTTGGCCCAAACGGTCTTGAGGTCATTTGGACATCATCCAAATGGTCTTGAGACCGTTTGCCCAAAGTTTGACCAAAAACCAAGTCGGTTTGACTAGGGTTGAACTCCAATTAGGTCAAAAATCAGCAATTTTATCAATTCATCAACTTCTTGTAATTGGACCTTCAAACCATTAGATTAACTCAACCCTAGACCTTCAAACGGTCTTGGGTTGTGCCCAAACGGTCTTGAGACTGTTTGGAGGAACCCGCAAACGATCTTGAGACCGTTTGGGTCCTTCAACCCAAAACTCAACAAGATCTATGTTCTAATACAGCAATTTTGACCCGATTAGGGTTTACATGTTGAAGTGCCTTCAACTATCAATTGGTTAAGAATTAGACTTTGATTCTTTGCAGGAATGAAATTCAATAATTTATCAACAGACCCTAAAATGGTCGTCCCTTGGTCAACCCTATCAAACGGTCTTGAGACCGTTTCAATCCAAACGGTCTTGCAAGACCGTTTGAGGGCAAACGGTTTGAAACCGTTTGACCCCAAACGGTTTGCAACCGTTTGGACCAAAAGGGTCCAAGGTCGTTTGATAAAGTGACATAGGGAATCACGCCCCTCATCTTCAACCTCTAGCAAGGTCAGTTCTACCACTGTTTTTCTTGCAAAAGTGCAAGGAAGAAGGGAGGTAGAAGAAGAACTAACATGCTAATTTTGCAAGAATAAAGCAAGCATATAAAGCAAGGAGTTAGAGTTATAAAACCCGCCTAAAGGTTGATCCTAGAGCTCCAAGCTTTAATGGCATCTTTGAGCTTCACAACTTGGTCAGGGGTTAATTCTCCAAGGAAACGTTGGTTTGGTTGGCTAGAACAAGAAGACTAAGTAAGCTATCCACAAAACCAACCTTTAAAGATGAATTCCTCCATGAATTCGAGCTAGAAGGTGGTGTTCTCTTACCTAGAACAGGTTGGTCGCCCCCCTGAGCTCCAGAGCTATCCTTGGTCGTTTGAGCAAGAAGAGAAGAGAAGTAAAGGAAAGAAAAACCGTTCACTTATTTGCAATGAAAAGGGCTTATATACTTTAGCCCTTTTTACACCACAAGGACCTCTCAAGATTGAAAATCACATCTAGGTCCCTCCTTGCTCAAGGGCACGTACAAACCCATCTAACCTTATGCAAATCTCATGAAATCTCAAGATATAAGGGTAAGGAAATCCAACCTTCAACTAGGGTACATACATGAAAGGTTTCCATACCCATTTTAGGTGATTTCTATCACAAAGATCATCCTTCTTATCTGATTATTCATTGGTATGTCCCTTTCATCATTTCTACTCTAAATGATGACAAGAGTTATAAAAGATTTTCTAGATAGTGAAAATTACAAGTTGGACCCCTCAATTTGGATAAATTGCATTTTACTCCAAATTAGGGTTTTCAAGTATAAGGATTGCTTCCACAGCTGTACCTTGGTGCTCAAGCTTGGGAAATCCTTCAAACTTTATCATAAACATCCTTATGATGTATCAACATCAAAGGAACATCTTAACTTGTGAAATTTTGCAATTTAACCCCTTAAATTGGGTAATTTGCACATAGGTCCCTGCATACAACACAATGCTACAACTTTATACAAAAAGGAGCAAAATTTGAAATTATATGTTCCTGAGGAACTTAATTACATGCCATGGAGTATTCACAAGTATATAATTACACATTTAGGCAAAACGTCTAGGGTTAGGTTATAACCCAGGTCAGGGATGTTACAAATTCTTCACCCCTTCAAAAGGATTTCGTCCCCGAAATCGATAAAGCGTGTTATAAGAGTAGGGTATTTCCTTCTCATTTCATCCTCTAGTTCCCAAGTGGCTTGTTCAACACCACGATGGTTCCATAGGACTTTCACAAGGCTTATATCCTTTTTCTTTAACTTTTTAGTCCTGTTATCGAGGATTGACACTGGTCCCTCCTCATATGTTATGTCTTCATTCAATTCTACTCCCATAGGTTGTAGAACTGACTCGGTGTCTGGGTGACATTTCCTTAGCATGGAAATGTGAAACACAGGATGTAACTTCTGCAACTCCTGAGGTAACTCTAGTCTATAGGCCACCTTTCCAATTCTTTCAACAATTGGATAAGGTCCCATAAATCTAGGAGCTAACTTTCCTTTCCTTCCAAAACGAAGGACTCCTTTCCAAGGTGAGACCTTGAGATACACTCTGTCTCCAACCTGGAACTCTAGGGGTCTATGACGTTTATCGGCATACGACTTCTGCCTATCCTGTGCAGTCTTAAGTTGTTGCTGTATAACCTTAATCTTTTCTGTAGTTTGCTGCACAAGATCAGGACCCAACAACTGGTGCTCACCAGTCTCATACCAACACAAGGGTGATCTACAACGTCTACCATATAAGGCTTCATATGGTGCCATATCAATGCTATGCTGATAGCTATTGTTATAGCCAAACTCTATCAAGTTCATATGTAGATCCCAACTCCCGGTAAACTGGAGAACACATGCTCTCAACAGATCTTCCAAGGTCTGTATCGTCCTTTCCGACTGTCCATCATTCTGTGGATGAAAGGCTGTACTAAATCTTTACTTGGTGCCTAGGGCTCTGTGTAACTGTTCCCAAAAGCGACTAGTAAACTGGGGACCTCTGTCAGAAACTATAGTGACAGGAACTCCGTGCAACCGCACTATCTCTTGAACATACAACTGGGATAACCTTTCAGCAGAATAGGTCATTTTGACAGGTAAGAAATGTGCTGTCTTTGTCAACCTATCAACAACTACCCAAATGGAATCATGTCCTTTGTTTTTCCTGGGTAGGCCAACAACAAAGTCCATGGTCACATGGTCCCACTTCCACTGTGGTATGGGTAAGGGTTGCATTGTTCCTGCAGGTTTCTGGTGTTCAGCCTTGACCCGCTGACACACAGGACACCTCAGAACAAACTCAGCTACATCCTTCTTCATCCCAGGCCACCAATACATATCTTTCAAGTTTTGATACATCTTGGTGCTCCCTGGATGCATAGCATACATCGAAGAATGAGCTTCCTCCAGAACTAACTGCCTCAGGTTATCAACATCTGGCACTATCATCTTTCCATGATAGCATGCCACCTGGTCATCTGACTCATGAAAACCTTCTCGCTTCTCATCACCAAACTCAGATCTAATCTGCTGAACTGCATCATCTACTAGTTGTGCCTCCTTTATCTGTTCTCTAAGGGTAGGTTTAATCTGCATCTCAGCTAACAAACCAGCTAACTATGATGCCTTCAACTGCACATTGTCTTGCCTTAAAGAGATAAGCATATCTCTCCTAGAGCATACTAAGGAACTTAGTTGTGCTCTATCCATGGTTGATGTTGCTGATTTCCTACTCAAGGCATCTGCAACCACATTGGCCTTCCCCGGATGGTAATCAATTGTATAGTCGTAATCCTTGATTAACTCCATCCAGCGACGTTGCCTCATGTTAAGCTCATGCTGAGTGAAGATATACTTAAGGTTCTTGTGGTCTGTGAAAATCTGGAAGGTTTCTCTGTAGAGATAATGTCTCCAGATATTCAAGGCATGGACCACGACAGCTAACTCTAGATCATGTGTCGGATAATTCTCCTCGTGTTTCTTAAGCTGTCGGGAAGCAAAAGAAATCACTTGTCTATCCTGCATCAACACACATCCAAGTCCATTCTTGGAGGCATCACAGAAGATTATATATTCCTTTCCTTGTTCAGGTTTTGAAATTATATAGTTATATCATGTCATTAATTTCATTATATTTTGTTTTTTAATTTAATTTATCATTGCACTTGAAGTAAAAAAAATATTTTGACTCTTAGTTTTTTAAAAATTTAGATGGATACAGTTGACTACTTCATAGTACATTATGCACCCCTCAATAGTTCACTTCAATATCCTCCACTGGTATCAATGTACATATGAAGTTGAAGATCTAGGACATGAACCCATGTGACAATATGTTTGGGCATCTCCTCTAATGGTTTAAAGGTAAGGAACCAGTCCCACACCACTAACAGCAACCAAAAAGATTTCATGGCCCTCCCCCCATGGCTATTTCATAACATTCTCTGCATGGTATCTGCAAATTCGTACATGTTGAACCTTACCTTGGGATGCCAAATGAATTTGATTCTATCCAGCATTGTCATACAACTAACATTTCCCCCCATTATTCAAATCACTACAACATACATCCATGTCCTTGCCAAGTCATCCCCCACTTCTGCATCAATGTAGATCCATGGACTCCCTTCCACCTGAGTTAGTTTGATTTCCTTATCATCCAGGAAGTCATCATATGATTTCTCCAAGAAGAAATCTTGTTGATCTACTTATCCACTTCCTTGATTAGTATATCCTCCAACGACTGCATTGAATGTTGTCTTATGCCCCACTAGGGTATCCTCCATATTCTTTGATGCCCTGACATCTAGGAGAGGTTGTACCTCTAGAGTTATATGCATCGTATCCTAATTGTTTCCCTCCTTGTTCGGACTACCCCCTCTAGATGACCCCCTAATGCTCGCTAATTGGAACTCAAACCCTACCATAGGCACCAAAACCATAACTCCTGCATTTCTTGCATCTTATGATGACTTATCAGGGTCTTTCCCCCGACAGCCTTTTGGATCTAGATCCCTGCCTCCCCCCTATGGATTGGCTCCTCCGAGGCCATGACCCCTTTCTCCAGCGTCGTCGCATCCCCCTCGTTCCATTCTTGCTTCCATCCCTCCGTAATAACACAACATGCATTGAAGTGGCATGTTCTACCGAAGCCAGGAGAACATCTTATTCATCCCGCCCTCCTCTTACGAGCAAAAAAACATTAAGTTACAATCACGAATTAAGCTTGTAAAACTAAACGAGGTAGTATTACTACCCTTACACTGTTCCTTATCTATGAGATCATGGATCTCAGTAGGTGGGTAGATATGTGTCACATACCCCCCAAATCTTTTTTGATGGAGTTTGGCTAACATGTCCGCCACAATATTACCTTCCCTATGAGTAAACTTCACAGTCCAACCCGGTCTTGTGACCCTCTGAATATTTACCAGCAGCTTCGCATATCTGGGGTAATTTTCTATCGGACCCAATATCATCTCAGTAGCTACCTTAGAGTTAGACTCAAACTCTGCCACCCGGACATTGCTCTGCTCCACGACTCCCATGGCCAACAGCAGACCTGTGAGCTCAACTTCTAGTGCGTTGGAGGTCGGACAATCTTTTGAGACTCCGCCCGCCCATCTCCCTTGATGATCCCGGATAACAACAGCCACTCTTGTTCTACCCTTTTTAACAGAGGGGTCAGTATTGAATTTGATTGTCTCTCACTCCGGTTTCTTCCAGCTATGGACTGTGCACGTCATTGGGCCTCCACCCCTCTCCTCTCATGTTGCCAAGGCCTCCAGTTCATTATGTGCTTCCCTCACACTGTGACGGGCCTATAGGATTTATGATCTCTCCTTCGAACACTTTCTTGTTCCAAGCATTCCATATCATCCAACACGTCGTGAAGACTAGTGTTTTGGTGGCAACTTCCTGGTTCAGGTATCCATGGATCCAATCTTTGGGCAACAATGTGCAGAGATTTAAGGCCCTGTTTGGGAATGGACTGGGATTATTGAGATTATGAAATCCGGACTGGGATTATTTCAGTCATCATCCGGATAGGGATTGGGGTTCCCCACTTGGCCCTGTTTGGCAAACCAATCCGGCTTGCCTCGTAACTTGTGTTTTTCAGTTTGCTATATAAAAAAAATACACAAAATATAGAGTCTAATCCGGAATTGGATTCTTAATCCTTCTAGTGACTAGCAGGACCGAGATAGTCCAGCTTTTGGGATTATGAAATCTCGAAACGGGGATTCTAACCAAACGCACAAGTGCAAAACCGGACTGGATCGGGACTGAATTTGCTGATGTGGCGCAGACGTGGCCTAATAAGACAAGCCCTAATCCCATGCCGGTCTGTTTCCAAACAGGCCCTAAAGTGATATACTTATCCCACAGAACCTCTGCCCATACTTCCTTCACGCTAGCAACACTTATTTCTGAAAAATAGTAGCAAATTATTTAACCATCAAGAAAGGACTGGTTAGTGCCCCTAGTTTAGTGGAATTACGCTTCTACGGCTATGTGTAGAGTTAAAGGACATAGAGTCCATCAGTATACTAGGAATATTAGTTGGTGTGTTGTCATACTACGTAGGAGAAAACATATGGCTTCCCCAACAACTAGACATTGACATGTGCTAACTATCAAAAATTGAATGACTAGCTTCAAAATTTAAATATTGAATATTATTAAATTTGAAAACCCATTGCTACCTTTTTTATACTTTCGTATATTGTTGATTACTTTGCATTTTTTCATATTTAATCTTTACAGATAGGTTTATATTGTTTTGCTTTCCAAATACCAATTTTGTACTAGCTTCGTTGACCTTAGTTTCCCTTTTATCCAATTTTGTGTGGCTTTTATCCCTTCTAAGAACCTATGGGCAGGTGACAAGAGGAGATGTAGAAGAGATTGCACGAGATAGCCCTTTGTTAGAAGATGATGGTTTAATTTATTAAAGTTCTAGTATTCAAAGTATATTTATAAAAAAATCATGTACTCGAGAAAATTATATGAATGAAAAGATTGTTTATATTTTCTAATGCAAACTTTGTAAACATTTGATCATAAAGATCGGGTCTTTACATTTTTATTATAAACATTCACTTAATTAAGTCATATCATCATGAGTTTGCTTCCAAAATATTCTCCTTATATTATTACTCATGGAATTCCATATTTACTTCTTTAACCTATTAAGTCATTACTTCAATATGTATTTAGATAATGGTACATTATTCATGTTTATGGACATTGAAACACTAAAAGTCATTCCGAAGCACATTATACATCTTCTTAATCATACTTTAACCACTATGTGCATTTTAGTTAGAAAAGGAAATATATGTAACATGTTTCATGAATTTGTTTACATGTTAGCATATAGTTAAGTTATTATGTAGATATGTGATTTTGATTATGTAACCTAATTCCACATAATAGGTCATATGTATCAACATTACTCGTTAAGGTATAATTTCATCCTTGTTTGGTCAAATATAGGGCACCGATCTCATAAGATCTCTAACTATGGAGTAGGATAAGATTCTAGGTTTTGGTTCATTGCAACACTCCACCCATTAATAGGATTTCATCCTCAAAATATAATCATCCATATATTATAATACCTATAATATTCAAGACCTAAAAGGTTTAACCTAGTAAGCCAAGCTAAACAACATCAAGGTACTAGCTAGGGTTACTTATGTATATTTTAGTTTTGAATTTTTTTAGGGGTTTATGTTTTTCATAGATCATGCATTCAACTAACAGTTCACACTCACCTAGGGTTGGGTTTTAGGTCCTTGTGTTTTTAACCTAGAAACCCTAAGATACGCATTATCATTCAAAAACTCATAGGGTGTATAAGGGTAGTTCAAATAAACCTTTAGCACAAGCCTTACTATCTTAGTCATCACTTCCACTCAAAACCTAGTTTATCATCTCCATTTCAACTAAATCTAGGATATTTATAATAAACTTCTGCCTATCTTCCTTGTGACTCAACTCGAGTAAAAACATAGATAAATCAATAAAATATTATTTTTACATATAATTGTATAATGGAAAATAATTTTTCACTATACAATCTATTTGACATAAGATAAGAGTTTGATCCAAAATCAATTATGAGAACCAAGAAACAAGGCATTCTATTTATCATTTCCTTATCATCTACTTTCTGATAACAAACACCACTGTAAAGTTGAATCTTAATATCCTAAGGTATATGTCACCACCAACTTATAAGGTAGGGTAAGAGCCCTTAAATCTTCATCAGCATTAGGGTTTACTAATCAAGATTCTTATTTGTGCTTCATATGATTCTAAATCGGCCTTTCATCATATCATGAATAACATCGGTCGATTATAGGGTAAACATCTCACTTAGAGGGTGACTATGGAAGGTAAGGGTTCTAATTATGGAGATAAAATTTAAATAGTCAGAATCTTACCAATGTGGGCTTTGATACCATCTTGTAAGGAGTGGGATCAATGGAGATGACCCATTTCCCACGTAATTCGAGGAATGAATCTATCTGTTCCAAACACACAGACAAAAAGGTATGTTGGAATAAACATAATGTTTTTCATTTATCAAAAGATGATATACAAATAGCCGAAGTATAGCAGTGGAAAAATTATTTCATGACTATATTCAATGTTAAAAAAAGTACATTATCATCTCCCTTTAAGGGTTTACATGAAAGTTACAAAATAAGGATATTAGTAGAGGGATAACTAACTATCTCAACTCTATTTCTTTAAGAGCTCCACCTAGCAGGTCTATGTCACCATGTCTGGTCTTTTATGTCCTACACCTGGGGTAATAGAAGACAAAAGTGGATATTATCAGCAAAAATGTCGGTATGTGCATATTAAATTAGGAATTGAGAAATATTATAAAATAAGGACATATAATATATGAAGTTTTCCCATTGGAGAGTAAACTACCATCCATGTGGGTATCAAAAGAATGATAATGTTATGACCCTATCTAAGCTTAATCGGTAAGTTAGGGTTTATGTGGATGATTACATGCTTTACTAAATTGATAATTACTTAAACATGATTAATGATGATATCTCAATTATGATATGTTAAACCTAATGAGAACCCCAAGTATGTTATCTTTTTGTATAATTAGGATTTGAGATATATAAAGCCTAGTAGGCTAAAATTAGAGTTTTCACCAAATAGGCTCATGTTGGATAGGAATGAGAGAGGTATGAAAAGAAGGATGAAAATGGTAGTTGAAGGCTAGTATAGCACCGCCATGGTGGGTAGTACGGCCATGGTGGGTCATTGGTGGCACGAGCATTCTAGGCCACAGAGTAGTTTTGAAAGAATTGAACTATTGACCAACATGTATATTCAAATTTTCTGAAAACAATGCACCACAACCGTGGTAGGTAGCATGGCCGTGTTGGGTTCATCTTAGCACGGCCGTTCTAAGGCATTTTTGCTTCAACTAACGTTTCTATAGAATTCTTGATAGCAGTGCACTATTTGATTTTCACATATTTATTAGTAACTCCAAATGATCTAAAATTTTACTAAAGCTTTTTAACTCAATTATACATAACATACTAAATTCTCATAATTTTTGGAGAATTTTTGGTCTCTAAAATAAACTAATTATAGGAATTTTTTTATGATAAAAAATCTACTGAAATAAGAAAGAGTATAGTGAGGGGTTAGTGTGCAATTGACCCAAGCAGCTCAATTTCTCTATATGGTCAACCTAACACACTAGTAGCTCTCATAATTTGTAATTCATTCCAAAGAAATGAAATCCTAGAGAGAGAGGGAGAGTTAGGGTTTGAGAGGAGAAAGTGGTGGAATTACTGATTTAGGGTTTCTCTATCCGAGATATGATGAAATCAAGTAAGTTTAGCTTCTTTGCATACACTTTTATGGTGAATCTTATCTTACATGTCAAGATTCCATCCCTTCATTGATTTGATCCGAAATGGTATCAAAATTTCCCCTTTTCTCACTCTTTTTTCACAATTCCTCATTTTTAGGGTTTTTGATTTGAAAGGAAGAAGAATTGGGTGAATTGCTAGGGATTTGATATGAATTTGAGATTTTCAGGGATGAGCTTAATTTTTAAGGTGTTTTCACACCTTAGGGTGAGTGGGAACTTCCTTTAAACAGTGTATTGCACGAAATTTGGTTAATTCATCCATAAATCTTCAATTACTCAGTATGTGACAAACAAACCCTAAATTCTCCTTTTGATCTATTTTTTGTAAAATGATATTAAATGGATTCTTCTTCTATTTTGATGAATATATTAATGAGAATTCCTTAAGTAATTATAGAGGTTATAAGAGTAAACTAAAATTTAGAATTTTCGACTATGATTGAAATTGCTGTATAATTTAAATAGAGAAATTTATCTATCTGAATCTCATTGATTATGAATGATTGTTTATCTGAATGCATATTACATACATGTCATATATTATATTGGATTTCATGTCATGTGAATAGTGTTTTCTTAATATCTCAGTAGAAAGGGTTGAAATCCTAGATGAGTGAAAAGTTGGAAATTTGTGAATAGATATTATGAAATCCATTTGAAGTGTTTATCTTGACATCTTAGAATTTATTTATACAATGTTATTCTTGATGCATGATATCTCATTAAATGACATGGAAATCTAAATTTAGCTCAGTTCTAAGGTTTCATACATATATTGATTGCATATAATTTGTTGAAAGCAGTCTTTATTTAGAGAATGTTTATATCGTATGAAATCCTTATGAGAGCCATGTGATAAGTGAATGAGGTAAATGAAACCCTAAGGATAGGGCGTCGCCATGTGATAAGTGAATGAGGAAAATGAAATCCTAAGGATTGGATGTTGCCCTGTGATAAGTTAATGAGGTAAATGAAACCCTAAGGATAAGGTGCTTAATGAATCAAGTAATTGTGATATTAAAGTTCTCAGTATGAGATGTGGTGATGCTTAACAATTTAATTGAATGACTTTAGTGTATGAAGTGCCAATTTGACATTTATTCTATTTATTTAAGAATTTTAGTCTACTTGTATGTATAATATGATGAATTTTCAGTATATTACAATGTTGTTAAATATACCGCTTTGCCAAGTTATGTAAGAAAGTACATGTCATATTTATAAGCTTCAGATGAATAGACTCAGTACCATAGAGATACCAGAGTCAAGAATAAGTAATAGAGAGATGCACTATAGTAAGATCTTTCCAAGAATAATAAAATGATAGACATAGGTTCCCTAAACACCGTAGATTCCTTACGGATGTCTACACTATAGGGAGGAAATGATCCACCCTGGTAGCGACCAGTATACGGGGATAGGAACACACCCACAGAGTGTGTGAGGAGATGAAGTCCTTGAGAAAGTCTCCTAGTAGAAGATAGGTTACCCAACATGAACCGGAGATCCCGATGGTAACCCAGAGGTACCCATAGAGTGTACCAAGATGAGTCCCATAGAGAATCTCAGACCCTCTGCCTGTGTACTCAGCCTAGAGGAGAGGTCCAATTAAAGGCTAGTTGTTTAGTCGCCTTAGTCAGACGTGACAGTTCGAGTCAAGCAGACCCGGATTAAGTTCTAGGCTTAGCTTCCTGGGTTTTAAGCTAAGTCTTGTACAGTGAGATCGTAGTGCACTACGAGTCTTCATATGTAGAGTAAACCACATATGATTAGGACATAAGATAAAATATGATCATATAGGTTTGAAGAGTTTCTTATAAGTAAAAAGAGTTAAGAAAGATTTGAGTACAATTTTGTAGTGGTTGTTCTTTAAATACAATATTTATATTCTATATTATTTGAACTGTATTGTTTTAGATCTTCACAGTGTAATAATTATTGTTGTTATAATTGATATCAGTTGATCAAAGGTTTATCTATAGTTATCTTAGTGTTTTATACTGTTTCTTTGAAGTACTCATTCACTGAGCGAGTAGGCTCACTCCTCTACTCAAAATTTTTAGGGAAACCACATGGACTTGAAGAAGGTCAAAGCATCAGAGTAGATCTACCACAAGAGTTAAGTTTGAGTATGGTTAAGTTCAGTCAGTCCATGTCACTATAAGTCCTTATATAGATGTGAGAAAGTTGTATATGATGTTTTGTATGTTTGTTTCCTTAGTAAGAGAGAATGCAAATGATTGTCATGTCGTATATACATGGAAGTGTGAGAAACCTAATGAATGTATGGATGTGTATCTTAAATGTTGAGATCATAGTAGAGTAATAAAAGTTTAATTCTATTGTAAAGTCTGTTTATGTGATGGAATGTGAGAAATCAAAGAGTTTGAATACAAAGGAAAAGTCAGGATTGAGCTTTGTATTAAGTATAATCTTCTTAGTCATGCCCTAATCTCATGATTAGTGGTAATCATGGGATGTGGGTGTGACAGATAATTTCATAGAAGATCATAAACTACAATAAGATATTCTTGCATTTAAACAATGTCACAATAATAATATCACTAAACACAAAAAGTTGCATGTTGAGTAATAATCAGACTAGAATGTACTAAAAAGTAGGGCATGAACCTATATGTATCCCATATCAAAGGGCAAGAGGACTAAAACCTCAGTGCCAAATGAATGTAGTATTTTGTATGGGAATATAACCCAGTGCATGGTAGGGGAATAAAACCCAATTCTTAATATCATATGTGGTATGACAATAAATTAGTGCTTGATAGGGGATAGAACCCAATGCCTAAATACCATGGCATGGAATAAAACCATGGGCCTATACGGTGTCATTACTTAAAGTTATAACTCATCAATCATCCATGCAAATAGGGCAGGGATGATATTTTATTGTCAAGAAAATATAAGGGATGAGAATATCCAACTATTTTCAAGTAGGGCCAGAGCATCCAATAACAAGTACAATATAATCTTTACAAGTAAATGCATCATATTATCATAAAATTCACCACAAGAAGATTAAGGTATCAATAACGAAATTAGGGTCTCCACATGGAATAAAGAGAAAAAGATATAAATATGAGTCCAATAAGAATATACAACAAAGTAAAACTATCACATGATCACAATCACATAGAATCTCTCACATGAAACAAATTCTCAAAAGAGAGAGAAACTATGTAGGCTAAGTTTGTCCATAGGATCAAGAGAGAGAAAAAAGTGTGTGTTTGGTCAATATAGAACAATAAAGATGCAACATGCCTTAGATCGAGTCCACATATGTCTAAGGCAAAACCTTAATTCCATCTCATTCTATAAGAAACCTATTAAAGACATATATGAGATTACGATTAGGTTTACATTAATTGTACAAACCCCAAAAATTGACTCTTTTATTATTATTATCGAATTTGGTTATCAAAATCACATCAACTTGTATATTATATTTATTAATTTCATAAAAAAATTACTTTGACTTTCTAACTTATATATTATTAGTTATGATTTTTACATTTTTCTAACCAATTACGAAAATCCTAGAAAAAACAACTATTTATTGAATTGGAATTATACAATAAAATTGGTACCATTCAATGGAGAAAAATCCCATGATTTCAAACCATATTTTATTTTATTTTTATGACCTATATATTATATAATATAAACTGTTGAAGATTATGTAATTTACTGAAATTCTTGAAAATAAATAAAACCAAAAGATCATCTCACCTCGCATCACGCATCAAAAGATTAGTATGTGATTGGGTAAACTAGTAAAATCCTGAATCAAAAGGAACACCCAACTTGGAATTAGAAATAATGCAATATTACTAAAATATCCTTCTAAGTGTGATAAGACGAAACAAAATCGAGGGTACAACTGGTCTTTTGTTCTTCGTCTCCAAGTGAAGTCATGCCCGCTTGAACCATTGAACTCCTAGAACGTGAGGAGTAAATGCCATCTCGTGTAGTTCTTCCTCCCAAGACTAGAGAGCCAGACCGTCTTCTCCTCTAGCCTCCTCTAACCCCATAGAGCACCAACATAGGGCCTTGAGTGGATGGAGACCTAAGAACGAGTCCCTAGCATTGTTGACTGGAAGGATGGTTTAGAACTTCATAAGTTGAAGTATCCCTAGAATTGCTCACTGTAAGGATGGTTCAAAATGTCATAAGTTGAAGTATCAAGTAAAATACATAAAAAACTATGATGGCATCTGATACATTTTAAAGGATAGGATCTAACCACGATGGAAATAAGGGGAAACACCGATTCGATGATCAGGTGAAGAACAAAGGACAACAATATCAAACAGAGGGGGGAAAGTGTCTACCTTCATTTCGGGGAGAAGTGTTTGATGATGAAGGTTTCTAGAACAGTTTTTCTAAACCATCACATTGCCCTTTTTCATCATAATGGGTAGGAGGTTAGGCTTAGTTCAAGAGGAGAATTGTTGGGGTCATGTTTTTGAAGATGGGATCATTTTGGATTGGTGTGTGAGAGGAGGATCGACTCTTCTTTCGGGAGGGGCATCGATGGAATAGAAGGGGAAAAAGATATATATTTATAAAATGGCTCATATAAGAGAAATGAAGGGAAGAGACTTGATTCAAGTTAAATGCATCAAGAACAAAGATGGAAGTGTGAAGGGTGATGATATCAAGAACCAGTGGAGAAATTACTTCCATAAGATTTCCAATGGAGATATTGCAACTAACATTAGAGACTCATGTGACATGAATACAAGAATATCATCTACACATGATGAGTTTCACCATTTGAGGTTAAGAATGCTTTAAAGAAGATGAACATGAGAAAGGCATGAAGACCAGATGGTATTCCCATTGATGTATGGAAGAGAGTGGGGGATGAAGGTATTATGTGGTTAACCAACCTCTTTAACAAGATTATGAAGACCAAGAAGATGTCGAATGAGCAGAGAAATAGTAGTAAGTTCCCCATCTACACTAATAAAGGTGATATTCATAGCTACACAAACTATAGAGGTATCAAGCTTATGAGTCACAAATGATGCTTTGGGAAAGGATTATTAAGCAGAGGCTAAGATCTACATGTAGATATCAAACAACCAATTTGGTTTAATGCCTTGAAGATCACCAACATATTTCATTTTTCTGATAAGGAGGCTTACAGAGAAGTATATAGAAAGCAAAAGAGATCTTCATATGATGTTTACTGATTTGGAAAAGGCTTATGATCGAGTACCCAGAGAAGTATTGAGGATGGTTTTGAAGAAAAAGGGTATGCCAATCCAATACATTGACTTGATGAAAGACATGTATGATAGCTCTACTACAAGTGCGAAGACTCCTGGATGAGAGACATCAAATTTTCCTATCATAGTTGGAGTACACCAAGGATCCACACTCAACCCATATTTATTATTTCATGTTATGGATGAGCTGACAAAGAATGTTCAAAATGATATTCCTTAGTGTATGTTATTTTTTGATGATATTGTTTTGATTCACAAAACTAAAGATGGATTAAATGATAAACTTGAGTGGTGGAAAGAGGAATAGGAAACAAATGGATAGATGATTAGTAGGATAAAAAATGAATGTATGCATTACAATTTCAACCAACCCCGTTGTATGAATTATGGAGCCAAGTTGGATGAGTAGATATACCAAAATGCGATAAATTTTGTTACTTGGGTTCTATTATTCAAATAGATGAGGATGTCCATAATGAAGTTTGTTACAGGATCACTATAGGATGGTTGAAATGGAGAAGTGAAACTAGAGAATTATGTGTCAAAAGATCCCTCTCAGTTTAAAAAGTAAGTTTTATAGAACAATTATATAGCTAACCATGCTCTACGGGAGTGAATGTTGAGCAGTGAAGAAGTTAGGTCTCAATAAGATGAATGTGGATGAAATGCATATTCTGAGATGGATGTGTGAGAAGACAAGAAAAGATCACTTGAGAAATTATTATATCAGGAATAAAGTGGGGGTGGTGATCATTTAGGTGAATTTGCGTGAGGACCGACTCAGATGGTACAAACATATGCAACATAGACCGACTAATGCACCTATACAAAGTAATTCAATTGAGTCAAGCACAATAACTTGAAGAAGATTAAGACCAAAATTAACATGGGATGAGCTTATAAAGAGAGATTTTTAATCTCTACAACTCAACCAGAATATGGCCCATGATAGAGTTAAATGGAAATGAAGGATCCATGTACCCGACCCAACATAGTTTGGAATGAAGCTTAGATGATGATGATGATGATGGCGGTGGTGAATGGTACATTATTCATGTTTATGGACACAAAAACACTAGTACTCATTCCAAAACACATTATACATCTTATTAGTCGTATTTTACCAGTACAAGCATTTTAATTAGAAAAGGAAATATTTGTAACATTTTCATGAACTTATTCACATGTTAGCATATATTTCAGTAATTATGTAAATATGTGATGTTGTTTATATGACCTATTTCCACATAATATGTTATATGTAGAAACACTATTCGTTAAGGTGTGATTTTATCCTTATTTTCTCAGATCTAGGGAACCAATCTCACAAGCTTTCTAACTATTCAATACAACAAGATTCTAGATTTTGGTTCATTACATTTCAAGTAAAAATTATTTTATAACTAGAAATAAACCATAAGTCTTTACTTATAGTCACTTACTTATGTCAAAAGATATAAATATCATGTCCCATTGCATAGGTTATCTAATGAAAGTGTTAATTCCTTACTATATGATATTAACACATGGAGAGTATATATCCCACCATATGTGTTAATAGATGTAAACTAGTTGGAGTCCCACATAAAGTTTCCTTAGTTGATTTGAACTGTAGGATTTACAACTATATAACAATAGTGTTCATGAAATTGGTGTGGGATTTTAAATATTAATCAAATCTTATGCTTTATCAAGATATATATAGGGAAAACATGATTTTAAAGTTTTCACTCAAAATCATTCAATTTCAAGTTGCCAATAACATAGCATATTCCATGAAACATATTTTAAATATATCTTAAGTAGAAAAATAAGAATCTTATTTGAGCTCATGGAATGGACCAATTACCTAATATAGTAGGAGAATCTCCTAACATATTTTCTGATTTATCCTCTTAATCAACGTAGATAACCCAATCAACTATTAATCATAATTCTATAATTGTAAAAAACCCTAAGTATAAAACTAATTTGTTTCTAAAACATAGAGCATTAATTACAACCTAAAAAACTAATCAAAATTCATATACAATCATCACCATCTATGCCCTTAAACATTGTCATTGAATTTTCAATCATTTAATTAGAGTAGACCATCCATACATAAGACAATTCATTAAATAGATTTCTTGGATTACTAAATCACAGATGGAGTAGG
Source organism: Alisma plantago-aquatica (assembly GCA_963693085.1). Classification (NCBI taxonomy): domain Eukaryota; kingdom Viridiplantae; phylum Streptophyta; class Magnoliopsida; order Alismatales; family Alismataceae; genus Alisma; species Alisma plantago-aquatica. Next base: position 564,816,793 of record OY856413.1, read on the forward strand.
GGAAAATAATCATATATATATATATAAATAAATAAATAAATATATATATATTCCTCTTTTTTTAAATTAGTTTGACAAGAGAAAGAGGTTTTGAATTGCATATTAATTCTCCCTCATCCCAACAATTTGTTATATTGTTGTCATAGTCATAGATCATGTAGTGGAAAACTGTAGCCCCGTTGATTACAGTTAGTGATATTGGCATTCCTTGGAGATCCCATCGAGAAACAAATATTGGATTGAGATTTCATAGTATCATGATCTAATAATTAGAAATGAAATTGATTCATATCTTAAAGAATCACTAGATGAAAGGGGTCAGTTATAGAAATAGAAAGCACATAGAGATTTTTTAGCAAGACAAATGGAAAGCGCCAATAGCTTCATGTCATCAACTATGTTAGACTGGCATATATAGGGGTCTCATGAAGAAATAAAAATTGTAATTTTATTGACACATCAATGATGATCAAGATTTTGGCAAATATCATGTGGTAGATTAAGGTATGGAAAGCTCCGTGGGGTTTTAAGGATGAGTCTTGGCAAGATAATGCTTCTCACAGGTATTTGGAGATTGACTCTAACAAATAACCTTAATATATAGGTAATGGAGGTTTAGAAAAAGCCTCCACATGATGCAACATTTAAATCCACTCAGTACAACTTTAGATGACTCTTGAATTTCTCTTAACTCAGCAAATTTGGCCTAGGGGTGTCTATGATACAAAATACTCTAGTGAGAATAGATAATAAGATGATATGGGTCTTGACAAGTGGTGCTATATGGAGGAAATTACATATTTAGGAAATAATAAAAGGATTATGATAGAAGTCACTCAAGCATGATTTATCGTCAGATGAGTTAAGGTTCCATCTGCAACCAGTGGTGAAGAAAAGATGAATTGAGTTTTGGATATTTAGTGTAGGCATGGAATTAGGGCTTTCTTTGGGGATTAACAACTGAAAATATGTATTAAAGATAGTGAGGTTGTAGGTTTTTTGAAATGAAGAAACTCACAAGATTAGAGAGAGACAGATGACCCTTTATGTTATGCAAAGTCTATATAAATTACATTACCTATAGAAAACTAAAGTGAACTCCTACTTTAATCCAACGTCTTAGAAAAGAGCCAACCATGCTCTAAATTTAAAAATAGGTTATTCAAACAATTATAACATGTTCTTAAGGAATCAAATAATGTATAAATACATAAACATAGTCCAAGCATCATCCAAATGTAGTCATAGGTTTAATAAATCATGTTACCATGACCTTGGATTGTCAATTTGAGCACTAAAAACACTAAATTCAATTAATGCAAAAAAAAATTGCTCAAGCAAGTGTGGTACTTTCTTATTACTTATAAAGAGTTCATTGGTGGATCCCAAAACACCACACCAAACCAAGAAGAAACATGAGAAGGGAGAAGAAAGAGATAGAGAGGGGAAATCTAGCTATAGAGGGCTAACCCCAAGGTAAACAGAAAATAAAAGAGAAACATCCACACAGGATTACAAACTACAAAGCAGGCATCCCTTCCAGAGCTTATGAAATAACTAAGAAAAGAACCCCATGAAGACAGGATCAGCAGTCCAACAATTCTGTCCCAGATCTTCTCCTCATCCAATGACCAATTCTCAAAGATGGTCAGATTACGAGCTTGCCAGATATGATAAATGGCAATAGATACAAAGATAGCTTCCTTTTTTTCAATATGGCTCCAGCAAGTCCATGGATCAAGGACATCAGGTTCAGAAGAAAGAAACCCATACTGAGTACCTTTCCTCCAAACAGAACAAGTAACACAACAATCATGAAACATGTGTTTTATGGATTCCTCCCCCTTCTTGCACATTAAACAAATTGAGGTTATATAGAACCCTTTCTTTCCCAGCCAATCAGTAACTGGAATACAAGACAGAGCCAACTTCCAACAAATGATCTTGAAGTTCTCAGGGATCCTGAGCTTCCACAGATTTCTATCCCATATCAGAGTGGGATGTTTGAATCTCATGCAATCCCAGACATCCTTGAGTTTAACCCTCCTTTTACCATTAAACAAAACAATGTCAGGATTATCAGTAACAACAACATTATTGGACAGGAAACTCAACAGAGGGCTTAATATCCTATTTGGAATAATGCTCCATTTACCATTCTGTAGAACATCACTTACTTTAATCATCCTTCCTTTCCCTAACATCAAGCACATTCTATCATCCACACACTCTTTAAGGAACATATTACCTTTCACCCAGGGGTCACCCTATAAGAGGAATTTATCTCCTTTCCCAAGTGGAAAGGAAACAAGCTTCATCATCAGGCTGCAAACCTTCAGAATACTTCTCCACATCCACGAGTGATAAGGCTTACAATAAAGATTCCAAATGGAATTTTTCCTTACGTACCTGTCATGTATCCACTTAACCAATAAATTATCTTTTTCACAGGCTATGTTCCAGAAGTTGATAAACAACCCAGCTTTATTTACATCCATAGTGCTTCTGACCCCAAGACCCCCTTCCTTCTTGGGTCTGCAGATGTTATCCCAACTGACATGATGTACAACCTTCTTATCTGCTTTATCTCCCCAGATAAAATCCCTACAAATCCTATCCACTTCATCCACAACAGAACTAGGGAGAGGAAAAACAACAGTCCAGTAGAGGTTGTATGCAGAGAAAGTCGATCTCACCAATTCAACTCTCCCGCCAAAGGATAAGAGCTTCATCTTCCAACACTCAAGCTTAGTTTGGAGTTTATCAATCAAAGTCCTGCACATACTTCTGGTGATCTTACCACCAAACAGAGGAACTCCCAAGTAAGTGGAGGGTAAAGACCCTTCTTTAATTCCCACATAGTCCATGAAGTTTTCTTTTGAAGCATTACTGCTGAAGTAAACCAAGCTTTTGTTAGAGTTAATAATGAGACTTGACACTCTGCCAAAGTCACTCAAGATCTGACTAAGGCATCCGGCATTGCAGTAATCATTCTTTCCATAAATCATAAGATCATCCACAAAATGGTATGAAACACAAAGATATCATTCGAGACCTTCAGAGGTTTGAAGTAGCCTTGAGCAATATTAAAATCCATAATGGCAGTAAAACCCCACATACATATGACAAAGAGAAGGGGAGCAAGGGGGTCCCCTTGTCTCAACCCATTCAGGGGATAAATCGCCTCAGACGGTTCTCTATTGATAAGAATTTGACAACTAGTTGAGCTAAGAATCACATTGATCCAAGAAATCCAGTAACATGGAAAGTTCATAGCATGTAAGATATCCAAAAGGTAGCTCCACTTGATGGAATCGTAAGCTTTTGTAATATCAGCTTTAACATATAATTTTTTACCACCCTTCAGAGTCGAGAAATCACTAATAAGCTCATTATCTAGGAGGATAGCATCAAAAATCTTTCTGTCTTTCACAAAGGCAAACTGACAATTCCTATTGATATCAGGCAGAATGAGGCTAAGCCTGTTAGCCAAAATTTTCAAAATGATCTTATAGAGAAAATTACAGAGAGAAATATGCCTCCAATCTTTAATGTAAGTAGCACTTTTGACTTAAGGAATAAGAGTGTTAAACGTTCTATTAATCTCTTTAAGCATGCATCTTTTTTCAAAGAAGTCTAGAACATCTTTTGATACATCATCACCAATAATAGGCCATGCTTTCTTGAAGAAATGTGCATTAAACACATCAGGGCCAGGAGCCTTGTTTTCATTAGAATTCTTAACAACCTCATTCACCTCTTCTCAAGTCACCTTCTTCACTAAGGTGTTTATATGAGCCTGAGAATGCTTTGGGAGCTACCATTTATCATCCCAGTCGGTATTATGAGCATACTTTTTACAAAACAGGTCAGTATAAAATCCTACCACATGCTTTCTGATGCAACTCAAATCAGAGGTAGGGGCCCCATCAATCATTACTGAGTAAATAGAATTCCTTTGTCTCCTGGTGTGTAAAGAAGAATAAAAGAACTTAGTGTTCTTATTGCCCAGCTTCATCCACTGCACTCTTGATTTTTGCATGAAAAGACTCTCTTCAAGATTTAGAGCTTTCAGAGCTTCCTTCCTAGCTTTTCAAGCCTCACTTCTGAGAGAAAGATCATTAGGATTAAGATCAGCCAACTCCTCCACTCTTAGAGCCTCTCCCTCAAGCTTCTTAGCATGGCTACTGAGATTGCCCACCTTCTTCTTATTCTAGGTTATAAGCTCTGACTTAACATTTTTGAGTTTCTTCACAACTATGTACATAGGACACCCTTTAACTTCAATATCCCAACCCTTCTTAATCATTTCCATGAAACCATCACATTCAGTCCAAGCATTAATAAAATGAAGTGGGATATGCATCCTTCTACCTCTACAATTCATAGAAATTCTGAGAATCTTGTGATCATTGTGGATAGTGGAGAACACCTCTCCAATGTAGTTAGACCATTCATTGAGAAAATGATCATTGAAGATAACTCTATCGATCTTGGAGGCAGTAAAGTTCCTCCCCTCCTTCCTGTTATCCCAGGTAAACCACGACCCATGCATTTTAGCTTCATAAAGACCAATATCAGTCATAAAAGAATTAAACTCCTCCATCGAGAGATGACTAGGATTTGACCTCCCTTTCCTCTCTTCCGTCAATCTGACACAATTGAAGTCTCCACATATAACCCAAGGCCCATCCACGCGATTAGAAACATCCCTAAGATCCTTCCAGAGAGCCGATCTCTTAATGTCTTCATTAAACCCATACACAACGGTGAAAAAATAACAAGCCCCATCTTGTTCACAAACACAGTGAACCCATTGAGCAGAAAAGGAGACCACTTTAACATGAACACAGTTAGGATCCCACACAATAATGACTCTACCCAAAGGGTGATGATCGTGGTTTACAAACCACTTAAAACGAGGCCAAAGACTATTAATGATCCTCCAGATTTTCTTCCTTCTAACTTTGGACTCTAACAGACAGAAAACACTCGACTTCACCCTCTCCAATTCTTCCTGGACCCGATGTTGGTGACCTCCTTTGTTGAGACCCCTCACATTCCAAGAAATTATTAATGCAATTTAATATTCAATAATTTATAAATATCATAGGATTATGTCTACAAACATGGTCATTCAACATCATTTACTTGTAGATTTATTCAGATAACCATTAAAATTTATCTAAACTAGAAGTGCTAAAAGTATAAAAGGAAATGTTAAATGCATGTATTGCATACATATGCATATAAAAAAAATAAGGATGTCATAGGAGATTCTTGAGACAACTGCATGGTCCTCTGCAACAAGTTAACTTTTTTTGTTTATATTTTTATTTAGGCCATATATGTGATTTTGCATAGATGATTTAATTAATACTTTTGAAGTCAATTTCAACACGATGTGTTCATGATAAACTATATTTTATATTTTTTAGAATCACATCATTCAAGCTTAACTTTACATGTGAATGGTTATTGGGTGCATTTTCATTACTCCAAATGAAAAGGGTTGTTGAACCTAGGTCCACATCATTATGGGTACCATATATTGCAGAACGGAGTGGATGGCATACTAAAATTAGCATTCAGGACAAGTTATACACATTATAATTTTTTGGACATTTTGTTTGGGCTACCCTATTAGATGACCATTTTTGTGAATATTTTAAACATTTTGTTTAGATGACATCTAAATAGATTTCTTGTTGTATTTATAGATGGTATTGTGATATATTTTATTGATGTCAAAAGTCATGAGATGCACGTAGTTTGGGATTGCAACTTCTAAAAAAACATTATATATATACAAAAAACACCATCTATATGAAAAATTCAACAAGTGTGAGTTAAAGATTAGCAAATGATATATTCTTTGGCCACATGATTTTTAGTGCAGGGGTCAGTTTAGATCTAAATATGTTGGAATATGTACTCTAGTAGGATCAAACTGAAACTCTTAATGAAGTTATAATTTTGCTTGTACTAGTTGTGTATCATAGAATATTATGGATACTCCACTTACTAGGATAGCCAGAAAAGAAATGAGGTTTGGATATCAATATGATTATAAAATAGAAGATCATGTCAAATACTATTTTGAATTTTTTGAAGGATGAAAACTAGTTTGTTATCTTTTGTGATGCTCCCAGAATAGGCTTGGAATGTATTGTGATAAAATTTTGATAGATCATTCTATTAAATACTTTAAAAACATGAGGATAACTGACCAACTGATGATCTTGATTCAATACTAAGATCACATGATCGAGGAGGAGGTTTCACTATCTCTATGTCAGTCATGTCAGATATTTAGTTTTAATAAAAAGTTGGCATACATTTCCCTCATAAAGACATTAATATGAGACATAGATGTTGGTTTGGTGTAGGAAAAACCTCTGATTGGACTATAGACTATCATCCATAGAAATATTATTATGTGGTGTCGGATGCCCTGAGTAGGAAGTTGTCACAATCTATAATAAAGATATATTATGTTACATGCATGGTGATAATGTGATGATTAAGCTTAGGGAGATAAAGTGAGAAAGGGAAATGTAGATAGGTATGATGGAACCCTAGATCAGATAAGAGAGGTAGCTAGAGAAGAAGACGACACTTAAGACTGAAGAGAAGAAATGGAGAGAAAGAGCGGGCGATTTAATTCAGTAGAATGCGGGAAGCAATACTCGTTACATTGAAAGACGGACTCCATCTCGTCTTTATACAGTAGCCACACACATGACTCCATAGGTTAATTCCAAAAATGCCCTACACCAATAGACTTACAAACAACACGGTCGTGTTATCCAAAACACGGTCGTGGTATCCAACTCAACCAAACACGGTCGTGTTATCCAAAACACGGTCATGGTATCCAACTCAACCAAACACGGTCGTGTTATCATAAACACAGTCGTGGTCATTGTATCCAACTCATCCAATACCCCCCCCCCCCCGCAAACTTGGGATGGATTGTCGCAGACCAAGTTTGTGTCACAGAAGTCGATGATAGACCTTGGATAAAGCTTTTGTAAAGATATCAGCTGTTTGTTGTGCAGAAGGAACATGAGCAGTAAGTATGTGATGAAGAGCAACTTTCTCGTGAATGAAATGATAGTCAATCTCTATGTGTTTGGTCCTGGCATGAAACATAGGATTTACAGTGAGATGCAGTGCACTCACATTGTCACAGTACAGCACAGCTGGTCTAGGCATAGAGATTCCAAGATCGCGAAGAAGATAAGATAACCAAGTAAGTTCTGCTGCAGTAGTAGCCAATGCTCTATACACAGCCTCACAACTGGACCGAGCCACTGTACTCTACTTCTTTGCACTCCAAGATATACAAGTACTACCAAGGAAGACACAAAAGCCTGTAGTTGACCTTCTTATAGAAGGACAACCAGCCCAATTAGAATCACTAAAGGCATGAAGAGATAAAGTGGGTGATGGTGCAACATGCAACCCAAGCATGATAGTTCCTTTCAGATATCTAAGGATTATTTTAACTAAGATGAAATGAGTTTCAGTAGGAGCAGTGAGAAATTGACAAGCTGTGTTAACAACATATGCAATGTCAGGACGTGTAATAGTGACATACTGTAAACATCCAACAAGGCTTTTGTAGTGATGAGCATTGCTAAGTAACAGACTGTTATCAGCTTGAAGTGTTTTGTTAAAGTTTGAGGGAATGGGAGTTGAAGCAGGTTTGCAATCAAGAAGCTGAGCCTGGGAGAGAATATCCAGGACATATTTTTCTTGGCTCAAAAGAATACCACTATAATGAGAAAGAACTTGGATGCCAAGGAAGCAGTTAAGAGGCCCAAGGAGTCGAAGATTAAACTCATTGCTCAGACTTTCTTGAAACTGAGTTAGAGTAGTACTATCATTCCCTGTTAATATGATATCATCTACATATAACAAAAGATAGATAGTGACTTTGTTTTGACAAAAAATAAAGAGAGAAGGATCAACAGAGCTACACATGAATCCGGTCATCAGTAAAAAATCACTGAGCCTATTAAACCAGGCACGTGGTGCTTGCTTTAAGCCATATAGAGCTTTATGTAACTTGCACACTAAGTGAGATCCTTCTTTGCTTACGAAACCTGGTGGCTGACTCATATAAACATGTTTTGTTAATTACCCATTTCGAAAGGCATTACAGATATCAATTTGAATCATCTTCCATCTGAAGGTAACATTAAGAGTAAGAACAACACGAACAGTCACAACTTTAACTACTGGGCTGAAAGTCTCCAGATAGTCAACACCCTCTTCCTGACTGAAACCTTTGGCCACCAATCTCGCTTTAAGGTGATCAACAGAACCATATGCCTTGAGTTTGGTTTTGAAAACCCATCTACATCCAATTATATTCGTGTGTGGTGGTTTAGGAACAAGAGACCAGGTATGATTGGTATGGAGAGCCTGAAGCTCAGTCATCATAGCAGCAAGCCATCTAGGATGTTGTAGGGCAGCTTTAACAGATGTAGGAGGAGAAGGAACAACTTGAGCATTCAAAACATATTTAGGGTTAGCCTTGAGAACACTAGCTTTACTACGAGTAATCATAGGATGAGTGTTTCTAGGATGGGTGATTCCAGGACTAGTAAGCACAGAAGATACATAGACACTTGCTTTATTGTGTGTAATCATAGTATGAGTATTGCCAGATGGAATATGCATCGAAGATCCAGGGGCAGCTGCTACTTGTAGCTCAGTATGTGACTGATTAGAGTTTGGATTGTTAGAAGACAGATTGATGAGAAGGTTTGGCGAGGTAGTGTTATCATCAGAGGTAGTAGAAGGATCTGAAGTACTGACAATGTCAGTGGTTAGGGGCGTGCTGGAGTCAGTAGAAATCTCCCAACCATTGTCAGTAACACATGCCTTCTCACCAGAGGTCAGAGAAATGCTATCAGTAATTTCTTTAGTTGACTCAGATATGAATGACTCGTTTGGCAGAGCAGCAGCAGAGACATTGCCATTAGAAGAACTGAAAGACGAGTTAGAAATGTTGTTGTCCTCTTCAGGAACAGTGTGCACAATATTATAAGTGGATGATGATGATGGATTATCATCAATAGCAGAAAGAAATTCATAAAAAGTAGATAAGTCACCAGTAGGAATTTGAGATGACACTCTATGTTTGTAGGGAAACACCTCTTCATTAAAAACAACATGTCGGGAAAAGTAAATTCTCCCAGATGAGATGTGCAAATAGCGATATCCTTTGTAAGAATCACTGTATCCTAGAAAAACACAAGGTAGGGACCTTGGTTCTAATTTATGCTTATTGTAATCACGCAAGCAGGGAAAGAAAAGACAACCAAAGCTTCTTAGAGACACATAATTAGGTGTTTTGTTATATAGAGTAGCCAGTGGAGACTTGTATTCTCTGTTTTTAGAGGGCAGACAGTTTATAATATGAACAACAAAGGAGAAAGCTTCAACCCAAAAGGATGTATGTACACCACTATCAAACAACATGGTTAAGCCAATTTCAACAATATGACGATGCTTTCTTTCAACCAAACCAACTTGAGCATGTGTGTGAGGACAAGCTAGTTGATGGACAATACCTTATGCTAACATAAACTCCTGCATTGCGTGATTAACAAACTCACCACCACCATCAATAACTAGAACCTAAACTTTGATAGCAAATTATCGAACAACCATTTTACAAAAGAAAACAAAGTATTGAAAGAAATCTGACTTCTTCTTTAGAGGATAGAACCAGCAAAAGCCAGGCCATTCATCGACAAAAAGAGCATAGAACAGAAAACCTTGCTTTGCTTCCCCCACAAGTCACAATATACTTGTCCAAATGGAACTTGACATTTATTATGATTATTAGAGTAAGGTAGCCGATGGCTTTTTCCAAGCATACAAATATTGCAGAAATCAAGAGATTTATTGCTAGAAACAATGATATTTCTATGTTCCATATATTTTTGTATATCATGATTAACATGACCAAGTCTCTTATGCCAAATAGCTGAGGAGGCTTGATTCTGTCTAGCTACAGCAAAGACTGATGGAGCAGGTGCTGGCTTAGTGACAGACTACAACACATACATCCCTTGTCAAAGAGTTCCTCTAGCCAGGATTTTGTGACTCTGTAAATGCACAATTAGAAACATATCTTTGAAGAAAACAAAGAAGCAAGGATAGTCGTTTGTCAACTGAGCAACAGATAAAAGATTTTTCTTCATAGCAGGAGCTAACAACACTTTCTGAAGACACACATCTGTATCATTTACAAAGTATGCACATCCGGTGTGTGTTATAGGTAGAGATGTACCATCTCCAATCATTATAGAGTCAGATCCAAAGTAACAAGCAACATTGTGAAGAATAATTGGTGTTTGAGCAATGTGATTTGCTGCCCCAGAGTCTACATGCCATTCATTAAGATTGAAATTATGTCCCTCCATTAAATGAACAGTAGCTAATGCTTTGGCTTGATCAGTAATAGCATCTTCAGCCAGTCGTTTAGGTATCTCAGTCAGTTGAAAGTTATTATCGAACCTGTGCCAGCACTTCAAGGCATCATGACCACGCTTGCCACAGATCTGACAGAACACAGGCGGTCTCCCTTGATACTGAGGTCCAGAGAAGTGAACACTTGGATTGAAGCCTCTTCCTTGAGAGGTGAAGTACTGATCAGGACGAGAGCCAAGAACACCAGGGGATTGTGTCATCTGAAAGGGCTGAGCACCAGGAGATTGTACCACGGGAAAAGATTGACCAGAAAATTGTTGAACTGGAGAAGAGTATACACCACTGGAGAAAGAATTACTACCGTGAGCTGAGAAGAATTGTTATTGCCAGGAAACTGAGAGTACTGAGAGTAATTATTGCCACTGCCTGGAAACAGTGAAGAAGAGTTGTAGTTGTTGTACCTATGGTTTCCTCTTCCAGTACCTTTGGTGTTGAAGTTCACTTTCTGACCAACGAAGGCAAGGTTAGGGGAATTCATGAACTCAGAAGATGACCTTCTCATGTCATGATCTTTCAGAAGAGACACTACTTCATCATACGGAGGAATTGGAGGTCTCATCATAGACACAGTGAAGGTCTCGTATTCAGATCCAAGGCCACTCAGAAGGTAGTACACTTTATCGTCTTCAGGAATGGATTTTCTGATTGCATGAAGTTGATCACAGACCTGCTTAAACTCTTGAATGTAGTCGACAATAGATCTACTCCCTTTACTCATTCGACGATGCTTAGTCATCAATTTAAAATCGCGTGATTGTGTCGACTCATAGAAATTTTTGGCTAGAGCAGACCAGATTTGAGCAGAAGAAGACAACCCGACAACTACTCCTAGAACTTCCTCAGTAAGTGATCCCATTATCCAACCTTTAACAAGTCGATCCGTTCGCATCCAAGCAGTATAGTTAGGGTTTGCGGTAACATTACCTTCATCGTCGATCAGTATCTTTGTCGGCATCATTTCTGTTCCATCTATGAACGACTCCAGTGAATTTCTCTCTATCAGTGCTCTAACTTGGACTTCCTAATAGAGGTAGTTGGTGTTCGTGAGCTTTAGAGACACAAAATTGGCGACATTAACTCCGGTGGGAAAGGGATACTTCTGGACAATCTGCTCTCTTATCTCCTTGTTGATGGGACTATCTCCTTCGATTTCTGAGGAAGCGGAAGCCATTCTTCAGATCGAAGGTTCTCTGATACCACATGAGAAAGGGAAATGTAGATAGGTATGATGGAACCCTATATCAGATAAGAGAGGAAGCTAGAGAGGTAAGACGACACTTAAGACTGAAGAGAAGAAATGGAGAGAAAGAGAAGGTGATTTAATTCAGTAGAATGCGGGAAGTAATTCTCATTACATTGAAAGATGGACTCCAGCTCGTCTTTATACAGTAGCCACACACATGACTCCATAGGTTAATTCCAAAAATGCCCTGCACCAACAGACTTACAAACAACACGGTCGTGTTATCCAAAACACGGTTGTGGTATCCAACTCAACCAAACACGGTCGTGTTATCCAAAACACGGTCGTGGTCATTGTATCCAACTCATCCAATAGATAAATGTTATCTTTCTCCACAAGGCAATATTAATGCAAAAATGCATGCCAAAACTATCTTATATGATCATATCCAAAAGTTACAATAGGAAAACTATAAGATCTATGATATTATGAAAAGTTAAATTATGGATGGAGTCGTATATGCATAAAATAGGATGCATATTCTTGACAAAGAAGATCATAAGTAATCTCTAACAGTTCCATTCATGTATACATGATGTGCACCTTCTAGATTAAAATATGTAAAAAAACTTAAATAAATTTATTATTTTATAGTTCAAGTTCATGTGGAATATTTGAAGTCATTTGAGAGTTCACAACCACTTCCTACCAGAGTTAAAGTAAGATCATATGGACATGGAATCCATTAAGATATCCCCAATAACAATGCACATAAATTATTGTGAATGCATATTTATCCTAGTTTTAATCTCATTTTCAGTCTAGTCTTACATTAATTTCCATCAATTTACCTTAAAAATGAATCACATTTAGGTTTTCTTACGTTTATGATTTTGTATACGGTTTATATGCCAAAACTTGGTTTTCATGATAGGCTTGAACTTTAATGCATGGTAAAAGTGTAGGAGGTCATGGTCCCGTTACATTGGGCCCAAGAAATGCTTAAAAAAAGACAACATTTTTGTTGATCTGAGCCTTCATTGAGCTACATCATTGGGCCACATCTCATTTTCCAAGATCTTGTCAAAGATAGCTTTGTTGACCCACACCAATACCTCGTCAAGGTGGGGTTGTTGTTCCTATATTGGATTGTCTTGACTATCATGTCATTCAAAATCATTGTTGGTGTACCTCTTATGACCAACCCTATGAAGGGAATTATTGCTCAGAGATTGGTGACTCCTCTACTCCTTTTTTAAATGCCCTCTGACTGGTATGCTACCCAATGGAAACCCTGTGCCTAATCATAATCCTTCCCAATGGGATGTTTGCATTCATCTAATTAGTGGATTTCTACATTTACATCCTTAAGGAATTCTAAAAAATTTCGACTAACAGGAGGCCTGGTGTAACAACCCTGCCTCCCGGTAACCCCCAATTAAAGGAGACCAAGAGGTCAAAGTCGTTATCCCAATTTACAGGATCAAAGGTTCAACAATTAATCAATAATAATTATGAAATTCTACTAACTAAAATGAGATCTGGTATAAAATAAAATTTTGCATACCTTTTTCAAAAACTTGGATATCTACTTCTATCCACAACTGAAGTCTATTCTAACTAATACTCCTTTGTACTTTAATTCATAATTACTTCCACATGTGCCACTTTACTATTTGTCCTTTTAAATCTTGTACCCAAAATGCCAAAAAACAAAACATCGGTCAACATATCGGAATATGCCGGTATGTGGGGACAACCAAAATTTCACACATATGGCTAACAATCTAAATATCACATTCAAGTTAATTAACACGGCAATTTACGCTTTCAATGTGACATTCTCCACCGCTTTTCCCTAACCCTGGAATACCCTCTTTAGGGTTTCTCTTTTTCCATTGACTTAAGGCCACCTTCTCATTCCCGAGCTTGGTTCCTGGGGTCACCCTTCATGGTGCCCTTTAGTCATGCAATATCGTAGGCCACCTTCTCAATCCCGAGCTTTGTGCATGGGGTCACCTCTCATGGTGCCCAAGGGTCTTCCCTCCTAGGCTTGACCTTTTTGCATCATCCATCAGGGTGGCATGCAGGTGCAAGAATACACACTTATACTATTATTGTGATAATCATAGTGACTTTATGATTTGCAAGTTTGAACATCCAAACTGATAAGTTGCATTCAATGCGATGAATCATCCAGGAAACTCTTCGAGGAAAAACTAATGTGATTAACCATAATTAACAACATACCCGTCAGGAAAATTTGAGACAGAGTTAATCCAATCAATGCAAGAAATCCAATAGGAAAGCAAGCACACAAAGAGATCCTGAAATATGCATACAATTTTCCTATTATTTATCATGCCATCAAGATCTATTAAACCTTTCTCGCTTCCTAGGGTTTCTAGTCCACTTTTAGGGTTTCCATTGCAATTAGGGTTTCTCTTCATTTATACTATTTTAAACCCTAATTTTACACAATTACTCACAAACCCTAATTATCTCATCTATTCTTCATGAAAGATATTAAGGTTACCTTTTAACTACATATAACCTTAATTTCAGATTTAAAGGCACTTTTCTTTCCTTTTTACCCTAGTTAGGGTTTCTAAGTATGTTAACCATCATATTAGGTTTAAAACCCTAAATCTTGCAAATTCATCTTCAAAATAAGTTATCATTCATCTTTATCATTTAACAAGTTAACCATGTTTGAATTAACTTATTTGCAATATTTTGCCATCAATTAGGGTTTCTAACCACAATTTAATACTTTTTACATCAAAATTATACACTTTAGCAAACAAATACTAATTTAGGCTTCCAAACTCTTTTTATTTTATTCCTCTTATTTTTCTGATCAATTTTCATGTATACAATTTTCTCATCCGAGCTTTCTAGTAAAAGATATGATTTTTGCAAGAAAAGCCACTTTTCTGGATTTTCTAATTTATTACAATTTCATCAAAAAAACCCTATTCGTTCGATCTGTCGTCTGCTGGACCACATGGGATCCAACGATCCACAAACACGTGTCTCACTTGCGATTGAAAAGAAGGAAAAGGCAATTATGCCCTTACCTAAACAACAGAAGAGGGAGGGCAATATGGTAATTCTCTCGGGGATCGTCTTCAACTTCGCGTCTCAACCAGCAGTATCCCGCGAGTCAACTCGTTCGTTGACTCCAAAATCCCGACCATCTGCATGCAAATCGAGGGGTCCAACAGCTTCATCAACACTTCACGAACTTAGTGGCACATTCAATTCCCCCCTGCACATTCCTTCCTCCCCAAGGGCCCTTGGTCCCTCTGGTGATAGCAACAGCTAGACGAGGGAGAAGGTTGAGGTCTATGACCAAATTGAATGCACTAGAGGAATCATCTCAGCGGTCCAAACACGTGAGTATGATTTGTGGGTGTGTTGGTACCACAGAGTACCCCCCCATATAAAGGGTATGTCCATTGATTCTCGGGATTTTGGGTTTCTCTCGTTTCACTACAAAACCTATGGAAACCTAGGATGATCAGACTCGGAAAGATCTCCCGAGTTCAATGGAACAATTTCCATTTGCGTACATCCCACCAATCTCAACCATAGTGGGAAACAAAAACTCATTCCCCCAGTTCACAGCCCATCATGATTGGGACTTAGTCCCAATCCTCTGATTCATGATCAACGGTCCTCGTTCACTCTGAAAATCCAAATAATTCCAATTTCATTGTGACATTTAATACGGTTCAAAGATTACCCATTTACTTTAGGAAACTTCTAAAAATCACAACTCATTACTCCTTTATCCTTTTTCTACTAGATTTTAAAGGAATCTTTGGGTCGACATCATCTACCTGTGTACCAAATTGGAAACCCAAATTCCAAAGGAAAAGGGTGTTTTCTTCATAAGCAAGCTATCTTTTAGATTAAGCCAATTTAATTAGGTATTTCCTCTTTCTTTTCCATTAAATTATTATTTTGATTTCCTTGAACCTTAAGGAAACTTAATGGCTCGGAATCCCATATTGGGAATATTCCTTAGTATTTTACTTATCTTTTATCTCTTTTCTTATTTATCCCTTTATTTATATTTTCTCTTTCTTCTTATTCATTTATTTAGTAAAATATCTCTTTTCGAGGATTTCTCTTTATCTCTCTTTTTATTTTCCTTATTGGAATTTCTTTTAACATTAGAAACCTAATGGATATGAAAATCCATCAAAGATAACTCAATTATACCTCTTTCTACTTATTTCCCATATTTTATCATTGTTTTCAATTTCTTTCTTAATTGATCTTTTCTTTTCTTGTTGCATTATCTTTGCAACTTTAGACTCCTTGGAACCCAAGAGGAACGAAATCCACCTTTGGATAATAATTCTTTTCCTTCTAGAGGTTTCTACATATTTCTTTTCTCCCTTTCTTAATAATGGAGTTTCTTTTGTCTTTTCCTTGTTATTGGGCCCAATAGCCAATAAAGCCCGCAAAACAACCAACAAGGCTATTGTAAACGAAATCCTTTTATTCAAAACAAATTATATCATTATTTGTTCAAATATATTTAATAGGAGAAATTACATTTCTCACTAAAAGAACCCAACAAAAATGGGGTTGTAACATCCTTCCCCTCTTATAGGAATTTTTCCCTCAAAATTCCACTAGGCACACAAACAAACAAGATAAGCATTTCTTATGTCCGTCATGGCTCCCATGTGGCCTCACCCTTTCCATGGTTCTTCCAAGAACCTTCATCATATCATAGTATTCCATTTGAGTTCTCTCTCACCTTGGTATATCATACCCTCATAGGTGACTCAGGACATTTCAACTTCTCATAAAGCTGAATAGGTTCATGGCTCAACACATGGCTTGGGTACCTTACATAGTGCTCTAGATCAGACTCATGGAATACATTATACATCATGTTATCCTGAAGGGTAAGGCTAAACACAACCATCTCCACCAATCCATCTCAAATGAACCCAGGTATTGGGGTCTCAACTCTCCTAGCTATAACTTAGAGGGGTTGGATTTTCACATCACATACTCTCCCATAGTGAATTGCATGTCAGTCTGCTTTGCATCAGCTCAAAACCATGTCGCCCCTAGGCTCTCTCTCATCCATTGCACGATCAAAGGAACTTCGTCTACACACACTATGGTTCTTTTTTGACCTTTGGGAGGTCCCTTCACCAACATCATCTTAATGAAGTGGTGACTGACACAAACTCACCCAGACACTGGCTGTGGTGGTTATTGTAAGGACCCTGACCTGTGTTTAGGGCTTACCCTATTTGTTTTGCTTGACCTTGATGGTTTGATGCTTGCTAATCACCTTTGAGTGGTGATTAGGGTTTGGTTGTGCTTTGTTGAGGGTTGAGAGTGCTACTTGCAATTAACCCAAGTCTAGTGTTTTGGGAGCAAGTTTGTCACCTTGAGAGGTGTTCTTCTCTCTCTTTGCTTCCTCTATGGTTGAGAGGAAGGCTTGGGCTTGTTTTTTGAGTTATTTGGACCTTTGTTGAGCTTGTTTGGGCCTTGGAGTTCCTTGTTTGGGCTTGCTTGGGCCTTGTGTCGGCCAAGTAGAGCTTGTGTCGGCCTAGAGTGGGCTTGTGTCACCCATGGTGCTTGGTCCAACCTTGGTCATGTTTGAAGAACACATAGTGCTCATTTTGGACAAGTGTCTTATGGCTTGCAAGAAAGGTGGCTTGAGTTGGTGGACATGTGTCCCTTGGGTGGACGACACCTAGCAAGGGTTCAGCTTGGTTTTTCCTCCTTCCTCATCTATATAGGTTGTCCCTTCCTTAGCTTGAGGTCCCTAAAGTTCCTCTTCTCCTTGTGCACGACACACCCTCTCTTCCCCTTGCTTGGTGGCCGACACACCCTTGAAGAAGGAGCTAAGGTGGCCGACACACCCTTGGAGTTGAAAGAGCGGTGGTCGACACACCCCTTTGGAGGAGCCTTGGTGTCCGACAACCCTTGGAGCTCAAAGTACATCTTCTTCCTTGGAGCTTAAGGCGGGTTGCATTACTCTAACCCTAACCACTCTACTCTCCTTTCATAATAGTTTCTTTAATCTTGCCCTTGCACGTTTGAAGTTGTTCTTTCACTATCTTGCATGTTGGCCGATCCTTGAGATCAAGGGTTTAGAGAGCAACACTTTCTTCTCTCCATTGGCCTAGATGAGTGATCTTAGGTCCTAGTGTCATGAGCAATACCCCTCCTTCCTACACGATTGAGGTGAGTTTGTGACCTAGTAGCTCGGGCAATACCCTCATCTCACCTTGGGCAAGATGGTGAGCTTGTTTAGATGACCTTGAGTAGTTGTATCTTGAGAGTTTGGTGCTCATGGAGGTGCTACTCGACAGCCCCCATGGCTTTGTTGCCTTGCACGGCTTGAGTGAACAAGTTTTCTCTTTTTGTACCTTGGGCGGGTGAGCAACCTGAACCTGCTCTCCCTGAGCCAGCTCTGTCCGACAGGCTGCTCTCCCAGTAGCTTTGCTCGCTCGAATAGTTTTGGCTCTCCCTGCAGCTGGGTCGCCCGACACCTTGTTGACCGTGTCGCCCGAGATCACCCTGCCCGCTCAATGTGTTTGCTCGCCCGACACTAGCTGTGTCACCCAGTGTTGTTGCTTGCTCGGACTCACCCTGCTTTTACCCTGTACCTGTGTCTCCCGACACGCGTGTCGCTCAATACCTATCTCTGCTCGCTCGGCCCCAACCGTGTCGCCCGAGACTACCTTGCTCACCCAGTTCTAGTTGGCTCGCCCAATACTAGTGCATGCCTGACATCCTCTACGTGTGTCGCGCGACAGGGTTGTTCGCCTATGCTTTACCCTACTCGCTCGCTTGCCTTGCACGGTTCAATACCCGACTCATTGCCTTGCTCGTTTGCTAACCTGCCTTCTCAGTGTGTGTGCTCGCCCGACACATGAGATGCTCACCCGCTAGGGATTAGATAGGAATGGGACTGCCCGAGATGTCTTCTTGTGAGGGATGTTGGTGTCTCTTGTGAGGGCACGACCTATCATGAAAGGATGAAATGTCGACTATGCTTTTATAATGGCTCATTGCTTATGAATGATATTTATGTTTCCTTTAAATGTCAAATATGATCTTGAGCATACATTAGGGTTGCTTGATAGTGTGCTTACATGTGTAACCTTAAGATGAGGCACAGATATAATTACTGTTGTCACTTTGTGTTGGCAATGTACTTAACCATAATTATCGTTTTATGTTGATAATATGAGGCTCTTGATTATTCATATGGTTGTTGAATGAGACTAACCATGCAGGTAAGACTTAGTCAGATGAAAGACTATAAGAAATGGTTATATGTGATTACTGTGGTGACATGTGTATTATGAATGATGTTCCATAATAATGTTGAAAGCCTTGAGAGGCTATGGCTTTATGTGATAAGGGATTGCGATCCCATGATATGTGATGATCCTTGAGATGGATCTAGATGGTTGGCAAGAGGCCAAGTGATAACAGGTGATGTGAGATCCTTGTGATGGATCAATGTGATGTAAATTGTAGAAAATGCATAATGTTGAGTCTATGTTGCTTACTTTCTGTTATATCTTGCATGTTATACAACTTGGTTAAATCTTGCAATCCATTTAAAAGACAATAATTAATCACAGTGAAATCTACTATGTAGTTTTCCCTGGCCATAGATTCATCACCAGTCAGGATAGGGGGATGATGAAACGGGTTCTCCTACAAGTCAACCCGGAGCGCATATTTTTGAATATGTGAGGTTTCTTCTAGCCTAAAATAGGAAGGTGAAATGAGTGGAACTGTGGTTGCAGACTCGGATGTGGGATGAGCATGGTGAGCATGGCCCATGGCTCTAGATATGTGAAATGTTGAGCATGAATGCGTTCATGGCTCCGAGCATGGTGTTTAGACACGTGGCTCATTTTTACTAGCGTTGTGACCTGTACCAAGGCAGGCTAGGCAGAGGGTAGCTTGAGGAGCTGACCCTGTGGTTATGACCACTTCAGCATGAGACTGTGGTCCTGCTTATGTTATACTCATGTACTGACCATGAGGCGGAGAAGGTCGTGGAGTCCGGCTCTTCCACTGACCTTGTATGGCACCGGCTATGGGCTTCGCAGCCGAAGGTTGGATTTGAACTGTACGGTTCATTTCCTCAGGGCATAATAAAACATAATATAGCCGTCTAGTATATATTACTTAAGTCAAACATGAAACATTTGTTGAGGCCTTGTTTGTGTAGTCAACTTTAATTATCTTGCAGTTGTTTGTGCATTACTCATTCGTGATGAGTTTCATATATTTTATTTTGTCAATCATGTCCCATTGGGAGGTATGCAAGTTATATTCCTTTTGGTACAGTTGGTAAATTGTATGGTACAGATGGCCTTGCTTTTCATAAACTGTTTCTGTTATACTCCTTATTAGTAATCTGCTGTATAAACTCTATCTTATCTTGAGGTTTTGTAGTTTTGGCGGGGAGTTATGCCTCCCGCTGGGACAATGTTCAATTGTCTCACTCCGCTGGTTTTTACCCCTTTTAGGTGGTCGAGCTTGTCGTGGTCGTGGTCGCGGGGTTGCGGCTGAGCAGCAAGAAGATCAGTAGAAGGCAAGCTTTGGAGATGTTGCTATTTTGGATGTTTTGTAGTAGAGTCTAGAGTCATCCATGTACTCTCAGGTCCTTGGTGGTGTTTTGGCGTTGTTTTACAATGTACGACAGACGCTATTTGTATATCCTGTTGCTGGCCAGATGTGGTCCTTTATATGTATAACAGGTGGTGAACTCATGGTTATGTTAGGATAGCTGTTGCTCTAAGTCATGGATATGTATCCAGGCTTATGTGGATATGTATATAATATGTTCTTTTGCAGGATATGGACTGGAATGTAATATGTTTCTCAGTTTATCAGTTTTCGGTAATTGATTTTTAATGAACCCGTGTTTTTAATAAGCTGTGGTTATGGTGATCTCCGCACGTTTTCGGGTAACATCTCGTTATCTGTGTGATAATGGGATGTGTTGCCACAAGTTTGGTATCAGAGCTTTAGGTTCGCTGAGTCTACAGGGATCTAGGACTAGGTCGTCTTTGTTCTTATGAGTTTTCCAGATTTTCTCATAGAATTCTTCTGCCCTCAGCGGAAGAAAAGCCAAGATGTCTGGAAACCATGAAGAAATCGCTGCTGAGCACAGCGATGCTGCATCTGTTGATGGATAAGTAGGTCAGGCACATGAAGATCGGGTGCCTGAGGTCCCCCAACCTGACCCAGCCATACTTGAACATCCTGCCTACCAACAGCTTATGGGGCAGATGATGGCTACGATGAATCTCATGGTCGAACGATTACCAGTGCCTCCTCTGCGAGCACAAGTTCCCCATGGAGAAGCATCAGGTATTGGGAAGACCTTCGAGCGGCTTCGCCGAGTCGGAGCTTCGGAATATGTTGGAACGACTGATCCAGCGGATGTAGATCTGTGGCTGACAAGTCTTGAGAAGGATTTCCGGATCCTCGACATCCACGAAGCAGACAAAGTAAAGCATGTTGTCTACCTTATGAAAGGTAGTGCTAGTCACTGGTGGACCATTGAGGAAGAGAAGCGGCCCGGTGAGGTGATATGTTGGGAAGTGTTTCGACGCAAGTTCGTCGCCAGATACTTCCCCAAGACGTATCTGGATGAGAAGATCCGTTAGTTTGAGAGTTTGCGACAAGGAACGATGAACATCATCGAGTATGAAGCCATGTTTATAGCTCTGTTGAGGTTTTGTCCTCACATGGCGACGACAGACGAGGAACGGATCAGACGTTTCGAGAAAGTTCTGAGTGCTGAGTTGACAACACCGATTTCTGCGTTGGAGAATCAAGAACGGTTCGCTACGTTCATGGAATCTATTTGGAGGATTGAACGTTCTGGTTAGGGAGAAGAGAGAGTTTATGGCTAATAAAAGACCTTCTCAGTTTCAGAGTCAGAGGTTTGGTGGCTTCAAGAAGCCCATGTTTTCGGCACTGGCAGCGATGAGAGGTTCTGGTAGGCCATCTCAGTGGTCTATGAGTAGAGGAAGAGGTTATGTTTCTTCACCATCTAAGGCACAAAGTTCGGCTTCCGTGGCAGTAACAGGACCGTCTAGGCCTCGAGATGATGCTAGGACATGCTATGCCTGTGGCCAGACAGGGCATATCAGGTCAAGTTGTCCCTGCAATGATGTTGAAGTGACGCAACAGCCAAGACAGAACCTTCAGAGGTCTGAGAGACCACAGCCCAGTGGTAGCAGAGGATGAGGACGCGGTCAAGCGTCTCAAGCTAGATCGTCTGCTCAGGGAAGCAGAGGTCGTGGACAGCAAGCAACGACTCGATTCTATGCTATGAATCAGCCGGAGGTGGTAGTCAACCCGCGAGTAGTGATAGGTCAGATGAAGTTATTTCAGTCTGATATGTCTTCTTCTTGCCTTATATCTGTTCTGGTCGACCCGGGTGCTACGCACTCTTTTATCGCCTATAGTATGCTTGAGAACTGTCTTTTACCTGTTAGCTGTAAGAAAGATAGTTTGTTGTTAGAAACCCCTCTTGATGGTTCTTCTTTGCTTCGAGAAGAGTGTCCATCTTGTGTCTTGTCTTTTTTGGGACGTTGCATTCAAGTGGACCTCATACCACTTGATATGCATGGTTTCGATGTTATCCTTGGGATGGATCCTGAGGAGTTTCCTGGTGTTCCCCACCCCGAGAGATTGATTTCGAGATCAATCTGGTCCCAGGGACGCAACCAGTTGCGTAGTCACCGTATAGAATGGCTCCAGTAGAGATGGCAAAGTTGAAGAAACAGTTACAAGAGTTGCTGGATAAAGGTTTTATTAGACCAAGTACATCGCCTTGGGGAGCACCAGTGTTGTTTGTTAAGAAGAAGGATGGTTCGATACGGTTGTGTATAGACTACTGACAGTTGAACAAGGTCACGATCAAGAACAAGTACCCGTTGCCGAGGATAGATGATCTGTTCGATCAGTTACATGGTGCTACAGTGTTCTCGAAGATCGATCTACGTTCCGGATATCATCAGCTGAGGATGAAGGCGGATGACATACCAAAGTCAGCTTTTAGGACAAGGTATGGTCATTATGAGTTTGTGGTTATGCCGTTTGGGTTAACCAATGCACCTGCAACTTTCATGGATCTGATGAATAGAGTATTCCGTCCGTTCTTAGACCAGTTTGTTGTAGTCTTTATAGATGATATCTTGATCTATAGTCGGGACATGCTTGAGCACGAGCAACATCTTCATCAAGTGTTGACTCTTCTTCGCCAACATCAGCTGTATGCCAAGTTCAGTAAGTGTGAGTTCTGGCTGGATGGAGTGGCTTTCTTGGGCCATGTGATATCTGCTGAAGGAGTCAAGGTAGACCCAAAGAAAGTCAAATCTGTTGGAGATTGGGATCAACCGAAGACGCCGACAGAAGTTCGTAGTTTCCTTGGTTTAGCAGGATACTACCTATCAAGGACTTCAATGTGATCGCGTTACCGATGACGAAGTTGACCAGGAAGGATGTACCTTTTATGTGGGATGATCGATGCCGGCAAGCTTTCCAGAGTCTGAAGGAGAAGCTGACTAGTGCTCCAGTATTGATCTTGCCAGAGCCTGGGAAAGGCTGTGTTGTTTTCTGTGATGCTTCCAAGAAAGGTTTAGGTTGCGTGTTGATGCAGGAAGATCATGTGGTTTCTTTTTCCTCGCGACAGCTCAAGAAGGATGAGGAGAACTATCTAACTCATGATTTGGAGCAGAAGTAGTTCATGCGTTAAAGATTTGGAGACACTATCTGTATGGGGAAGTGTGTCAGATCTTAACGGATCATAAGAACCTGAGGTATATCTTCACGCAACATGAGTTGAACATGCGACAACCGAGATGGGTGGAGTTGATCAACGACTACGACTGTACTATCGAGTATCATCCTGGTAAGGCGAACATGGTAGCTGATGCGCTTAGCAGAAAGTCTTCTTTTTCTTCGAAGAAGGCACAGTTGAGTTCCCTGGTTTGCCATAGGCGGGATATGTTTGTTTCTCTGCGACAGATGAATGTGCAGATGGAAGTTTCTCTGCTATCTGGTCTTTTTGCACAGATGCAAGTCAAACCTACATTGAGGCAGCAGATCAAGGATGCATAGCAGACAGATGAGGCGATACAGTTGATCAGATCAGAGTTCGGCAGCAACAAGCGTGATGGGTTTCATGAGTCCGAGGATGGACTAGTTTTCTATCGTGATAGGATGGTGGTTCCAGATGCTGATGACCTAAGGAAGTTGGTGCTCGAGGAAGCTCATACGTCGATGTATGCCATGCATCCAGGTGTCACCAAGATGTATCATAGTCTGAAGGACTTGTATTGGTGGCCTGGTATGAAGAGAGATGTGGTTGCGTTCGTGGCCAGATGTGCGGTATGTCAGCAAGTGAAGGCTGAACATCAGAAGCCGGTAGGTACGTTGCAACCTTTGCCGATACCGCAGTGGAAATGGGATCATATAACCATGGATTTCGTAGTTGGTCAGCCCAGGACGACTAGAAATCATGATTCCATTTGGGTGATAGTGGACTGATTGACGAAGTCTGCCCATTTCCTGCATGTGAAGACGACGTATACAGCTGAGAAGCTTGCTAGAGTGTATGTTGATGAGATAGTACGTTTGCATGGTGTGCCAACAATGATAGTTTCTGACAGAGGTCCTCAGTTCACAAGTCGTTTTTGGGAACAGTTGCACAGAGAGTTGGTAACACAGTTGAGGTTCAGTACAACCTTTCACCCATAGACAGATGGACAATCTGAAAGGACTATTCAGATTGTGGAGGATCTCCTTCGAGCTTGTGTTTTGCAGTTCCTAGGCAGCTGGGATGTGCATCTGAGTTTGATAGAGTTTGCTTATAACAACAGTTATCAGCGGAGCATCGACATGGCTCCTTACGAAGCTCTGTATGGAAGGAAGTGTAGATCTCCTTTGTGTTGGTACGAGTCTGGCGAGTACCAGCTTTTGGGTCCTGAGCTAGTACAACAAACGGCAGATAAGATCAAGGTGATACAGCAACAGTTAAAAGTGGCGTAGGACAGGCAGAAGTCTTATGCAGACAATCGCCGACGACCGTTGGAGTTCCAAGTAGGAGACAAAGTGTATCTTAAGGTCTCGCCGTGGAAAGGTGTGTTATGGTTTGGATGAAAGGGTAAGTTGGCACCCAGGTATATGGGGCCTTACTCAATTACAACACGTGTTGGAAAAGTAGCTTACGAGATAGAGTTGCCTCCTAAGTTGCACAGGTTGCATCCAATTTTCCATGTCAGCATGCTAACGAAAAGTCATCCAGATTTAGGCACAGTGATACAGCCAGTTGAGGTTGAGCTTGATGCAGATGTTACCTACGAGGAAGGTCCTGTGGCGATTCTTGATAAAAGGATCAAGAAGCTGAAAAGGAAGGACCTGGTTCTTGTGAAAGTTCTTTGGCAACACCGTGGCGTCGAGGAAGCCACGTGGGAGCTTGAGGAAGAGATGAGGAGGAAGTACCCCTCGCTTTTCTCTTCGGATTTTGGGGGCGAAATCCCTTTGTAGAGGTTTATGGCTTGTAAGGACCCTGACCTGCGTTTAGGGCTTAACTTGTTTGTTTTACTTAACCTTGATGGTTTGATGCTTGCTAATCACCTTTGAGTGGTGATTAGGGTTTGGTTGTGCTTTGTTGAGGGTTGAGAGTGCTACTTGCAATTAACCCAAGTCTAGGGTTTTGGGAGCAAGTTTGGTCCCTTGAGAGGTGTTCTTCTCTCTCTTTGCTTCCTCTAGGGTTGAGAGGAAGGCTTGCGCTTGTTGTTTGAGTTCTTTGGACCTTTGTTGAGCTTGTTTGGGCCTTTTAGTTCCTTGTTTGGGCTTGCTTGGGCCTTGTGTCGGCCAAGTAGAGCTTGTGTCGGCCTAGAGTGGGCCTGTGTCGCCCATGGTGCTTGGTCCAACCTTGGTATTGTTTGAAGAACACAAAGTGGTCATTTTGGACAAGTGTCTTATGGCTTGCAAGAAAGGTGGCTTGAGTTGGTGGACATGTGTCCCTTGGGTGGACAACACCTAGCAAGGGTTCACTTGGTTTCTCCTCCTTCCTCATCTATATAGGTTGTCCCTTCCTTAGCTTGAGGTCCCTTTAGTTCCTCTTCTCCTTGTGCACGACACACCCTCTCTTCCCCTTGCTTGGTGGCCGACACATCCTTGAAGAAGGAGCTAAGGTGGCCGACACATCCTTGGAGTTGAAAGAGTGGAGGTCGACACACCCCTTTGGAGGAGCCTTGGTGGCCGACAACCCTTGGATCTCAAAGTGCATCTTCTTCCTTGGAGCTTAAGGCGGGTTGCATGACTCTAACCCTAACTACTCTACTCTCCTTTCATAATAGTTGCTTTGATCTTGCCCTTGCACGTTTGAAGTTATTCTTTAGTTATCTTGCATGTTGGCCGATCCTCGATATGAAAGCTGCTTTTCGCAAGAACGTCGCTCCCATTCAGAATTACGGGTTGAAGCTCGTGAGATCTAGGGTTTAGAGAGCAACACTCCCTTCTCCCCATTGGTCTAGATGAGTGAGCTTAGGTCCTAGTTTCATGAGCAATACCCCTCCTTCCTACCCGATTGAGGTGAGTTTGTGACCTAGTGGCTCGAGCAATACCCTCATCTCACCTTGGGCAAGATGGTGAGCTCGTTTAGATGACCTTGAGTAGTTGTATCTTGAGAGTTTGGTGCTCATGGAGGTGCTACCCGACAGCCCCCATGGCTTTGTTGCCTTGCACGGCTTGAGTGAACAAGTTTTCTCTTTTTGTACCTTGGGCGGGTGAGCAACCTGAACCTGATCGCCCTGAGCTAGCTCTGTCCGACAGGCTGCTCGCCCAGTAGCTTTGCTCGCTCGAATAGTTTTGGCTCGTCCTACAGCTGTGTCGCCCGACACCTTGTTGACCGTGTCGCCTGAGATCACCCTGCCCGCTCAATGTGTTTGCTCGCCCGACACTAGCTATGTCGCCCAGTGTTGTTGCTCGCTCAGACTCGCCCTACTTTTACCCTGCACCTGTGTCGCTCGACACGCGTGTCGCTCAATACCTAGCTCTGCTCGCTCGGCCCCACCTGAGACTACCTTGCTCACCCGGTTCTAGTTGGCTCGCCTGATACTAGTGCATGCCCGACATCCTGTGCGCGTGTCGCCCGACAGGGTTGCTCGCCTATGCTTTACCCTGCTCGCTCGCTTGCCTTGCACGGTTCAGTACCCGGCTCATTGCCTTGCTCATTTGCTAACCTGCCCGCTCGGTGTGTCTGCTCGCCCGACACATGAGCTGCTCGCCCGCTAGGGATTAGATAGGAATGGGACTACCCAGGATGGCTTCTAGTGAGGGATGTTGGTGTCTCTTGTGAGGGCACGGCCTATCATGAAAGGATGACATGTTGACTATGCTTTTATAATGGTTCGTTGCTTATGAATGATATTTATGTTTCCTTTAAATGTCAAATATGATCTTGAGCATACATTAGGGTTGCTTGATAGTGTGCTTACATGTGTAACCTTAAGATGAGGCACAAATATAATTATTGTTGTCACTTTGTGTTGGCAATGTACTTAACCCTAATTATCGTTTTATGTTGATAATATGAGGCTCTTCATTATTCATATGGTTGTTGAATGAGACTAACCATGCAGGTAAGACTTAGTCAGATGAAAGACTATAAGAAATGGTTATATGTGATTACTGTGGTGACAGGTGTATTATGAATGATGTTCCATAATAATGTTGAAAGCCTTGAGAGGCTATGGCTTTATGTGATAAGGGATTGCGATCCCATGATATGTGATGATCCTTGAGATGGATCTAGATGGTTGGCAAGAGGCCAAGTGATAACAGGTAATGTGAGATCCTTGTGATGGATCAGTGTGATGTAAATTGTAGAAAATGCATAATGTTGAGTCTATGTTGCTTACTTTCTGTTATATCTTGCATGTTATACAACTTGGTTGAATCTTGCAATCCATTTAAAAGACACTAATTAATCACAGTGAAATCTACCATGTAGTTTGCCCTGGCCATAGATTCATCACCAGTCAGGATAGGGTGATGATGAAACGGGTTCTCCTGCAAGTCAACCCAGATCACATATTTTGAATATGCGAGGTTTCTCCTAGCCTAAAATAGGAAGGTAAAATGAGTGCAGTTGTGGTTGCAGACTCAGATGTGGGATGAGCATGGTGAGCATGGCCCATGGCTCCAGATATGTGAAATGTTGAGCATGAATGCGTTCATGGCTCCGAGCACGGTGTTTAGACACGTGGCTCAGTGTTACTAGCGATGTGACTTGTACCGAGGCAGGCTAGGCAGAGGGTAGCCTCAGGAGATGACCCTGTGTCTATGACCACTTCAGCATGAGACTACGGTCCTGCTTATGTTATACTCATGTACTGACCATGAGGCGGAGAAGGTCGTGGAGTCTGGCTCTTCCACTGACCTTGTATGGCATCGGCTATGGGCTTTGCAGCCGAAGGTTGGATTTAAACTGTACGGTTCATTTCCTTAGGGAATAATAAAACGTAATATAGCCGTCTAGTATATATTACTTAAGTCAAACACGAAACATTGGTTGAGGCCTTGTTTGTGTAGTCAACTTTATTTATCTTTCAGTTGTTTGTGCATTACTCATTCGTGATGAGTTTCATATATTTTATTTTGTCAATCATATCCCATTGGGAGGTATACAAGTTATATGCCTTTTGGTACAATTGGTAAATTGTATGGTATAGATGGCCTTACTTTTCATAAACTGTTTCCGTTATACTCCTTATCAGTAATCTACTGTATAAACTCTATCTTATCTTGAGGTTTTGTAGTTTTGGCGGGGAGTTATGCCTCCCTCTGGGACAATGTTCAATTGTCTCACGCCGCTGGTTTTTATCCCTTTTAGGTGGTCGACCTTGTCGTGGTGGTGGTCGCGGGGTTGCGGCCGAGCAGCAAGAAGATCAGTACAAGGCAAACTTTGGAGATGCTGCTATTTTGGATGTTTTGTAGTAGAGTCTAGAGTTATCCGTGTACTCTCAGGTCCTTGGCGGTGTTTTGACGTTGTTTTACGATGTACGACAGACGCTATTTGTATATCCTGCTGTTGGCCAGATGTGGGCCTTTATATGTATAACAGGTGGTGAACTCATGGTTATGTCAGGATAGCTGTTGCGCTAAGTCATGGATATGTATCCAGGCTTATGTGGATATGTATATAATATGTTCTTTTGCAGGATATGGACCGGAATGTAATATGTTTCTCAGTTTTCCGTAATCGGTTTGTAATTAACCCGTGTTTTTGATAAGTTGTGGTTATGGTGATTTCCGCACATTTTCACGTAACACCTCGTTATCTGTGTGATAATGGGATGTGTTGCCACAAGTTTGGTATCAGATCTTTAGGTTCGCTGAGTCTACAGGGATCAAGGACTAGGTCGTGTTTGTTCATATGAGTTTTCCAGATTTTCTCATAGAATTCTTCTGCCCTCAGCGGAAGAAAAGCCAAGATGTCTGGAAACCATGAAGAATTTGCTGTTGAGCACAGCGATGCTGCATCTGTTGATGGGGTAGTAGGTCAGGCACATGAAGATCGGATGCCTGAGGTCCCCTAACCTGACCCAACCATACTTGAACATCCTGCCTACCAACAGCTTATGGGGTAGATGATGGATACGATGAATCTCATGGTCGAACGATTACCAGTGACTCCTCCGCGAGCACAGGTTCCCCATGGAGAAGCATCAGGTATTGGGAAGACCTTCGAGCGGCTTCACCGAGTCAGAGCTTCGAAATATGCTAGAACGGCTGATCCAGCAGATGCAGATCTGTGGCTGACACGTCTTAAGAAGGCTTTCCGGATCCTCGACATCCCCGAAGCAGACAAAGTAAAGTATGTTGTCTACCTTCTGAAAGGTAGTGCTGGTCACTGGTGGACCATCGAGGAAGAGAAAGGCCTGGTGAGGTGATCTGTTGGGAAGTGTTTTGACGTGAGTTCGTCACCAGATACTTCCTCAAGACGTATCTGGATGAGAAGATCCATCAGTTCGAGAGTTTGAGACAAGGAACGATGAACATCACCGAGTATGAAGCCAAGTTTATGGATCTGTTGAGGTTTTGTCCTCACATGGCGACGATAGACGAGGAACGGATCAGACATTTCGAGAAAGGTCTGAGTGCTGAGTTGACAACACCAGTTTCTGCGTTGGAGAATCGAGAACAGTTCGCTACGTTTGTGGAATCTATTTGGAGGATCGAACGTTCTGTTAGGGAGAAGAGAGAGTATATGGATAAGAAAAGACCTTCTCAGTTTCAGAGTCAGAGGTTTTGTGGCTTCAAGAAGCCCAGGTTTTTGGCACCGGCAGCGATGAGAGGTTCTGGTAGGCCATCTCAGTGGTCTATGAGTAGAGGAAGAGGTTATGTTTCTTCACCATCTAAGGCACAGAGTTCGGCTTCCGTGGCAGTAACAGGACTGTCTAGGCCTTGAGATGATGCTAGGACATGCTATGCCTGTGGCCAGACAGGGCATATCAGGTCAAGTTGTCCCTACAACGATGTTGAAGTGACGCAGCAGTCGAGATAGAACCTTCAGGGGTCTGAGAGACCACAGCCCAGTGGTAGCAGAGGACGAGGACGCGGTCAAGCGTCTCAGGATGGATCGTCTGCTCAGGGAAGCAGAGGTCGTGGACAGCAAGCAACGACTCAATTCTATGCTATGAATCAGCCGGAGGCGGTAGTCAACCCGCGAGTAGTGACAGGTCAGATGAAGTTATTTCATTCTGATATGTCTTCTTCTTGCCTTATATCTGTTCTAGTCGACCCGGGTGCTACGCACTCTTTTATCACCTATAGTATGCTTGAGAACTATCGTTTACCTGTTAGCTGTAAGAAAGATAGTTTGTTGTTACAAACCCCTCTTGATGGTTCTTCTTTGCTTCGAGAAGAGTGTCCATCTTGTGTCTTGTCTTTTTCGGGACATCGCATTCAAGTGGACCTCATACCACTTGATATGCATGGTTTCGATGTTATCCTTAGGATGGATACCTTAGAGAGGTATAAGGTTGTCTTGGACTGTGGTTCCAAGCAGGAAGTGTTTGACGTTGCTGGAGAGAAGTGGATCTTCCAGGGAGATAGGAATATTCTTCCGACATGCTTAGTATCAGCTCTGGTGGTAGATAAATTGTTACGACAAGGATGTGAGGCGTTCTTAGCCCATGTGGTGGACACCGTAGTGGATGCCAAGGCAAAAGGTCCCAGCCTTGAGGAGGTGACAGTTGTTTGTGAGTTTGCTGATGTGTTCCCTGAGGAGTTTCCTGGTGTTCCCCCACCCCGAGAGATTGATTTCGAGATCAATCTGGTCCCAGGGACGCAACCAGTTGCGCATCACGGTATAGAATGGCTCCAGTAGAGATGGCAGAGTTGAAGAAACAGTTACAAGAGTTGTTGGATAAAGGTTTCATTAGACCAAGTACGTCGCCTTGGGGAGCTTCAGTGCTATTTGTTAAGAAGAAGGATGGTTCGATGCGGTTGTGTATAGACTACCGACAGTTGAACAAGGTCACGATCAAGAACAAGTACCCGTTGCCGAGGATAGATGATCTGTTTGATCAGTTACGTGGTGCTACAGTGTTCTCGAAGATCGATCTACGGTCTGGATATCATCAGCTGAGGATGAAGGCGGATGACATACCAAAGTCAGCTTTCAGGACAAGGTATGGTCATTATGAGTTTGTGGTTATGCCGTTTGGGTTAACCAATGCACCACAGCTTTCATGGATCTTATGAATATATTATTCCTTCCGTTCTTAGACCAGTTTTTTGTAGTCTTTATAGATGATATCTTGATCTATAGTCTGGACAGGCTTGAGCACGAGCAACATCTTCATCAAGCATTGACTCTTCTTTGCCAACATCAGTTGTATGCCAAGTTCAGTAAGTGTGAGTTCTGGCTGGATGAAGTGGCTTTCTTGGGCCATGTGATATCCGCTTAAGGAGTCAAGGTAGACCCAAAGAAAGTCAAATCTGTTGCAGATTGGGAACAGCCGAAGACGCCGACAGAAGTTTGTAGTTTACTTGGTTTAGCAGGATACTACCGGAGGTTTATCAAGGACTTCAGCGTGATCGCGTTACCGATGACGAAGTTGACCAGGAAGGATGTACCTTTTGTGTGGGATGATCGATGCCAGCAAGCTTTCTAGAGTCTGAAGGAGAAGCTGACTAGTGCTCCAGTATTGATCTTGCCAGAGCTTGGGAAAGGCTATGTTGTTTTCTGTGATGCTTCCAAGAAATGTTTAGGTTGCGTGTTGATGCAGGAAGATCATGTGGTTTCTTTTGCCTCGCGACAGCTCAAGAAGCATGAGGAGAACTATCCATCTCATGATTTGGAGATGGCAACAGTAGTTCATGCGTTAAAGATTTGGAGACACTATCTGTATGGGGAAGTGTGTCAGATCTTTACGGATCATAAGAACCTGAGGTATATCTTCACGCAACATGAGTTGAACATGCGACATCGACGATGGATGGAGTTGATCAACGACTACGACTGCACTATCGAGTATCATCCTGGTAAGGCGAACATGGTAGCTGATGCGCTTAGCAGAAAGTCTGCTTTTTCTTCGAAGAAGGCACAATTGAGTTCCCTGGTTTGCCATAGGCGGGATATGTTTGTTTCTCTGCGACAAATGGAAGTTTCTCTGTTATCTGTTCTTTTCGCACAGATGCAAGTCAAACCTACGTTGAGGCAGCAGATCAAGGATGCACAACAGACAGATGAGGCGGTACAGTTGATCAGATCAGAGTTCGGCAGCAACAAGCGTGATGGGTTTCATGAGTCCGAGGATGGACTAGTTTGCTATCGTGATAGGATGGTGGTTCCATATGCTGATGACCTGAGGAAGTTGGTGCTCGAGGAAGAACATACGTCGATGTATGTCATGCATCCATGTGTCACCAAGATGTATCATAGTCTGAAGGACTTGTATTGGTGGCTTGGTATGAAGAGAGATGTGGATGAGTTCGTGGCTAGATGTGTGGTATGTCAGCAAGTAAAGGCTGAACATTAGAAGCCGGTAGGTACGTTGCAACCTTTGCCGATATCGCAGTGGAAATGGGATCATATAACCATGGATTTTGTAGTTGGTCTACCCAAGACGACTAGAAATCATGATTCCATTTGGGTGATAGTGGACAGATTGACGAAGTCTGCCCATTTTCTGCCTGTGAAGACGACGTATACAACTGAGAAGCTTGCTAGAGTGTATTTTGATGAGATAGTACGTTTGCATGGTGTGCCAGCAACGATAGTTTCTGACAGAGGTCCTCAGTTCACAAATCGTTTTTGGGAACAGTTGCACAGAGCGTTGGGAACGCAGTTGAGGTTCAGTACAGCCTTTCACCCGTAGATAGATGGACAATCTGAAAGGACTATTCATATTGTGGAGGATCTCCTTCGAGCTTGTGTTTTGCAGTTCCTAGGCTGCTGGAATGTGCATCTGAGTTTGATAGAGTTTGCTTATAACAACAGTTATCAGTGGAGCATCGACATGGCTCCTTACGAAGCTCTGTATGGAAGGAAGTGCAAATCTCCTTTGTGTTGGTACGAGTCTGGTGAGTACCAGCTTTTGGGTCCTGAGCTAGTACAGCAAACGACAGATAAGATCAAGGTGATACAACAACAGTTGAAAGTGGCACAGGATAGGCAGAAGTCTTATGCAGACAATCGCCGATGACCGTTGGAGTTCCAAGTAGGAGACAAAGTGTATCTTAAGGTCTCGCCGTGGAAAGGTGTGCTAAGGTTTGGATGAAAGGGTAAGTTGGCACCCAGGTATATGGGGCCTTACTTAGTTACAACACGTGTTGGAAAGGTAGCTTATGAGATAGAGTTGCCTCCTGAGTTGCGCAGGTTGCATCTAGTTTTCCATGTCAGCATGCTGAAGAAAAGTCATCCAGATTCAGGCACAGTGATACAGCCAGTTGAGGTTGAGCTTGATGCAGATATGACCTACGAGGAAGGTCCTGTGGCGATTCTTGACAGAAGGATCAAGAAGCTGAAAAGGAAGGACTTGGTTCTTGTTAAAATTCTTTGGCAGCGTCGTGGCGTCGAGGAATCCACGTGGGAGCTTGAGGAAGAGATGAGGAGGAAGTACCCCTCGCTTTTCTCTTCATATTTTGGGGGTGAAATCCCTTTGTAGAGGTTTATGGCTTGTAAGGACCCTGACCTACGTTTAGGGCTTACCCTGTTTGTTTTGCTTGACCTTGATGGTTTGATGCTTGCTAATCACCTTTGAGTGGTGATTAGGGTTTGGTTGTTCTTTGTTGAGGGTTGACAGTGCTACTTGTAATTAACCCAAGTCTAGGGTTTTGGGAGCAAGTTTGTCACCTTGAGAGGTGTTCTTCTCTCTCTTTGCTTCCTTTAGGGTTGAGAGGAAGGCTTGGGCTTGTTGTTTGAGTTCTTTGGACCTTTGTTGAGCTTGTTTGGGCCTTGGAGTTCATTGTTTGGGCTTGCTTGGGCCTTGTGTCGGCCAAGTAGAGCTTGTGTCAGCCTAGAGTGGGCTTGTGTCGCCCATGGTGCTTGGTCCAACCTTGGTCATGTTTGAAGAACACATAGTGCTCATTTTGGACAAGTGTCTTATGGCTTGCAAGAAAGGTGGCTTGAGTTGGTGGACATGTGTCCCTTGGGTGGACGACACCTAGCAAGGGTTCACCTTGGTTTCTCCTCCTTCCTCATCTATATAGGTTGTCCCTTCCTTAGCTTGAGGTCCCTTTAGTTCCTCTTCTCCATGTGCACGACACACCCTCTCTTCCCCTTGCTTGGTGGCCGACACACCCTTGAAGAAGGAGCTAAGGTGGCCGACATACCCTTGGAGTTGAAAGATTGGAGGTCGACACACCCCTTTGGAGGAGCCTTGGTGGCCGACAACCCTTGGAGCTCAAAGTGCATCTTCTTCCTTGGAGCTTAAGGCGGGTTGCATGACTCTAACCCTAACTACTCTACTCTCCTTTCATAATAGTTGCTTTAATCTATCCCTTGCACGTTTGAAGTTGTTCTTTAGCTATCTTGCATGTTGTTCGATCCTTGATATCTAGGGTTTAGAGAGCAACACTCCCTTCTCCCCATTGGTCTCGATGAGTGAGCTTAGGTCCTAGTGTCATGAGCAATACCCCTCCTTCCTACCCGATTGAGGTGAGTTTGCGACCTAGTGGCTCAGGAAATACCCTCATCTCACCTTGGGAAAGATGGTGAGCTCGTTTAGATGACCTTGAGTAGTTGTATCTTGAGAGTTTGGTGCTCCTGGAGGTGCTACCCGACAGCCCCCATGGCTTTGTTGCCTTGCACGGCTTGAGTGAACAAGTTTTCTCTTTATGTACCTTGGGCGGGTGAGCAACATGAACCTGCTCGCCCTGAGCCAGCTCTGTCCGACAGGCTGCTCGCCCAGTAGCTTTGCTCACTCAAATAGTTTTGGCTCGCCCTGTAGCTGTGTCGCCCGACTCCTTGTTGACCGTGTCGCCCGAGATCACCCTGCCCACTCAATGTGTTTACTCGCCCGACACTAGCTGTGTCGCCCAGTGTTGTAGCTCGCTCAGACTCACCCTGCTTTTAGACACGCATGTCTCTCAATACCTAGCTCTGCTCACTCGGCCCCAGCCGTGTCGCCCGAGACTACCTTGCTCACCCGGTTCTAGTTGGCTCACCTGATACTAGTGCATGCCCGACATCCTCTGCGCGTGTCGCCCGACAGGGTTGCTCGCCTATGCTTTACCCTGCTCGCTCGCTTGCCTTGCATGGTTCAGTACCCGGCTCATTGCCTTGCTCGTTTGCTAACCTGCCCGCTTAGTGTGTCTGCTCACCCAACACATGAGCTTCTCGCCCGCTAGGAATTATATAGGAATGGGACTGCCCAGGATGGCTTCTAGTGAGGGATGTCGGTTTCTCTTGTGAGGGCACGGCCTATCATGAAAGGATGACATGTCGAGTATGCTTTTATAATGGCTCGTTGCTTATGAATGATATTTATGTTTCCTTTAAATGTAAAATTTGATCTTGAGCATACATTAGGGCTGCTTGATAGTGTGCTTACATGTGTAACCTTAAGATGAGGCACAGATATAATTATTGTTGTCACTTTGTGCTGGTAATGTACTTAACCCTAATTATCATTTTATGTTGATAATATGAGGCTCTTGATTATTCATATGGTTGTTGAATGAGACTAACCATGCAGGTAAGACTTAGTCAGATGAAAGACTATAAGAAATGGTTATATGTGATTACTGTGGTGACAGGTGTATTATGAATGATGTTCCATAATAATGTTGTAAGCCTTGAGAGTCTATGGCTTTATGTGATAAGGGATTGCGATCCCATGATATGTGATGATCCTTGAGATGGATCTAGATGGTTAGCGAGAGACCAAGTGATAACAGGTGATGTGAGATCCTTATGATGGATCAGTGTGATGTAAATTGTAGAAAATGCATAATGTTGAGTCTATGTTGCTTACTTTCTGTTATATCTTGCATGTTATACAACTTGGTTGAATCTTGCAATCCATTTAAAAGACACGAATTAATCACAGTGAAATCTACCATGTAGTTTGCCCAGGCCATAGATTCATCACCAGTCAGGATAGGGTGATGATGAAACGGGTTCTCCTACAAGTCAACCCGGAGCGCATATTTTTGAATATGTGAGGTTTCTCCAAGCCTAAAATAGGAAGGTGAAACGAGTGTAGTTGTGGTTGCAGACTCGAATGTGGGATGAGCATGGCCCATGGCTCCAGATATGTGAAATGTTGAGCATGAATGCGTTCATGGCTCTGAGCACGATGTTTAGACATGTGGCTCAGTTTTACTAGTGTTGTGACCTGTACTGAGGCAGGCTAGGCAGAGGGTAGCCTGAGGAGCTGACCCTGTGGCTATGACCACTTCAGCATGAGACTGCGGTCCTACTTATGTTATACTCATGTACTGACCATGAGGTGGAGAAGTTCGTGGAGTCTGGCTCTTCCACTGACCTTGTATGGCACCGGCTATGGGCTTCACAACCGAAGGTTGGATTTGAACGGTACGGTTCATTTTCTCAGGGCATAATAAAACGTAATATAGCCGTCTAGTATATATTACTTAAGTCAAACATGAAACATTGGTTGAGGCCTTGTTTGTGTAGTCAACTTTAATTATCTTGCAGTTGTTTGTGCATTACTCATTCGTGATGAGTTTCATATATTTTATTTTGTCAATCATGTCCCATTGGGAGGTATGCAGGTTATATGCCTTTTGGTACAGTTGGTAAATTGTATGGTACAAATGGCCTTGCTTTTCAGAAACTGTTTCCGTTATACTCCTTATCAGTAATCTGCTGTATAAACTCTATCTTATCTTGAGGTTTTGTAGTTTTGGCGGGGAGTTATGCCTCCCGCTGGGACAATTTTCGATTGTCTCATTCCACTGGTTTTTACCCCTTTTAGGTGGTCGAGCTTGTCGTGGTGGTGGTCGCGGGGTTGCGGCCGAGCAGCAAGAAGATCAGTAGAAGGCAAGCTTTGGAGATGCTGCTGTTTTGGATGTTTTGTAGTAGAGTCTAGAGTCATCCCTGTACTCTCAGGTCCTTGGCGGTGTTTTGATGTTGTTTTACAATGTACGACAGATGCTATTTGTATATCCTGCTACTGGGCAGATGTGGGCCTTTATATGTATAACAGGTGGTGAACTCATGGTTATGTCAGGATAGCTGTTGCTCTAAGTCATGGATATGTATCCAGGCTTATGTGGATATGTATATAATATGTTCTTTTGCAGGATATGGACTGGAATGTAATATGTTTCTCAGTTTATCAGTTTTCCGTAATCGGGTTTTAATTAACCTGTGTTTTTTATAAGATGTGGTTATGGTGATTTCCGCACGTTTTCATGTAACACCTCGTTATCTGTGTGATAATGGGATGTGTTGCCACATTTATCATCACATCTTACATAAGACAAGAACGGTCTCCATGTATCACCCTGAACAAGCACACATGCTCTTATCAGACCCTCTAGTCTGTATCATACTAACTACTAGTTTGGAGTGATAAACTATACTATCATCAAGTTCTTCATGTATCTACTTCCCCCTTATGGAGGTGTATCTTTAGGCTATACTCAAGAACTTTTGAACTCACATCATGGTGTAGTTGAACCATCTCTCTCTCATATGTAGTTCAATCAGATCATCCCTTGATAGTATTCTTTCTTTCTCATGTCATCTAGGTAAGATGATCTACCATAATCCATATTGCATCTTGACCCTTCTTAGTCTAGGGGAGACTTACCACAACATCCATAGTGATGAACTCCCATTTCCTCTCAGGGACTCTTCATCTTCTATACCAACTCAGTGGGTTACTGCTGTTCGTCCTTCACCTCCTGACATGCATGGTGACAAGCCACATGCATCTTTGTACACTTTTCATCTTAGGAATCAAAGTACTTCTACCACTTATTATCTTAGTAGTACCATGGAGTATAGTGATCTTAAAATCATGATCTCCTGTATGTCATGATTCCTCAAGATCGATTCCTCAGAAACCCTAAACCACTCTAATCAGGGTTTCATTGCCTTCTTTTCCAGAGAAGTGCATCCCATGTTCTACAACCATCCTTTTATTGCATCAAGGCCTAGGATGGCTAACCAAACAACTACTAACTTGTTCAACAGATCTTGTCACATCTAAGTGTTAGCCGAAACATATCTGACAAACTTAGGGTTAACCTAACAACCTTTTCTAGCCTCTAGCTAAACTAGGATGCTGCATCTCAACCCGAGCATCCATTACCACCTCATATCCTTATGTGTAAGGTAAAGTTGAAGACATACACCTCCATGTATTCCACTTATCATCTCATCTCAAACTTTAGGTCTAACTTGAACAAGAAAAACTTAGAGCTCATCTTCTTGGTTATCAAACTCAGCCACATAGCTCATGATAAAGCATCCTCATATGATGAATACCTTAGTTCTCTTGACGTTTGTAAACCATCTATGGATAATTCACTCCAGAAGGGTATGTTATCATCTTTGTCCTCATACCTCTTAGTAACATTCCAACTCACATCATCTTTATCCTTGGTGTATGGCAAGCATACTGTCCTATCTCTCAATCCCATAACAAGAGGAAATAAGCATTTGGCTACAGTCCAAATACAGAGTTCTTCCCATTCCAAGAGTAGAGATGGTACATCCCACCTTACCAGTACACCTTCAAATCTAAGTTGAAACGTGCAACATATGTCTCTACACCACAATCATCTCGATATCAAAGCTACTTCCATGGAAAATTGGTCTTGAACCTACATGGGTCACCACAAAATCCTTGGTCATCTCCTCTAGGTCTATAGTGTGCTGACACTTATGGGGTCATCCCTCTTCCCTTATGCATCCAGAGAGTGCCCTACTCATCTTCCCTTTGGGTCCCATGAGTTCATGAAGGTGATCAATCTCCTAACCCATGGCCCTCAGACAATGATAGTGGTTACCTCCTGACCCTATGGTCATGTGCAACTTGGGAATTAGGAAACTCCTACTTCCATCAGTCTTATCCCTACCTGACCCTAGGACAGACTTAGGATTCTATCATAGTACATGTTCCACTTAGAACCTTACCCAAGTCTCCATCATCTCTCTCTACATTCATGGCATGACTTTCATCCTTTCATAGGGTTCTGGCGACCTGCCTACCTTTGTCAGGCCCCATACCGGTTACCTCCATGGTAACACATCCATATGCCCGTAGAGATGATTTTCTATGGGTCTACAAGTTCATTTTCATACTATGTATTCTTCACTTAACTTCTCAAAATCCAATGAGACCTATTTAGGTTACCTCAGACCAACAAGACTAGTATGCACCCTACAAAAGGGTCCCTCTCCCAGGATGGGAGGAAACTGCACCTTGATAACAAAGGTCACAAATGTCCTTATGTAAAGGGTTTACATGAGCATGCTTATCCCTAGAAAGATACTAAGGTACAAGCAGACCACCTACTAAACCATTCTAGGTCTTACTTTTTCTCATTCCTCAATATTAGACCGAGACCAAACCTTCCCATGTCACCAACATAGTAGTGAGGGGTTCATCAAACATACCTTAAACTTAAGGGGTTTCCCTTTCCTCTAAACATGAGGATTTCCATGCTCAAATATATAGAAACTCAAATCTCATCATGAGCATCAGGTACACCTCTTCCCCTCTTAGTCCTAGGAACCCTAGGTTCACTTCTTTATGCAATAGATGTCCAATTGCATGCTCAACCTTTTAACTATGAACCAAGCATGTACATGGTATGACATGCACTTCCATTATCATTCCACTGGAACAACACTTAAGAGTGGAGTCCTCCTCAAGGACAACCAACAAGGTGTAAGGACTCACAACTAGTTACTTAAACCTCCTCAGGGTCTAAGTAACTTTTCTTCCCATATCAGAAGGTAAACACCTATACCATAGGCACATAGGTACCAGAAGCCTCATCCTCTCTCTAGGGTTTGGTTCCTCTAAAGGAAACCAATATATCACCAGCCTTCAGAGATCATGCATGAGGCAACCACAACCATTCACTTAGGTCGCATCATCCTCAACTCCCCACTATTCCTCAAATTTTGAAGTCTAAGCTTCCAACCTTCTAGCGTGGGTCCTTCTCTCTCTCTAGAGCTAACTCCACAACCAACTTTACTACTATAGGTCCTTTCCCCATGAAGGTGGATCAAGCTCACAAGCATACCCCTAAATGGGTGAAGTCTATGTTCAAACTTATGTTTGCTCAATATTATCCATAGCTCTATATGCTTGCCTCATAAGCCATCCAACATACTCTCCTAGCCAGGGTTTCAACCTACTGCCCGCACTACAGACGTACTTGGGGTGCATGTTATGCCCTACATGCATAAGCCCATAGGGTTTCCATCGGTTCTTCACTAACCTCATTATTGAAGGGGCTATCCTTCACTCTAACATGCACGAACTTACCCAGGGTTGGGTCGTCAAAGGAACTAGGTCATCCAACCTCACATGGCTCATATCATCATGGGTATCAAACTAAAAGCATGTCCACTCACACACATGATCTATGATGACATCTAGCTCCTCGTGCCATCTCTCTCTCTCTCTCTCTCTAACCACCACTTAGGATTAGGGTTAGCATCATCCTTAGAGTATGTGCCAGGTCTCTACTTATAATGGAGGTCTCTACCTTCAAGGCTAAATTTCTCCACTCATCCTCCTGACATGGAGGTCTAGCCTCAGGTATCTCCTTAGGGCATGACAACATATGTCATACGACCTAAGCATGTATCTATTCTTTAGTTTATGCTTAAACTATTAAGCTTACGTCCATGACATCTCATTTACATGCTTTTCATTAATTTGGTAGAGGATTACCTAAACCTTATCAATCCTACCCATACCTCAAGTGAGTGAGGAAGAGAGAGGAAACCCTAATCCTTAAAATCCTTAACAACATTTGAGTTGAGAAGGGTTGAACAAGATGAGAGAGTCCTAAAAGTATCTTATTTCGAGGCAAATCCTGAGACATTGGCCAGACAGTCACACAAATCTGGGAGTCCTCATATTCCGACTAGTGGTGTGGAGGAAAATCTTACCAACCCCTGGACGTGATCCTTTTCAAGACACCTTTGTTTTTTGGAAAATCCTCTAATAACTCCCTTGGGTTCTACAGAGTTTGTAAAATTTAATGATTATTAAATATTAAATGAGTAACCTATGCTCTGATACCAAACGTAACGACCCCGCCTCCCGGTAACTCCCAATTAAAGGAGACCAAGAGGTCAGAGCCATTATCCCAATTAACAGGATCAAAGGTTCGACAATTAATTAGTAATAATTATGAAATTCTACTAACTAAACTGAGATCTGGTATAAAATAAAACTTTGCATACCATTTTCAAAAACTTGGACATCTATTTCTATCCGCATCTGAAGTCTATTCTAACTAATCCTTCTTTGTACTTTAATTCTTAATTACTTCCACATGTGCCACTTTACTATTTGTCCTTTTCAATCTTGTACCTAAAACGCCAATAAACAAAACATCGCTCATCATATCAGAATATGTCGGTATTTGGGGACAACCAAAATTTCACACATATGGCTAACAATCTAAATATCACAATCACGTTAATTAACAAGCCAATTTACACTTTCAATGTGACATTCTCCACCGCTTTTGCCCTAACCCTGGAATAGCCTCTTTAGGGTGGCTCTTTTGCCATTGACTTAAGGCCACCTTCTCATTCTCGAGCTTGGTTCCTGGGGTCACCCTTCATGGTTCCCTTTAGTCATGCAATATCATAGGCCACCTTCTCAATCCCGAGGTTGGTGCTTGGGATCGCCTCTCATGGTGCTCATGGGTCTTCCCTCTTGAGCTTGACCTTTATGCATCATCCATCAGGGTGGCATGTAGGTGCAAGAATACACACTTATACTATTATTGTGATAATCATAGTGACTTTATGAAATGCATGTATGAACATCCAAATTGATAAGTTGCATTCAATGCGATGAATCATCTGAGAAACTCTTTAGGAAACTAATGCGATTAGCCATAATTAACCACATACCTATCAGGCTGATTTGAGATAGAGTTAATCCAATCAATGCAAGAAATCCAATAGGAAAGCAAGCACACAAAGAGATCCTAAAATATGCATACAATATTCCTATTATTGATCATGCCATTAAGATCTATTAAACCTAGCTCACTTCCTAGGGTTTCTAGTCCACTTTTAGGGTTTCCATTGCAATTAGGGTTTCTCTTCATTTATACTATTTTAAACGCTAATTTTACACAATTACTCACAAACCCTAATTATCTCATATATTCTTCACAAAAAATATTAAGGTTACCTTTTGACAACATATAACCTTAATTTCGTATTTGAAGGCACTTTTCTTTCCTTTTTACCCTATTAGGATTTCT
The DNA here is from genome assembly GCA_963693085.1 of Alisma plantago-aquatica. Classification (NCBI taxonomy): domain Eukaryota; kingdom Viridiplantae; phylum Streptophyta; class Magnoliopsida; order Alismatales; family Alismataceae; genus Alisma; species Alisma plantago-aquatica. The sequence continues at coordinate 564,859,484 of OY856413.1, forward strand.
AAGTATGTTAACCATCATATTAGGTTTAAAACCCTAAATATTGCACTTTCATCTTCAAAATAGGTTAGGATTCATCTTTATCATTAAATAAGTTAACCATGTTCAAACTAACTTATTTACAATATGTTGCCATCAGTTAGGGTTTCTAACCACATTTATATACTTTTTCCATCAAAATTATACACTTTAGTAAACAAATACTGATTAAGGCTTCCAAACTATTTTTAGCTTATTCCTCGTATTTTTCTAATCAATTTTTATGTATAAACTTTTCTCATATGAGTTTTCTAGTAAAACATATTATTTTTGCAAGAAAAGTCACTTTTTTGGATTTTCTAATTTATTATGATTTCATAAAAAAAACCTAGTCATTCGATTCGTGGTCCGCTGGACCACACGGGATCCAACGATCCACAAACACGCGCCTGACTTGTGATTGAAAAGAAGCAAAAGGCAATTATGCCCTTACCTAAACAACAGAAGAGGGAGGGCGATCTGGTAATTCTCTCAGGGATCATCTTCAACCTCGTGTCTCGACCCGTAGTAACCTGTGACTTAACTCGTTCGTTGACTCTGAACTCCCGACCACCTACACGCAACTGAGGGGTCCATCAGCTTCGTCAACACTTTGTGAACTCAGGGGCACCTTCAATTCCCCCCCCCCCTGCACCGTTCCTTCCTCGGCAAGGACCCTTGTTCCCTCCGCGACAACAATAGCTAGACGAGGGAGAAGGTCGAGGTCTCTGACCAAATTGAACGCACTGGAGGAATCATCTCAGGGGTCCGAACACGCAAGTACGATTTGTGGGAGTGATAGTACCACGAAGTACCCCCCTATATAAAGGGTCAATCCATTAATTCCCATGATTTGGGGTTTCTCTGATTTCACTACAAAACCTATGGAAACCTAGGATGATCAGACTTGGAAAGATCTCCCGAGTTCTGGAACAATTTCCATCTGCGCACATTCCACCAATCTCAACCAAAGTGGGAAACAAAAACTCATTCCTCCACTTCATAGCCCATCGTGACTGGGACTTCGTCTTGATCCTATGATTCCTGATCAACGGTCCTCGCTCACTCCAAAAATCCAAATAATTCCAATTTCATTGTGACATTTAATATGGTTCAAAGATTACCCATTTACTTTAGGAAACTTCTAAAAATCACAACTCATTATTCCTTTATCCTTTTTCTAGTTAAATTTAAAGGAAGCTTTGGGTTGACATAATCTACCTGTGTACCAAATTGGAGACCCAAACTCCAAAGGAAATGGGTGTTTTTATCATAAGAAACCTATCTTTTAGATTAAGCCAATTTAATTTGGTATTTCCTCTTTCTTTTCCATTAAATTATTATTTTTAATTCCTTGAACCTCAAGGAACCTTAATGGCTCAGAATCCCATCTTGGGAATATTTCTAAGACTTTTACTTATCTTTTATCTATTTTCTTATCTATTCATTTATTTGCATTTTCTCTTTCTTCTTATTCATTTCTTTAGTAAAATATCTCTTTTCGAGGATTTCTCTTTATCTCTCTTTTTATTTTCCTTATCGGAATTCCTTTTAACATTAGAAACCTCATGGACATTAAAAATCCATCAAACATAACTCAATTATACCTCTTTCTACTTATTTCCCATATTTTATCATTGTTTTCAATTTCTTTCTTAATTGATCTTTTCTTTTCTTGTTGCATTATCTTTGCAACTTTGGACTCCTTGGAACCCAAGGAATTGAAAAGGCACAAAATCTACCTTTAGATAATATTTCTTTGCCTTCTAGAGGTTTCTACATCTTTCTTTTCTCCCTTTCTTAATAATGGAGTTTCTTTTGTCTTTTCCTTGCTATTGGGTCCAATAGCCAATAAAGCCCACAAAACAACCAACAAGGATATTGTAAACGAAAACCTTTTATTCAAAACAAATTATATCATTATTTGTTCAAATATCTCTAATAGGAGAAATTACATTTCTCACTAAAAGAACAAAAAAAATGGGGTTGTAACACCTGGACCCCATCCCGACAAAGATTCTTCCCTAGCGCTCCGACGAATGGGGTAGACCATTGAAGTGCCCCAATAAAGATCCTACGTTCCCACTACAATGGGAGTATCAAATTCATTGTGGCTGGTCAAAGCAGAGAGGGTTCCAAACCCTATCCCCAACATATAAATAGAAGGGGACTACCATTGAGAAGATAATATGTGAACCACACTAGTAGGATGTTGAATTCACTCCATTGAATCTTCCTCAAGCCTCTGTTGACCCCTTCCAGTGACCCTTTTCTTTGATCCACTGACCTACAAGATCCCATACTTTATTGTGACTCCAAAATCTAGAGTTCAAAGGAAGCTAGACCAACGACATTGTAATATCCTCAAATTTTGGTAAATTTCTATTATAATAGTGAAAAACTTGGTTTTATAATAAAATTCATATAATATAAATAATGGAATAATAAGGCTCTTCACTTTTTGGGATGGGTTCAACCCATGCCCCAAGTGAGGCCCATGAGACTATTTGCTTTGCAAATAAGTCCTTGGGACACAAGAAAGTATAATAAGAGAGTTTGCACATAAATAATTAGTAAAGGCTCTATAAATTATTGGACGACTAAAATATGCAGATAACAAAAAAGTATCCAAAAGAAAATAAAATATGTGATGTTCTAAATAATTCAAAGAGTAAGTATCTAGCCAGTTTGACAAAAAAAGTTTTGAGACGTCCATTAGTATTATTTTGATCTAACTTTTGGTATACTGGAATATAATAATGAAAGGAGGAGAATGCTAGAATTTTAGAGAAAAAAGACATTCCATGGGATAATTCTATTGTTTTGAATAATGAGTAAAAGAACAAGTTTTGTATGTGAAAACATCCCAATTAATCCCAGATGACTAGATATAGAATGAAAAAGGCATTGTGAGTTTCCTTGAAGTAAGGATAATTGATTTGGAGGAATATATCAAAGAGAAAGATAAAAATAACTATCCAAATCCCAAACTCTAAGTGTTTCTTAAAAAGATTACTGACCAGATATCTAATATGCACCATAAAGTTATGTGACTTCCTTTGTTGCTTTTGTTTGCCAAATCCAAATCTTAATAAGAATGTGGTGGTGTCAAGAATGTGGTGGTGTCTTTTCGTGATATTTGGATTTATCCAAGTAAAAGCCAAGAATATATATATATATATATATATATATATATATATATATATATATATATATATATATATATATATATATATATATATATAGAGAGAGAGAGAGAGAGAGAGAGAGAGAGAGAGAGAGGAATGTAGGAGGACTATACTCTTTCCAAGAGTAATGCCTTACCTTTTCCCCATAATATTGGTTGGTGTGAAATTGTTGAATAAAAAGAGGTATCTTTTTTACATTTACATATTGTTGTAATGTTGTGTCTATACAAAGTAATATTGTCAAAATATCTTACCACTTTGAATCTACCATGCACACCAAGGAAAAGGAAAAGGGAAAAAGAAAGAGAGATATGTTTTATGGCAAGCCAACTTGTTAACTCGTATGGGATAGGAAACAAATCCAGAAGAAGGGAGATTGGCGGGTGGTTTCTATGAGTGAAAGGAGTGTATATAGGGCATTTCCCAACCTTCTGGTTCGATGTACCCTTGGATGTAGGATGAAGTCGACTTAATTAGATTTATTTGCGGTGTTTTTAAATGTAGGGACCTAAGTGCAATTATCTAATTTCATACACTTAGCTTCAATTTTAAAAACTTTAAATTTTATATTTTGTTTTGAGATATATGCAATTACGTCAAGTCTAAGGCTTCATGTCTTTCCGTATGTATATCGGTCTTGGGGGACTGTCCCGAGTAGTTTTATATGAACTAATATACCGAATTATCGTTCTGTTCTCCTTCTTCTTCTTCCTCGATAGATTCCCCTTTTAGGGTACGACCTCTATCTTCTTCCTTATGTTATGAGAAATACTAGGTGGACAACATTTTAGAACCCAAAACAAAACCCCAAGTTATTTTATTTGTTATACTGTTTAACATGTGGTGGAGATTGTTTAGAGTTCCGTTTTAACTTCCAAAATGAGTCTTCATAGCAAACCTCTTATTTTAAAACGTACCAGCTTTGCTCGTTAAAAACTATTTTTCTACCCTTTCCGCCTCCACCGCTCCAGATCTTCACCCGTCCATCCCCTTCAGGAGTCGGCTAGGAACCTCTATTCACAGTGACGAAATCATCTCGCATCTCGCTAGGTCCCGCCAAATCTTCCGCCAAACTCACGACATATAACCGCCCAGACTTGTGCCAAACTCCACTCTTGGCAACCTCTGCTCCAACAGCTATCTTCCTTCCCTGCTCGCAGTTCAGCCTCAACACAGACACTTCTCTGCAAACAGCGACACTCAGCCAGCCGTGCCTGATCACAGCTTCCGGGATCAAAGTAGGGATCCTGCGCCCAACTCGCATCACTCGACTTCCATCCCTGCCACACAAGCGCTCGCTACAAGCCCAACCAGCCACATCAGATCTAACCCGCCCACAGCCTTTCACGCATACTGCTGCAAGCCTCCGTATACCATCATCGTGCTTCTACCCAGTCGTCAACCACCATGAGTAGTCGTGACTTTTGCACCCACACACAGAACTGCCTTCCCAGATCGGCATCCATCAGCCTGTCTCCCGCATCCATAGCCGCAACCCATCTTCACCTGCCCACGCTTCTAGCTCACAGCCGCACATCTGCACGACAAGGTTCCACCAACCGTCCCTGCAATCCCGCCGCACAATAAATCTCCCGCCTACTTGCTCCCTGCTACCGTCTTTTCACCTCTGATCTCACCGGCACGTTCAACAAAATTTGGACTACCATCATCTACCTCCTGAACGGGTAGACGATTATTAGCCATATGCAACCCACCCAGCAGTCTGCACTAACTCGGCCTACCAACAGCTGCAAATACCCCCCTCAAGCCACGGACGTTGCCTTGCATCTGCTGACCCCTTCTCCTTGTTAGATATATGGCTGTAGCAGGCATGTATATGGCATCGGTTAAGACCAATGTAGCGCAGCTAGTAGATGAGATAAAAATAGTTTTGTCTCTAGTACAAATGGCAAATAAGTTTTATCTTATATTGCTTACTGTTAGAACTTTTGTGGTCCTTATATGTAGTATCACATGGGGCACTAGTGTCCAAGGGGTCATAGGAGCAGCGTATGCTCACCTCCTTGGTGAGTGGAGTGACCATAACACATACGCACGCGCGCACCACTCCTCGTTTGGTCGGGTCGGGCACGAGCACAAGCTCGGGCTTGTTGATTGTGGATAATATCTTTCATCTTTTTTTAACACTAGCATACAACTACATAATTAATTACTCGTTTAATTAATTGTTTCTTTCCTATTCGGATTTATTTATCCTAACTGGAAAATGTCTCTTTTGCAGAATTTTCCGTAATATGTATAAGAGCAACTGAGTGATCGTATCTTAACGGGAATATAATTAGTGGGGCGTGTAAGGCTATAAATAGACCTCCGGTCATTAGGGTTAAACACATATTTCGAACTAAGTCGTCAGCCGTTCGCACGAGTGTTTTACGAGCCCTAATCCATGAGTCTGTCGCCGTTGCTCCTCCTTGTCCATTGGAGATCAATCTCCTCGAAATGACAAAGTCGTTCACCCTCTTCCATCAAGACGCAACCTGTCAGGCGGTAGTTCCTGCGGTTGCTGGGCTGCACTGGTGGCAGTGTATCTTTTCATCTGTAACGTTCGCCGTCTACGCAAATGTGACATTTCTCTTCAGGTTTGTGATCGGGTAAACTATGAGAACGACGCCTATCTTGGAGGACTGCACGACATTGATTTTTTTAACTAAAGCGTGTTTGTTTTTCAATATAGTTGGGATTGAGGCTTAGATGATGATGATGATGATGTGTTCGCTTTTCAACGAATGTTCTGCTCAGGTTCCTAACTCAGTTTATTTTCTCCTGCATTGTTTATTCTTCTGCTTCTTATCTGGATATGACATGTAATCGTTAATTCATTGCATCTTTTGTTGTTACACTAATGACATAAAATCCTAAATTTTATTCAAAAGTCTTAAAGGAATCATTTTATGTCATTAATTAACAATTGCCGATTAGGAAGGTAATGGAAATAAAATTGATACCAGTATGGTACCAAATTTGCCCGTTGGCAGAGTCAGATACAAATTTGACTGCATATTGTGAGTTTTGATCAGTACTTAGAAGAGACCAAACCTAAATATGATGATATTATTCCTGATAATGCAAATATAATTGCTAATTGAAAGAAGGGTGATAAAATGTGACGTGATTTGATTCTGTTTGGTTTAAATAACAAGTTGTATGACCCTTACTCAAAGCCGTTTGTCACTACGTCCAAAGTTTTGTAGGAATCATTAATTAAGAATTTTAGTATTGAAAATCAAGGTGTTGAGAAGTACTTATTAAGTTTCAGATGATAGAGGGTAAGTTTGTTTTTGATCAAACACACAATCTTCAACTCCTAGTTCACGAACTCTCAGATGCCAAGATGGTATTGCCTGAGAAGTTCGTTGTTATGTCTATCATAGAAAAGTTCACTAAGTCATGGGAATCATTTGGTATGTCTCTGAAGCAATGCAAAGGGACACATACAATTGAAGAACTAATGATGAATATAAACATACAAGAAGAACACTTAAAGGAGAAGACGGTCAAGGTGCCTACTGATGCAAACCCTACTGTTAATTTTACTACTACTAAAACTACCAAAGATAAGATAACTAAAAATGTACATAAACCTAAGGCCAAGTTCCAGAAGAAGGCAAAGAAAGTTGTCGCATCTGCAATTGAGAAGGCTGTGGTCAACACGATGACTGCATCTTTGAACCATAATGATGGGTACGTGTCTATTAAATCTGAAATCATTTCTATTTTTCAACTACTTCATTGGATAATTGACACCGGGGCTAATGTACATGTGTGTACTGATAAGTCCCTATTTGTGTCTCACCAAGCCTCACGAGGTCGGTCCGTGACTTTGGGTGATTCTAGCTCTACAGAAGTCAAAGGCAAAGGACATGTGGACTTGAAGTTTCCTTTGGGGAAGGTGTTGACTCTTCACAGGGTTAGACATGTTCCAAAAATTCGACGCAACATCCTTAGTTGCGCAATTTTAGTTAGGGAAGGTTATAGAGTAGACTACAAATACAATAATGCTATTAGTACACGCCTTCGTGATTCTTTATTTCTTGGCAAGGGGTATTTATGTGATGTGGAGAACTTATTTAAGATTCATGTTGAACCTGTTTCAAATTCCATTTTAAATTTGAATGATTATAGTTATGTATGAATGAATCTTATATCATCCGATGTTTAGCATTCACGTTTGGGACATTTTAATGTTGCCTAAATGAAGAGTATGATGAATCAAAATTTAATCTCAAAATATGAAATTAGCAATAATAAATGTGAAATATGTGTTCAAGCTAAACTGCCAAGGAAGCCTTTTCAATCTGTTAATAGGAATTCAAAAATTTTGGATTTAGTACATATGGATATCTGTGAATTTAATAGAATTTCTACTAAGGATAAAAAATATTATTTTATAACTTTTATTGACGATGAGAGTAGATATTTTATGTCTTTTTACTTAGAAGTAAATACGAGGCATTGAATAAATTTAAAATTCATAAGAAAGAAGCTGAAACTAAAATTGGAAGAATATTTAAAAGATTAAGGTCTGATAGGGGAGGAGAAAATACCTCAAACTTATTTATAGAATTTTTCCAATCACATGGTATGGTTCATGAGGTTACCGGTCCTTGTTCACCAAAGTCTATTAGAATAACAGTTAATAAAAATCGAACCCTAATAGATATGGTTAATTCTTTAATCTAGACCTTAGGTCTATGCAAATTCATGTGGGGGAAGATTTGAATATGGCTTGTCATATTCTGAATAGAGTTCCTCATAAACATGTAGAGAGTAGTATGTTTGAGTTATGGAGAGGAAGAAAACTGAGTCTCAAATATCTTCTAGTATGGGGGTGCCTTGCTAAGGTACTTGTCCCTGAACATAAAAGGAAGAAATTGGGATCGAAAACGGTTGATGTCATATTCTTGGGGTATGTAGAAACAAGTTATGCCTATAGATTTTTTATAGTAAAAACTGATATCTCAGGCATTGAGGACAATATGCGATTGTGGAATTACGTGATGCTACATTCTTTGAGGATGTGTTTCCCATAAAAACTGGTGTGCCCAATGAAGTATCTCAAGAATATTCATTCACCTCATGTTCCATTCCCGAGCACGTGGAAAGGATGACAAATATGGGGGCGATACGTAACAAGCTATTTCTGAATCTAATGATTCTAAAGAAATAGTTGAACCAAGGAGAAGTAAACGACCTAGGACATCCCAAGACTTTGGAAGTAAGTTTTTCACCTACAATGTTGAGGATGATCCTATATTTTTCAAACAAGCTAGGAAATCTCCAGAAGCTAAGTTTTTGAAAGAATCCATTAATGATGACATCCAATCAATTCTCTTGAATGGAACTTGAGAATTGGTGGATTTGACTCCTGATTGTTCTGTAGTTGGTTGCAAATGGATCATTAAGAAGAAACTTAATGCAGACGGGACAATCAATAAGTATAAGACTAGGTTAGTAGCTAAAGGTTACACATGAAGGGAAGGAATATATTATTTTGATACATATTCACCCATTTCCCGTATGACCATAATCTGAGTGCTTATAGCATTGGATTTTATTTATAATCTCTATATCCATCAGATGGATGTGAAGATCATGTTCTTATATGGTGATCTTCAGGAAGAGATACATATGGAACAACCTGAGGGATTTTTGGGTCGTGGGATTGAGTCCAAAGTGTGTAAACTTGTTCAGTCATTATATGGCTTGAAACAAGCCCCTAAGCAATGGCATGAGAAGTTTAATTCGGTGATATCATCATTCGACTTTGTTACTAATGAATTTGATAAGTGTCTCTATTGCAAAATTGTTAATGACGAATTCATTTTATTTTTCTTATATTTCGATGATATCTTGCTTTTTGGTTTTGATATGAAAGTAGTAAATTAGACAAAGTCATTTTTGGGTAGTAAGTTTGAGATGAAGGATATGGGTGTTGCTGATGTGATTTTAGGGCTTTAAGTCATTAGGTCTAGTGATGGTATAACTCTCTCACAGGCTCACTATGTTGAGAAGATATTGGAGAGGTTTGAGTACACATCACGTAAACCTGTTAAGAATCCATATGATTCAGCCAAGGCCTTGTTCAAGAATGAGACTGGGGTTCTAGTGTCTCATTACGATACTCGCAGATTATCAGAAGTTTGATGTATCTTATGAACTGCATACGTCTACACATTGTGTTTGTTGTAAGCAAGCTAAGTAAATACACCAGTTGTCCTGACAAGACCCATTGAGAATCTCTTGACAGAGTTTTGAGGTATATCAAGGGAACTTGTTCCCTTGGGCTGCATTATGGTAAACACCCTTCTGTAGTCGAAGGATATAGTGATGCAAGCTGAATTGCCGTGAATTCTGGGAGTAATTGTGTATCAGGATATGTATTCATGTTGGGAGGAGTAGCTATTTGCTGGAGGTCTAAGAAATGGACCATACTGTTTTGGTCCACTTTTGAAGCGGATTTGTGTGCTTTAGATGAAATTAGATTGGAATCTGAATGGCTACATAGACTTATGTCCAGTTTACCTATGGTAACAAAGTCGCTACCTGCAATTTTAGTTCATTGTGATAGTACTACAACTATTTCTAAGATAAAGAGTTCCATGTAAAAGTAGCATAGACACATCCAAGTCAGTTTGAAATCAGTAAGGGAGTTAGTGTCTAATGGGGTCATGGTTGTGTATTACGTTACTACCAAAGATAATGCAGCTGATCCTTTCACTAAAGGACTTATCTTGGCTTTAGTGAAAAAATCTAGGTTAGGATGGGACTGAAACCCCTACATATTTGTAAGCAGTAGAAACCCAACCCAAAAGAGTGGAGATCCCACAAATTGGGTTCAATGAGGAAATAACAAGTTGTCAGGTGAATCAGATGACACTATGTGTTCTTATTTGATGCTTCTAGCATTTTTGTGTCTATCTCCTAGAAACATGTCAGTGTCATGACTGCAAGTTAGTAAGAGATTAGTCTCTAAATGGTATCAAGTCTTAGGACAAGATGTTAGCAGTACATCCTTGGAGACTCCAACTAAGTGATTGATGTTGTATAGGTCGCAAAAGGAGAATTGGGTTGTTTTCTAATATCAATCACGATATTCTTTTTGTATGCATGGACTTAATGCATTGTTTTCTTTTCTACCATGTCTTTATTGTGTTGTAACCAACCTATACTCCAACTAAGTGATTGATGTTGTATAGGTCGCAAAAGGAGAATTGGGTTGTTCTCTAATATCAATCACGATATTCTTTTTGTATGCATGGCCTTAATGCATTGTTTTCTTTTCTACCATGTCTTTATTGTGTTGTAACCAACCTATACTCTTGTAACCAACGTTTAGGTTCAATACTTTTGTTCACTTAGTTCCTATGGGAGTCAAAGTTAGATAACTTAGATAGATTCAAACTGAAAAGTATCTGCTGAAAGCACAATATGGGGACTGAATAGTAGAGTACACTACACATTGGACTTTGTGGGGGACTGTTAGATATATGGCTATATCAACCACATATATAACATGGATTGAGCCCAATGTAGTGCATCTAGTACATGTGAGAAAAATAGTTTTGTCTCTACTACACATGGTAAATAAGTTTTATCCCATATTGCTCACTCCTAGAACTTTTGTGGTCCTTATATGTAGGATCACATGAGGCACTAGTATCCAAGATATCCTCTGAGGAGGGTATGTTCACCTCCTTAGTGAGTGGGTTGACCACAACACACACGCACGCACACACATGCGTGTCATGCCACGCCTCACCTCATCTTGCCTTGCCTGGCTGGCCTAGCCGGGATGGGCACGGGCTCGGGCTTGTGGCTTGTGGCTTGTGGATTGTGGATTGTGGATTGTGGAGAATGTCTTTCATCTTTTTTTAACACTAGGATACTACTACCTAATTAATTACTCATTTATTTAATTGTTTCTTTCCTATTTGGATTTATTTATCCTAACTGGAAAGTGTCCTTTTTACAAAATTTCTTGCAATATGTACTACATCAACTGAATGGTTGTGTCTTAATGGGAATAGGATTAGTGGGGCATGTAAGGCTATAAATTAACCTCCGATCATTAAGGTTAAACACATCTTTCGAATTCAGTCGTCAACCATTCATGCAAGTATTTTGTGAGCCCTAATCCCTAATTCTTCCATCGTCGCTCCTGATTGTCTCTTGGAGATCTCTCTCCTAAAAGTGACAAAGTCATTCACCCTCTTCCTTCAAGACGCAACCTGTCAGGCGATGGTTCCTGTAGTTGTTGGGTTGCACTGGTGGTAGTGTATCTTTTCGTTTGCAACATTCATCGTCTATGAAAACATAACGCTTCTCTTTAGGTTTGTGATTGGGTCAACTGCGAGAACGACGCCTGCCCTGGAGGACTATGCGGCACTGATTTCTTTAAGTAAAATGTGTTCATTTTTCAACGAACAATTTGGTCAGGTTCCTAACTCAATTTATTTTCTCTGACATTGTTTATTCTTCTGCTTCTTATCTGGATCTGGCATGTAATCATTAATTCATTGCGTCTGTCATTGTTGCACGTAACAATGTAAAATCCTAAATTTTATTCAACAAATTGTTAGATATATGGCTGTAGAAACCATGTATATAGCATGGGTTAAGCCCAATGTAGTGCAACTAGTACATTTGAGTAAAGTAGTTTTGTCTCTAATGCAAATTACAAAGAACTTTTATCCCATATTGCTCACTCCTAGAACTTTTATGGTACTTATATGTAGGATCACATGGGGCACTAGTCTCCAAGGGGTCCTAGGAGAAGGGTATGCTCACCTCCTTAGTGAGTGGGGTGACCACAACCCACATGCACGTACGCGTGATTGCCACGCCACGCCTGGCCTGGCCAGGCCGGGCACGGGCTCAGGCATGTGGCCTATGGTTTTTGGATTGTAGAGGATGTCTTCCATCTTCTTTTAGAACTAAGATATAACTACGTAATCAATTACTCATTTCATTAATTATTTTTTTCCTATTCGGATTTATTAATCCTAACTGAAAAGTGTCTCTTTTGCGGAATTTTCCACAATATGTACAAGAACAACTGAGTGGTTTCGTCTTAGTGGGAATAAGATTAGTGGGGCATGTATGGCTATAAATCGACCTCCGGTCATTAGGGTTAAACACATCTTTCAAATTCAGTCATCAGTCGTTCATGCGAGTGTTTTGTGAGCCCTAATCCCTGAGTCTGGTGTTGTAACTCCTACTTGTCACTTGGAGATCTCTCTCTTAGAAGTGACAAAGTCATTCACCCTCTTCCTTCAGGATGCAACCTATGAGGTGGTGGTTCCTGTGGTTGTTAGGCTACACTAGTAATAGTGCATCTTTTCATCTATAACGTTCACCGTCTATGCAAATGTGATGTTTTCTTTAGGTCAGTGACCGGGTCAACTGGGAGAATGGTGTCTATCCTGGAGGATTGTACAATGTTGACTTCTTTAAGTAAAATGTGTTCATTTTTCAACAAACAATCTGGTCAGGTTTCTAACTCAATTTATTTTCTCCTGCATTGTTTATTCTTTTTCTTCTTATCTGGATCTGGACTATACTCGTTAATTCATTGCATCTGCCGTTGTTGCATGTAACGATGTAAAATCTTAAATTCTATTCAACAGTCTTAAAGAAATCATTTTCTTTCATTAATGAACAATGGCTTGTCAGGGTAATTCTGGAAATAAAATTGATACCAACAGTATGCCTGGAAAATTTACTGGTACCAACTTTGCCGGTTGGCAGAGTCAGATGCAAATTTGGCTGAATATTGTGGGTTTTGATCAGTACTTAGAAGAAATTAAACCTAAATCTGATGATACTATTTTGGATAATGCAAATATAATTGCTAATTCGAAGAAGGGTGACAAAACGTACTGCGGTTTGATTCAATTTGGTTTAAATAATAAGTTGTATGACTCTTACTCAAAGACGCTTGTCACTACGTACAATGTTTTATGGAAATTTTTAATTAAGAATTTTAGTACTAAAAACCAAATTGTTGAAAAGTGCTACGTGCCTAAATTTCTTAAGTTTTAGATGGTAGAGGGTAAGTCTGTATCCGATCAAACACACAGTCTTTAAATCCTAGTTCATGACCTCTCAGATGCCAAGATGGTATTGTCTGAGAAGTTTATTGTTGTCTATCATAGAAAATTTCCCTAAGTCATGTGAATCTTTTGGTATGTCTCTGAAGCACCGCAAAGGGACACATACAATGGAAGAACTAATGATGGATATAAACATATAAGAAGAACACTCAAAGGAGAAGACAGTCAAGGTGCCGACTGATGCAAACCCTACTGTAAATTTTACTAATGCTAAAACCACAAAAGATAAGAAAACTAAGAATGTACATAAACCTAAGGCCAAGATCCAGAAGAAATTGGAGAACAAACCTTTTTGGACTTGTAGATAGGTTGGCCACTGGAACAAGGATTGTCCTTCTAAGAAGGCAAAGAAAGTTGTTTCATCTACAACCGAGGAGGCGGTTGTACCCATGATGACTACATCCTTGACCCTCAATGATGGATGCATGCCTATTAAACCTGAAATCCTTTCCAAAACCACTTTATTGGATAATTGACACTGGGGCTAATGTACATGTGTGTGCTGATAAGTCTCTATTTGTGTCTTACCATGCCTCTCGAGGTCGGTTCATGACTTTGGGTTATTCCATCTCTGTAGTAATTAAAGGCGAAGGATGGGAGGACTTGAGGTTCCCTTCGGGGAAGGTGTTGACTCTTCACAGGGTCAGACATGTTCCAACCATTTGATGTAATATCCTTAGTGGCATAATTTTAGTTAGGGAAGGTTATAGAGTAGAGTGCAAATATAATAAGGCTATTATTGCATGCCTTCATGATTCTTTATTCTTTAGCAAGGGGTATTTATGTGATGTGGAGAACATATTTAAGATTCATGTTGAACCTTTTTCAAAGTTCATTTTAAATTTTAATGATTATAGTTCTGTATGCATGAATCTTGTATCATCTGATGTTTGGATTTCACGTATGGGACATGTTAATTTTGCCTTAATGAAGCATATGATGAATCTAAATTTAATCCCTAAATCTAAAATTAATAATAATAATTGTAAAATCTGTGTGCAAGCTAAACTTCCTAGGAATCCTTTTCATTCTATGAATAGGAATTCGGAAATTTTCGATTTAGTGCATACGAATATCTATGAATTTAATGGAATTGCAACTACTATTCAAAAATGTTATTTTATAACTTCTATTGATGATGTGAGTAGATATTGTTATGTCTTTTTACTTAGAAGTAAAGATAAGGCATTGGCTAAATTTAAAATTTATAAGAAAGAAGATGAAACTCAAACTGGAAAAATACTTAAAAGATTAAGGTCTGATAGTAGAGGAGAATACACCTCAAACTTGGTTTTAGAATTTTGCCAATCACATGGTATAGTTCATGAGGTTGTCGCTCCATATTCACCACAGTCTAATGGGATAGCTGGACTAAAAACTGAACCCTAATAGATATGGTTAATTCTTTAATCCAGACCTCAGGTCTACCCAACTTCATGTGCAAGGAAGCTTTGAATACGACTTGCCATATTCTGAATAGAGTTCCTCATAAACATGTAGAGAGTAGTCTGTTTGAGTTTTGGAGAGGAAGAAAACTGAATCTCAAATATCTTCGAGTGTGGGTGTTACAACCCCAATTTTGGGTTCATTTGCTGAGAAATGTAATTTCTCATGTTAAAGATAAATGAACAAATAATGAATGAATGCATGTTTTTCGTTTAAAATAGCCTTGTTGATTTATTTGTGGGCTTTATTGGCTATTGGGCCCAATAACAAGGAAAGGATAAAAGAAATTCCACTATTATCGAGTAAATAAGAAAATAGAAAAAAAGGAAAAGTGTGGAAACCTCTAGAAGGCAAATCCAAAGAGGGATTTCGTGCCTCTTGGGTTCCTTGGGTTCCAAGGAGTTCAAGGTGGAATAGAGAATATAATAATAAAAGAAAAGATCAATTAAATATTTCTTTATCGAGAAATAAATTGAAAATAATGGTAATATGTGGAAATAAGTAAAAGAGGTATAATTGAGTTATCCTTCGTGGAATTTTGTATCCCAAGGATTCCTTATGATAAAATGAATACCAATGAGGAAAATAAAAGAGAAATAAAGAGGAATCCTCAAAAAGAATTGTTTTAATAAGAAATAAACAAGATAATGAGAGATAAAGAAGAATAATGCATTTAGATGCATCTAGAAGGATAATGAGTATCCTTAATGAGGAATTTCGAAATCTTTGAGTTCCTTGGGATCCAAGGAGTCCCAATAAAGAGGAAAGAAAGAGAAAATACCAAATTTGCAAAATAAAAGGATAATGTGATACATTATTAATGGTTTTTGTGATATTAATAAAAAGGAAGTATTTTCTATTAAGGAAAACTTAATTTCGAGGCCAATAGATTAAAATCCAAGGACAAGGATATTAAAAGTGATAATTCTCAAATTTTTTAATAACCAAAGCACAAGGAATATCGAGGAGGTAAAGAGGAGAGAGAGAAGGTGTCTTCTCATTGAAAAAATAGGAAACCAAGTTGGGAAAGGACTTGGTTGCTTCATGGGCAAGTAGTCAGGGGCGTGGATAACCCTCCCCTATAAATGGGGTAGATCCCAGAGTCGAGTTCCAGTGAGATCCCACGTCCTCCGCTCTCTTTCTCAACTTCTTCTTGCTTCCTTACGTTCAAAACCCTAGAGGAGAGGATATCTCGCATCTTGGCGCTATGAGAGGTCATGGAGGAGGTGCGATGTGTGTGTGTTACTCCCACGACAACACCGGAGGAGCTAGGCCGACTTTCCGTGCTCTGGGACGTGCGCCATGACTGTTAGATGGCTGCAAAGTGTCTCCAGGTCGTAGCCCTTGTGCGCATTGACTAGCCAATTAGGCCGCAAGCCTGACGGTGCCACAGGTGCGGGGGAGGATGGCGAAGCTAGGGAAACCTTCAGCGAAGGTCCGCGTGCCCTAAGCAGGAGTGGGAAGCCCTGAGTAGGGCTGCAGCCGGCGGCCAACTCGCGTGGCTCAAGGTTGAAGACAACCTTTGGTCGATTGGACCATTGTACCCTCTCGCAGTTTAAAGGATCGGCCACTTATGTAAGGGCAAGATTGTAATTCTGTTATATTTCCAAAAGAGCTCGTTGCAAGGAGCAGGACACTTGGCGGGTTCTGATTGGCTCAAGTAAGGTATTTCTTCTGAAATTCATAACTTTTTAACGGTAGCTCGATTGGGGACATGTAATACATGAATCTTGCTAAAAAAATGAGGGGAACCTAATAAAAATATAATTGAAGCCTGATTCCTTATGCAATTAGAAAAATAATGGAATAAATCAACTTTAATGTGTTAATGTTTAAAGAGCCCTATGTTGGTATGATTAAAGTGATTCGCAGGGTTTAATAGATGATTAAAGTTGATATTAGCCTGTTAATGATAAAAATGGGCATTAGGAAGAAAAAGGATGGACTTTGCATATAATTAGTTAATTTAGAGTTTCATATGCATGAATATACTTTAATGGGCTTCAAAACCCTAATATTGACTAATTCGACTGTTAATGGCTTTAATTGCTTAATTTCATGATTAAAGTTGGAATATGCTGAATCTAAGATATTTCGATCATTAAAAGCTCCTAACTTGTGGATAAAAATAGTAGCTTTAATAAAAGAGGCTTCATAAGCTTAATTAATGGTTAATTATGCCTTTAATCCGGAATTGAGAATTAGATGTGAAAATAACTAGGGTTTGTGATCAATTGCGTTAAATTAGGGTTTCAAATAGTAAAAGATGAAGGGAAACACTAATTGCAATGGAAACCCTAAAAGTGGACTAGAAACCCTAAGAAGCGAGCTAGATTTAATAGATCTTAATGACATGAGTAATAAAAGTGAATTGTATTATTGTTTCAGGATCTTATTGAATGCTTGCTTTCTCATTGTTGTTTGGATTATTCCTGCACCTGAATCTGCATGTACAGGTATGTGGTTAATTATGAATAACTGCCTTAGTTTCTCGAGGATTTTCTGAATGGTTAATCGCATTGAACGTAAATTATCAGTTTGGATGGTCATACTTGCAAATCATGAAGTGACTATGGTTATCACATTAATAATGGAAGTATGTATTCTCGCACCTATATGCCACCCTGATGGATGATGCCAAAGGTCAGGCCCAGATGGGTAGACCAATGGAAATCTTGAGTGGTGACCCCATGAACCAAGCTCGGGAATGAGAAGGTGGCCTATGATATTGCATGACTAGTGGGCACCATGGGTGGTGACCCCCAGGAACCAAGCTCGGGATTGAGAAGGTGGCCTTAAGTCATTGGCAAGGGAAACCCTATTGTGGGTATGCCAGGGTTAGGGCAAAAGCAGTGGAGAATGTCATACTGAACAGTGTAAATTGGCTTGTTAATTAATTTGATTGTGATTATTAAATAGTTAGCCATATGTGAAAACTTTTGGTTGTCCCCACATACCAGTATATTTCGATATACTGACCGACGTTTTGTTTGTCGGCGTTTTAGGTACAAATGAAAAGAACAAACAGTAAAGCGGCATATGTGGAATAAAACGAGAAATAACGTGCACAGGAGGATTAGTTAGACTAACATCTTCATGGATAGAAGTTTACAAATCCCAGTTTTTCCAAGGTGAGAAATATTTTATTTTATACCAGTTTTCAATTTAGTTGGTAAAGTTTATTAATTGTTATTGATTATTTGTCGAACCTTTGATCATGTTAATTGAATGACGACTCTATCCTATGGGTCTTCCTTAATTGAGGGTTACCGGGAGGTGGGGTCATTACAGTGGGCGAGCCTTGCTAAGGTACTTGTCCCTGAACACAAAAGGAAGAAATTGGGACCGAAAATGTTTGATGCCATATTATTGGGGTATGTAGAGACAAGTTATGCCTATAGATTTTCTTATAGTAAAATCTGATATCTCAGGCATTGAGGTCAATACGATTGTGGAATTACATGATGCTACATTATTTAAGGATGTATTTTTCATGAAAATTTGTGTGCGCAATGAAGTATGTCACGAAGATTCATTCACCACAGGTTCCATTCCTGAGCTCGTGGAAAGGATGACAAATGTGGGGGGTGACTCAGCACAAGCTATTTCTGAATCTGATGATTCTAAAGAAATAGTTGAACCAAAACATCATAGGACATCCAAGGACTTTGGAAGTGAGTTTCTCACCTATAATATTGAGGATGATCATGTATCTTTCAAGCAAGCTATGGATTCTCCATAAGCTAAGTTTTGGAAAGAATCTATTAATGACGAAATCCAATCAATTCTTTCAAATGGAACTTCAGAATTGGTGAATTTGCCTCCTGGTTGTTCTGTAGTTGGTTGTAAATGGATATTTAAGAAGAAATTCAATACATATGGGACGACCAATAAGTATACCGCTAGGTTAGTTGCTAAGTGTTACACACAAAGGGAAGGAATATATTATTTTGATACCTATTCACATGTTTCCCGTATGACCACAATCGAGTGCTTATAGCACTGGCTTCCATTTATAATCTCTATATCCATCGGATGGATTTGAAGATTGCATTCCTACACAATGATCTTTAGGAAGAGTTACATATGGAATAACATGAGGGATTTGTGGGTCGTTGGAATGAGTCCAAAGTGTATAAACTTGTTAAGTCATTGTATGACTTGAAACAAGCCCCTAAGCAATGGCATGAGAAGTTTGATTTTGTGATATCATCATTCGGCTTTGTTTCTAATGAATTTGGTAACTGTATCCACTGCAAAATTGTCGATGACAGATTCATTTTGTTATGCTTATACGTCGATGATATCTTGCTTTTTGGTTCCAATATGAAAGTAGTAAATGAGACAAAGTCATTCTTGTGTAGCAAATTTGAGATGAAGGATATGGGTGTCACTGATGTGATTTTAGGGATTAAAATAATTAAGTCTACTGATGGTTTAACTCTCTCACAGTATCACTTATACCTGATTCTCAGTCCCTATGCATCACTAGTCAACCACCATCATACAGCCTTCATCGGTTCACCTAGAACCATCCTTGTGCCTGCCCTACAGGAACACTACCAAAAAGTCCCTAGTAGTTACTAGAATCCCAAAAATCCCCTCATGCCCACCCTGCCTTTGGCCTCATAGTCCCAGCCACTCATGATCTTTCTTTTCCCATCCCGCAATCCTACCAGTAAAAAGGACTCACCTTTTTCCCTTGAAACCTTCTGTCAATTAGCTTTTCTAAGCCCCTTCGATCAGACAAGAAATAGAACCCATCGCATCTTCAAACCAGCCCTTTCTTTCCAAAATCTCAACCGTTCTAACATGTTTGCAAACCCACAACAATAGAGTCTATTTGTTTAAATTCTTCCCCTAAACAATTATAGTTACTAAGGATGAGTTTAACAATTATAAGATGTACACAGACTAGAAGTTTGCAACTTTGATAGAATAGTTATATATGATAAACCAAAAACTTGACATGATGATGTTAACTCGGACTAATATTGATGCACGACTATGGAACAATTGCAAGGTACTACTTGATTGGTTCCATAGCATTGAGAAATTCTTCCAACTCCATGATCCACTAACGGATACACGGAAGCTATTTTTTGTGACAACGAAGTAGAAAGGTGGAGTCATTACATGGTGTAAATCTATTACGCACCCACCTGAGACGTGGGTTGTCCTACAATATGACTTCAAAGAATATTTCCTACCTCATGACTACCACCAGTGTTTCTACATCCAAATTACAGAGATAAAGCAAGGTACCAAATCAGTATCTGGGTACACACAAAAATTTTATGAGCATTTCCATCATTATGATGTCCAAAGTGATGAAGCTACTTAGCGAATTTTTTTAAAGAAGCTGGTGACATCCATCTTCAACATGCTTTAGGATGTAGTTTAGGTTTCTATGAAAATTGAGGACGAGCTAAAACAACAATCTCCACTGATAGTCACTCATATTCATTGTGCTTTATTACTTCTACCACAATCAGGATCCATGACCTCTAGTACCACACTCACATCATCATCCAAAAAACCTATGGTGTAGAAGATGATTCAATATTTCACATGTCAGGGTTATGGTCATCATTCATCACAATTTTCCTGTCGCATCATGACAATTATTACATGTAACAAAGAGGAAGACATCAAGCATGAGGATGTTTTATCCGAATGTGATCCTAGGGATGATGACGAAGGGCCTGAGAAAACCTCCATACTTCTCCTTGCCAATAGGGATCCAGGCCCTGATTCAAGTCGCTCGTCTTTGTTTTACTCTTACGTCTAGTGCTAGTGTGACATATGTACTCTTACTATTGATGGTAGTTGCACCAAAAATCTAGTCTCTACAGCCTTAGTGGATGCACTCAATCTACAAACCAAGCCACTTCCTCATCCTTACTGCCTGTGTTGGGTTGACAACACCATGTGCCATGTGACACTATTTCGTTTGGCCCACTTCTCATATCATAAGAGTATATAAGGATGCCATATACTATGATGTCTCTCCTCTAAAGGTGATCCATATTGTACTAGGTCACCCTTGGAAGTACAATAGGGATGTCATTCATGATGGATTCCACAACACCTACTTGTTCAACGTGTTTAGACATTGTTTCAGGTGGATCCGTGCATGGTGTTCCCTATTTGATCAAGTGTTTTGTGACATTGCTTTAGCAACCATGTGGCAAGGTCTTTTGAGCCCGAACCTGACTCATTGGTGGCTTGCTCTTAAAACTCTAGGGGATTTTATGTAGGATGAAGTCCACTTAATAATATTTATTTGTGTTATTTTTACATGTAGGGACCTCAATGCAATTCATCTAGTTACTTGCACTTAGTTGCAATTTTAAAAGCTTTATTTATAATTTCAATTTTTTTGACGAATATATGTAAACACGTCAAGTCTAGGGTTTCATGCCTTTCAGTATATATATTGGCCTTATTGGATTGTCCTAGGTAGTTGAATTTGAATTAATAATATGAATTGTCATTCTCTCCTCTGGTCTTCTTCTTCCTTGTTAGGTTCCCCTATAACCCCCATTGATCCATCATTTTCTAATAGACCGAAGATGAAACTTGACACCTCCCCATCCTCTTCTTATAGCCATAGTTTTCTCTTGACTCGACAATGTTAAGGAATTGGTTGTGTAAAGATCGAGAGTAGTGGTCTAGTTAGGGAAGGAGGATGGCAATGAGAACGTTGGATATGATCGTGAGAGATCTGTCATTAGAAACATGGGTGCCAACCATGGCAGCTTGAGCACCGACCACCTTGGGTCTGTGTCATTGGGGTGTTGGTAGAAGATGTGATCACAATTGAGGAGGGCGTATAGGGTGGTGGGGGTTGGTAAACTTAACTCCTTCTTAGCACATATCGAGTAGTTTGTCACTACAGCTGACACCACTAATGGAAGCGGTGAGCTAGGACACTTGGGCATCCTATGGATCTAGGGGGAGAAGATGGTTGAACACCTGGAGCTTGCCAAGACATAAAGGTGATATGAAAGAGAGATCTAGAGAAAGAGAGAGAGATCGGGGTGTACCAACAGTAATGTTGTGCGCTTGTGTCATGTGAAAGCATGAGACCAATGAACTTGAAAAAGAAGATCTGTGAACTGGGTGGCTCTAGACCTCCTAGTTCAGGATCATGTCAAGAATGGACTAGGTCTCTTACACATCTGGATCAGAAGGATGCGAGAACCTCTAATACAACATAGTACTGACCTGGAGTCTCACGGGCCAATGGGAAGGCATTGTGTAGCCTTACTTTCAGGGTATACTTTTTTTGATAAAGCTAATGTCATAGGACCATATGTTACCCAAATCCTCACTCCTAACGGCTAGAAATCCAAAGGCGAGAGGACCCAAGTGTCCGTCCATAGGATAGATCACATAACATATGCATGAATAAAACCATAAAAAACAACTAACATATGAGATAACTAAGCATAAAAAATGCTAAACTAATACCTGACATAAGATCATAGGTTCCATATATTAACTATGTGTATTCCATTTTGCATTTCATTATGTATCATCAAAGTATGAACATATTATCATAAGTATAGAAGCATTGGTCATCATTAGGGATTCATAGTGTACTTGTTACCTAAAATCATAATAGGTTACACATAAGCACAACTTTGCTAAGTATGTTGTGCAAACATATAAAATCACATATTTAAAACATAAATTTCTTGTAAAAAGTATGAAGTAAATAAAAAGAACAAAGAAACAACATTTAAAGACTTTCTTAGCATGCAAATGTGTTTTATGTTCATTCCATTATCCCAACAATATCATAAGACTTTTGACTAGATTCTCAAAAGAAGAGGTATGTGAGGGTGCTTTCAAGATTAACTATCATGTTTCAACATGTAGAACTACAAGGCCAAACATCAAGAGCTAAATCTATTCATAAGGGACCTCAAGGACATTACCAAAAGCTTACCCTTGTATCAAGATGATCTTCCCTATTATTACAACGTAAGTAGGACACACGGCCTTGTGCCCTTACTCCAAGAATACAGGTAGGTGTACAAGGTTGTATAATGGATATCTATCATTATGTTTTCAAGTTTTTTCAATATATGTAATCAAGATCAAGTAGTCATAGAAAACAATAGCTCGAACAAGTATTATAAGCCAAGCATTTATACTACATATGTACATGAATTTCAATACCACTAGTTTGGCACATAGGAGGATAAAGTGTACCTTGATATGAACAAACTAGCATTATACAACATGATTAGGTCTTTGAA
Organism: Alisma plantago-aquatica; assembly: GCA_963693085.1. Classification (NCBI taxonomy): domain Eukaryota; kingdom Viridiplantae; phylum Streptophyta; class Magnoliopsida; order Alismatales; family Alismataceae; genus Alisma; species Alisma plantago-aquatica. Next base: position 564,882,536 of record OY856413.1, read on the forward strand.
AAGAGTCCATCAAAAAGATCTTGACATTAAAAGCAAGTGTGATACGATTAACATCACAAGACATAGGTTATCTAAACATATTCATCAAGGGTGGATGTTTCACTTAATCTAAGTTCGATATATATGATAATTGATTTCAACCTCTCCAATATTCATGCAATATTCATCATCAAGCTACATACTAGATCATATATCATTTTACTTAAGTGAAACATCCTTACAATATCAGGGATTTCCAACTTAGTTTTCATGGATCTTAGTAGGGAATCATAAGATTTGAATAAGCTTAAAGCCTTATTCATCATATCAACAACCTAGTCATCTTGAGTCATTTTCATGCAATATTGTCAATATTAGAGTACGAGAGTGGTCAAGCTTGATTTAGTATCCCAAAGACCAATAGTTACTGATTTAAGTACATAAAATAGCATGGGTGACCGTTAGGATGATAGTTATACAGAGTTAGATCTATATATAGAAACATGCACATTAAGTCACATTTCAATGTCATGTATAAGTCACTTAATTATAATAGTGAGCAAGAATTATCCATATATAATTTAGGTGATCAAAGGATGTAGAGTTACTGATCTGGATCAAATATGACAATTTGGAGTTCATATAAATAGCTTGAGCATCAATTTAATGATCATTAGTATCAAAGTCCATTTCATGATTGATTTCGTGAATTAGAATCATTAATAGAGAATGGCATGATCAAGTTAGATTCATATATCACAAGATATCATACGATATCGATTAGGAACATCAAGATCAAGTAAGGTCACAATATGTTCAAGGTTGAGCATTAATCACAATTAAACATATAAAAGAGATGAATTTGATGTCATTTTCAACATGACTGGAGATACAAAAGCAATTATCTTCTAAAACTTCATTAATTGGATAGATCTCGTTGATTTCATTGAAATTCATATAACATGTCTCATTTTGACTTACTAATGATTTTTTATGAATTTTGTAAGATGAAGACATATTTGTATAAAAGGGAGGGATTTATACCAAAGGGCAGGCCATGTGGCACACGTGATTGGGCTTTCCATGCGAATACACATAGGTCAGGTGGTGTGGGGTCTCCAGTCCACATATTTGAGTGCTCCACCCATGAGAATGATGATAGTGAGATGGTACTGGGAGGCGTGAGATATTGTCCATCCACCATGGACTCAAGGGTGGCATTGTCCAGTTGAGCCCTGACCGGCCTAAATCGTGCGTCCAAAAGGAGCGGATTTGAAGTAGTCGAACTTTTAAATAACCCGATTCTTAGGCCCCCACATCAATAATGGGGTCCAAAGTAGCGATCGGGGTCGAACCACAAGGACAACGGTGGTTGTGCTAAGAACACGGAATCGACACTCTACACTCTGGTAAAAGAAGGGTAAGAAAATGTTCCCAAGGGAACGGTAGATCAAGAATGGTAAAATAAAAGAATAAAAGGAAACAAATTTCCACAAGAAAGCGTTATAAAGAAAAATCTATCTCCAACTGGAGTTAAAAGGAAGATTAAGATTTGGGCATTTCATAAATTTTAGGAGTTTTGTGTAATAGAACCTAAGGACATAACACTATTGCCTAGGTAAGGAACGAAGGAAGAAAACTTAGGCATAGCAAGCGGCAGCAGAAAACATCCAGTACCCCTTATCTCAAAGAGGGTACCTCCAACTAAGAACCAACACCCTCTCTCAAAGGTAGTGGACTTGGGTTAGAGTGGAAAGATAATTGAAGAAACTCCGACCCTGGGTACTCTCGTACTCTCTGATCAGACCAAATGCTATAGTTACAACACCTCTCTCGAGGGAGTTGAAACGGGAAACATGATTTGATAGTTAGTCAAAACATGATCCAAGCATACAAGCTAGACTTCAGATGCTAAAAAGAAATCATCCAACAAAAGGGTACCAAACACAGATCAATAGGTATTAAAACTCCTCTCATTCCATTAGCATGAGTATTGCATAAAAGGATTTAGTTACATTGAGTAATAAATGAAAGTAAATGACTATAATAAGGGGAATATAGGTATCACCTCCTTGATATAGGAGGGCGATATACAGCAGCATACCCCTATGGTGTCTCTGACCCGATACTGGGTGGGAGCTCTGACCGATATGCCCGGGTCAGGCAGCCAGCCCCTATTGGGCGACAGGCCGTGACGGGCAAGCATAACAACCAAGGCTCACTACTCGATACAGCCGTCACAGGGTACCACCCTCTCGGGCAGCACGCCATGACGGGAAATATGTATCGAGCTCGATATCGTGTTGGGTTAAAGATAGCTTAGGTTCTCGGGTTCCTTGTATCGGCGTAGGGGCGAGCCACCTCGGGCAAGAACCCATCTAGGAACCTGACACATCGGGTGGCCTTCTTGGTCGTATCAGGCTACTGTGGCTACCGGGACAGGTTCTAAGTGAACCACCGATAACCTCCAATTTTGTGATGTTATCTTAGTATTTTTCTTCTATTTTCCACACTCTTCCTTAGATATATTTGACAGAATCCCTAGCTATCCTATTTTATTGCAAATATACTATTAGATTAATTTTTCTCCTCTTTACTTACAAAAAAAGACAAAAAAAATCACAAAAGACTCATATGGTCCCAAGACCGCATGGACTCACACGGTCCCAAGATCACATGAAACCAAACGATCTCAAGACTGCATGGACTCACACGGTCCCAAGACCACATGAAGCCAAACGGTCTCAAGACCGCATGGACTCACACGGTCCCAGGACCGCATGAAGCCAACCGGTCCCAAGACCGCATGAAGCCAAACGGTCTCAAGACCGCATGGACTCACACGGTCCCAATATCGCATGAAGCCAACCGGTCCCAAGGCCGCATGAAGCCAACCGGTCTCAAGACCTCATGGATTCATATGGTCCCAAGACCACATGAAGCCAACCAGTCCCGAAACCGCATGGAGTCATACGGTCCCGAGACCGCATGAAGCCAACCGGTCTCGAGACCGCATGAAGTCTACTGATCTCAAGACCTCATGGGACCAAACGGTTTCAGAGTCCAAATGATTTCAGAGTCCAAACGGTTTCAGAGTCCAAACGGTCTTCAAAACCATTTGGACCCAACACTGACCAAACCGTTTGTACTTCACTTAAGGGCTATAAATAATACCCAAGGGGTCCTTCCAAGATCTTCAAGTTTCAGACGCCCAGAGGATACCACCATTACTCCAGAGCTATTACAACCTCCATCCTCCGCCCAAAGGCTTCCGGTTTGAGATCCACACTCCATCCTGAAGCTGTTCTCTCTCATCAACCAAGAAGGTGGGAAGAGAAGGATTCGTCATCAAGCAAGCTACCAAGAGTGAAGATCATTCTTTCTCTTCTCCAAGGGGTTGACCTTCCTTTCTCCTCAGTGGAGATGATGTTCTCTCTCTCTCTTCTCACATCCTTCTTTGTTCTTACCATGAGCGATTAGTCTCATACACCAGGGTGCGGGGAGTAGCCCCGCTACCCATGTTTTCTTTTCATGCAATGTAATTCGTGAGTTTGCAATAAAGATCTATTTTTCAATTCAACATCAATCATTTAATGTATACTTGTTGCTTGATCACCAACTTGTGTTATCTTTTATCTATTAGTGTGAATTGTCTACATTTTTGCTTTTAGATTGGATTACCGATTGTATGTTGGTTCTTGATATATGTAGTCACCATATGTCTTTTTTGGTATCTAGAAGTGATTCTGTGGAGTGGAGTAAACTCACTCCCATCGTTGTACTTTCATACTATGAAATGGAATCAGTTGATGTATGAAAGTACAACTTTGGTAAAGTCGAGGAACACACTTTATGGAGGTGTAATGCAAAGTAAGTGACCATTCGTTCGGGGATGGCTGGCATTGCAATACACCACGCTTCTCGTAGTTGGTTATCTAAAAGGAAGCCAAGTCTACAAGGATACTAACTGATTTGACTTTTATTGCATGCCATGTTATTATATTGCATGTTTTGATCCATGTGTAGTGGCGGTGAAAGTCGATCACATCCTGGTGGTGTTTTATCATTGCTTACAACCGTGACTTTATTTTCCTTCCTTTACTTTGCTTGCATTTAGTTTAATCAAACCAAAATCAACTTTTGATCTAAGAATCAACTTTTAAGTAGGTAAATAGAATTAAAACATTTTCCATCTTGTTAACTCCATGACAAGACCGTTGTCTTGTGGATTCAGCTCTTAACTATACTACGATAAGACTTACACGTATCTCAACATACGTGGGTGGAGCTCCTAATCTAGTATAAGCAAGGCTAAACTTAAAGAATTATCATCTTTAAGATTTTTAGTGGTGCACGCAATTCCACGCAAGTGGAAGCTCCATCAACGATTGTCTCCGTTGTCGGGGACAACGGAACGTTTTAATTTTACTTGCTAACTTTTTAGTTGATTAGGATTTTACACTTTACCTAGATACCTATCTCATATCTTTCTGATATCACCACTCTTTACTATCGTCTAAAGTGTGATTCTTCTTCTACTCAGGTAGAAAACGTGTATGCAAACCCCGCATAACATCAGATTCTCCCTTGAACCAGAGTACGACTCTGAGGTAGAAAGAAGCTTCCACAGAGGCATTCGGCTCAACCGCCAATGAGCCAGACTCATGGCTGACGAACAGTGCCTCATTGTAGAAAGGGTCACCGCTGCCATAGCTATACAACGAGCACAACTCATTGTTGATACTCGTGATCAAGTCCAAATGGAAATCCGAGCTGAGGAACGAGCCCACATCCAAGCTGAGAATGAAGCAGCCACAGAAGTCGCTCAACTGGTGCTGAGGAATAAGAAACTTAGGTACTATGCCTTTCCCAAGAACTACGAGGACAACCATCCAGTCCGACCACCAATCAGCAATATTCCTCACTTTGAAATCCGGACACAGTGGATTCATATCATGCAAGGTATCTCATTCTCCGGTAGTTCAGGAGACGATTGCATGGATCATTTGAAAAGGTTCAAATATCTCTACCGACTTGTACTACAAGGCAGAGTGGCCTTCGACGCAATAATGTTACATCTTTTCCACTTCACTCTATCTGGAAGAGCTTTGAGTTGGTACAATTCTCTTGATAGGGAGCCAATCATTACTACTTGGGCTCCCCTGGAAGAAAAATTCTTAGAAAAAGTTTTCCCTCCATCGCTAACCTATGAGATTAGGGGGCAGATCAACCACTTCTCCCAACTGCCTGGAGATTCGCTCGCTGAATAATGGGAAAGATTCAATGAACTCCTAAGAAAGTGTCCTCATCATGGAATCTCTCAAAACCAATTGATAGAGACTTTCTATAGAGGAGTAAGCGACGACATCAAGAGATTCTTAGATTCCTCATCTAGAGGAAATTTTATGAGGAAAAACTACGAAGATGCTTGGAAGATAGTCACGCTTGGAGCCGTAAACCAATCTAATTGGGGACGGTCATCTACTGGAGGAGTTCTCAAGGTTTACAAAGCCGAAGAATCAATAGAACTAAAGGATATTGCCGAGGCTCTAAAAACTATAGCTCACAAGCAACAAGCACTTGAAACTTCATTTGGGGAATACGATAAGAAGAAAATTCCCCAAGTCCAACAAGTCAAGGCCACCATCAGAACTTGTGAAGCTTGCCATGCATCTGACCACCCTACTCTATCATGTGGCTTACTCTATAACGTAATGATGGATATGCAACCACCACAATCACCATATGAGCCAATCATCGAACATCTTGAAGATCTGATGCCCGAACACGTCAACTCTATCCATTCAATATCGGTTCAAGTTTATTACAACCCGGATAGACCAAGGAACCATCCCGGGGTTCAATACGGGAATCCTATAGGAACTGCAAACCCACAACAACAAGCACAAGGTGGGTCCTTCAACAGACAACCACCAGGGTTCCAGAATAACTTCAACCAAAACTAAGGAAATTACAGAAATGGTTTCCAAATACCTAACTATCAAAGAAACCCTTCCACCTATCTGCAATATGCTCACAAACCACTGCATCCACAATTGCAACAATCTCAGTTGCAACCGCCACCACAAGCTCAGTTAACAACACCCCCACAACAATCACTTCAGGGGCAGCAACAACTCACACAATATCAACAGAAAAATGCTCCTCCCCACCCATCAGATGAGATGACTATAATTAGACAAATGCTACAATTTCAGCAAACCATGCTTGCAAACCAACAAGCTCAACAAAAAGCAGTGGAAGCTCAACTAGCACAAATCGCTGCACAGTTGAAATCTCCAGCTGGAACTTTCGCGGGTCAACCAGAGGCAAACCCAAGGCATGACCAAAATAGACCAGAGCAACTGAACACTGTCACCACTAGGTCTGGTCGTGTCCTTCCTAACATTACATGACTCACCCAAGATGATGATGAAGTAACTGTGCTTACCCCAATCGGGAATTCAAGGCAGGAAGCTGAAAAATCTGTTGAAACTGCAAAGGATAAAGAAAAGGAACAGGTACTTGAAGAGCCAGAAATCCCGCAATATAAACCCAGGATACCATACCCAGGAAGATTAAGAGAAACCAAAATGGACACTAGATTCCAACATTTCAAGGAGGCCATGAAAAAACTTTACATCGACATTCTGCTCCTTGATGCTCTTTCTGAAGTACCTGCTTGGTCTAAATACCTAAAAACTCTATTATCAAGGAAATATATTACTGAAGAGAAAAAAACCGTCAAACTAGCTCAAACCACCTCTGATGTCATTCTCAACAAGATGCCAAAGAAAAAGAAAGACCCTGGCTCCTTTGGTATTCAGTGCTGCATCGAAAATGCCTCGAGCAAAAAGGGATTAGCTGACTTATGGGCTAGCATATCAATTATGCCCTACTCCATGTGTGAACGATTAGGTTTCACCGACTTGCTACCGACAATAATGATAATTCTATTAGCTGACTCCACTATCACTGCACCTCTAGGAATTATCGATGATATTCCAGTCAGGATAGGCAAAGACGCCTATGTCTCGTGTGATTTTATTATTATGGATATCAAGGAGGATCTAAGATACCCAATAATATTTGGCAGACTTTTCCTTGCCACTGCCAGGGTGCTTATTGATGTATAAGTAGGCACGATCATTCTACGACTGGTAAAAGAAGCAATTCAATTCCGAGTTCTCAACAGCATGAAAGGACCCAACATTCAAGAGGAGGTCTTTCTCTTAGATGCAATACATCAAATGTCCCAATTAGAAATATCTGAGCCATCTGATGAGTTAGAGAATGTTCTAACAAATCCAGAAGTCGAATTCTCAGTAAATGAATTGGTCCAACAATATTTGCAACACTTAGAGAAAACTGAAGAAGCGCCGACAGCCACCTTTGAGGAACTCAAATCTGTCACTATTTTAGAAACAACAGAAACACCCAAGGCTCCTGAGATGAAGACTCTACCAATAGGACTCAAGCACGTATTCCTTGACGATGAGAAACTATGCCCAGTAATTATCAGCTCGACTCTGGAGAATGATCAGGAAGACAGACTTCTTACTGAATTGAAGAAACATAAGAAAGCCATTGGATATAAGATGACTGACCTAACAGGTATAAACCCAGCTCTATGCATGCATAGATTACCCATGGTAGAGGAATTCAAGCAATCGAGAGAGCATCAACGAAAGATGAACCCAAATCTTAAGGAAATAGTTCGACTTGAGGTTCTCAAACTTTTGAAGGCCGGTATCATCTACCCTATTTCAGATTCCCAATGGGTCAGCCCTGTTCAAGTGGTCCCCAATAAAGGAGGAAGCACTGTCGTGCTAAATGACAAGAATGAGTTAGTACCTATAACGGGGTGGAAGATGTGTATCGACTACAGGAAACTAAATAAATCAACGTGAAAAGATCACTACCCTCTGCCCTTTCTCGACGAAGTCCTAGAACGCTTAGCCCATCACAAATACTTCGGCTATCTAGATGGTTATTCTGGATTCTATCAAATCCCTATACACCCGGAAGACCAAGAGAAAACTACCTTTACCTACCCCTTTGGGACCTATGCTTTCAGAAGGATGCCATTCGGGCTGTGCAACGCACCTGCTACATTCCAAAGGTGTATGTCTACTATTTTTGCTGGTCTAACTGAATCTATCATGGAAGTCTTCATGGATGATTTCTCAGTCTATGGAGACTCTTTTGATAATTGTCTCCTAAACCTTGCAAAATTTTTACAAAGATGCGAAGAAACCAACCTGGTTCTCAATTGGGAGAAATGTCACTTCATGGTGACAGAAGGCGGACTCGGTCATCGGATAAGAGAAAGAGGAATAGAGGTGGATAAGGCAAAGATTGAAGTCATCGCCAAACTGGCACCGCCTAAAGATATCAGGGGAGTTAGAGCATTTTTGGGTCATGCATGGTTTTACAGAAGATTTATAAAAGACTTCTCTAAAATAGCAAAACCTATTACCCACCTTCTGACTAAAGAAGCATATTTTAACTTCGATCAAGAATGTCTAAATAGCTTTACAACTCTGAAAAATGCTCTAGTTTCTGCCCCCATTCTAAGAGCCCCTGACTGGTCACAACCATTTGAAATTATGTGTGACGCTAGCAATTATGCTATAGGGGAAGTTCTTGGGCAAAGAATTGACAAAAAGCCTTATATCATATACTACACCTCTAAAATGCTCGATGAAGCACAAAAGAACTACACCACTATGGAAAAATAGTTCTTAGCGATCATCTATGCGTTTGAAAAATTTTGTTCCTACTTAATTGGATCAAAGGTCATAGTTTACACTGACCACTCAGCAATAAGATATTTGATCCAAAAGCAAGACGTGAAACCCAGACTCATCCAATGGGTGTTAATGCTTCAAGAATTCGATTTGGAAATCAAAGATATAAGTGGGGTAGAGAACGTCATTGCCGATCATCTCAACCGCATTGAAGCCAGGAATGGTGATAAAATACCCATTCAGGACTCTCTTCTCGACGATCAACTAATGAAAGTTACACATGGGTTCCCTTGGTATGTTGATATTGTGAACTATCTAGCCTCAGGAATCATCCATCCCTCCGCATCCTATCACGACAAGAGGAAGTTTCTCCAAGATATTAAATAATACTTTTGGGATGAGCCCTACCTCTTCTTCCTATGCGTAGACAGGTTATTTCGTCGCTGCATCCCCGAAGAGGAGATTGCCCCAGTGTTAGAACATTGTCATTCTGGCCCTACTGGGGGGCACATGAGTTCAAAGAAAACATCCCTAAAAGTCCTTCAATCAGGCTTTTACTGGCCAATGCTTTCAAAAGATGCACATGAATATGTGCGGTCCTGCAACAAATGCCAACATTCTGGGAGTATAACCAAACGTAATGAAATGCCATTAAATATGTGGCAAGAAGTTGAACTCTTTGATGTTTGGGGAGTGGACTACATGGGTCCATTTCCCCCATCTTATGGATTCTCATATATTTTGGTTGTTGTTGACTATGTTTCCAAATGGGTAGAAGCCATACCAACCATTCCATGTGATGCCAAACCAGTCATCAAAATGTCCAAGGAAATCATTTTTCTCAGATTTGGCATTCCAAGAACCATTATATTCGACGGAGGATCCAACTTCTTGGAGTGAAGTTTTGAAGCCTTATTAAGAAAATATGGAGTCAACCACAAAGTCACCACACCCTACCACCCACAAACTTGTGGTCATGTTGAAATTTCAAACAGACAGATAAAGGCTATATTGGAGAAAACTGTTAATAGACATCGAACTGACTGGTCTACCAAACTTTCTGATGCCCTATGGGAATATCGCACGGCCTACAAAACACCAATTGGAACAACACTGTTTCGATTAATGTATGGGAAATCATGCCACCGACTAGTCGAATTAGAGCATAAATCTTGGTGGGCCATTAAGCAAGTGAACTTTGACCTCAAAAGCGTTGGCGAGTATAGACAACTTCAATTGCAAGAACTAGAAGAGATAAGGATGACAGCCTACCAAAGTGCAAGAATTTATAAAGAGCAGACGAAAATGTGGCATGATGGTCACCTAAAACGAAAAGACGTAATTGTCGGAGACAAGGTCCATCTCTTCAATTCCAGACTTAAAATGTTCCCGAGAAAATTGCGCACAAAATGGTCGGGACCATTCACAATTAAACATATCTACCCATCCGGAGCTATCATTATCCTTGACAATAACGGAGGGGAACGGACTGTCAATGGACACAGGTTGAACAAATACTATACACCAGAAGACAAATTGCCTCGACAAACTATGGAGATCAGAGACCCCACAGCATCACCGTAACCATACCGGAACTCCGTCTAGCCAACGACGTAAAACCCAAGCGCTACTTGGGAGGCAACCCAAGATCTGAGTATCACTTTTCTTCTTCCTATTTCCTTTGTTGAGTTTAGGATTATCATCTTTAATTTGAAAATATAAAAAAATCCACATAACCAAAACAAACATAATTTTTAAAAAAAAAAAAGTCAAAATCCCCTTTACCCTGCCAAACGGTCCTGAAACCGTTTGGAGCCAAACGGTCGCTAAACTGTTTGACCCAGGGATTTTGCAAAGCCAAACCCCGATCCCTATAAATATAACCCTAGCCCCCCAGTCCCCTTCATCCTTATGTTGACTCCCGAGCTTTCTAAAAACCCTTGCGCAAGCACTGTTCCATCACCTCTGTCATTCTTTCCCGCACATCTCGCAACCTTTCCTTTCACCACCGTCATCGACAACCTCCGTGTGCCTTCACATCTTCTCACACGGACCCTGTTCGTCATCGCTAGCACCGCCTTTGCCCACACAACAACATCGTCATCATCATCTTCACAAACAGCTGCAAGGTAGCCCAGCTTACCGCATCATCGGTGCTTCCATCTGTACACCGCTGTCATTTTTACCACTGTCGACATCTTCAGCGCCGCCGCGGCACCCCCCTTCCTATCCATCATCGTCCTTATCATTGCCACCGCTAGCGTCCGCCGCCTCTCTGACGTTTCACCTTCCAAACGGCCCTGAAACCGTTTGGAACCAAACGGTCTTCAAACCGTTCAGAACCAAACGGTCTTGAAAATGTTCCAAACCAAACGGTCTCCAAACCGTTTGGGACCAAACAGTCTCCAAACCATTTGACCTTTCACAACCACCTGTATTTTGTTAAATCATAAAAACTCATACAATCTAATTTCAAACTTGTTATTCTAACATATGACTTCCTATTTTCAGAAATGGCATCACCAGCTAAGGAAGCCACAGGAATTGATGACGCTCCCCTCTGGACAAGGGAGAAACTATGCGAAGAACGCGATAGGCTCCAGTTGATCATCACAAACTATGAAAAAACTGGGAAGCTCACACCAACAGTGAACCTGCTCAATGTAATGCATAAAGTTGACAAACTCAATCGGTGCCTCACTGAAGACCTAGTCAAAGAAGAAGTGGAGGAAATCTCATCATCTGATGATGAGGGCTCATAATATGAGCCAACTCCCGAGGAAGAAACCCCCACCACAAAGACCATGGGGAAAAGGAAAGCCCAGGAAGCCACTACATCTTAACCAACAAAGAAACGGGCAAGAAAACAGGTTCACCCAGCAACTACTAGGGAACAAACCCTGGCAGACTTCATTCCACCAACCACTAGCGCCACTACCACTCCCCCCACTATCACTGTCCCCGTCTTCCCTCCCATCACCACTACAACACCACCACTAGAAAATCTCTACATCCACACCCTCCCACCCATCAACAAAACCCTCAAACCTACAAAGTACATATGTTCTAGTATACTAATGAAGATGGGGATCTATGACAGAATCATCACTTTACTCGATAACGCCAATCTAGCACGGCTGTGCTTTATTCCCGAGATCTCCTATGTCAAACCCTCAACTGAATTATTTACTTTTCTTAAAAAAGAGGTTGTCGACATTATGGATAGATCACAGGATGGAGGTGACCGTAGGCTGGTCACCAAGCTCTTTGCCAGTAAGGTAGTCATCACAGAAAATCTTCTGAACGAAATATTCATTGACAACCAGGAGCAACTCAAACAAGCCAAAGCTGCAAGCATAGAGAACTCCAGTTTCAACAGACATAACTTCTAGAAATCCCTGACAGGGATCCCCACCTACGAGGCAAAGACGTGCAAAGCTTCAAACATACAATCTGGATTAGTGTGCACACTACATAAAATTCTTACTGGCACACTCTTCCCCAGGATAGAAGGCGGAAATGTCATCACTTCAAATCTCTTTGTTCTCTGGTTAGTCCTACATGGGATGCCAGTCAACATTGGACGTCATATGATCCAGAAGCTATCCGCTTATGCCCTTGGGAAGGAAATCTTCATGGGGGCTCATATAACATCCATTATCAAATATCTCAAGATGGACAGACTTCTACCCAGATACAAGCAGATAAAGGGCGACATCCTTACCAATGAACAAGCTTTGAAAAACTCCAACATCATCAAAGAGAAGGATGCAAAGCTATATTACATTTTTGCCCTACAGTCAAATCATCCATAACTCTGCTACTGCTCCCGGAGCTTGCAGACTATGATAAGGAATAGCTCCTCTTCTCAGACGAGGAGCTTACACAACTCATAACTTCGGTTAAAACAACTGAAAAGAAAACAAAAGCGGGACAGACAGAGCTGAGTATCACAGCCCCGGCAGCTCGATCAACAAAAATTCATGTGAAATGACCTTCCAGAAGGCAATTGTAGGCACAACAGCTGTCGTGGACACCGACATTAAGGCCAAATCCAGAGGCCAAACCCCTCCTCGAAGAAAACATAACCACCTCATCAATCGACTATTTTATTATGAGTCTGAATGTTGAGCTCGCCTCCACCACCCCTTCCACCACTACCACACCTTCCACCTTTACCCCACCATCATCCACCCTTCCACAATCCACCACTCTCCCATCATTTTCAACTATGATGTCCACATCCTCTTTCCCCGACTCACCCTTCTTCACTTCTAGCATCCCCTTCTCCACTCCAACTCCCGAATTCACCACCTTCACCTCCATCCCCACCGATTTTGCCCCCAACATCATCATTCCCACCATTCTCACCAGGAACGTCACCACCTTTCCCATCCATCATCACCGCGACACCGCTGATGACTCCATCTATAGTCACCACGCAGTTCGCAGGACCATCCATCGTGTCTTTTTCACAAGACACTTCACCCCTTCCACCTCGACTCCAGCCACCCCACCCTTGCATAACTGGGGTCCCTTTTATAAATATCAGAGGAATTCAGACGTCAATTTGACACCATCTGAAACCTCCTCACCGATCCTTCTAACATAATACATTCTATTTTTTCATGTGTACAGGGTATTTCTCAGCAGGTCACCAAGATCAACGAGCAGAACAATGCCTTGCCAGGCATTCTTCGAAGCATTCAGCAATGACAAGACGTAGTGGACAAACAAGTCAATCATGTCGATAACCACTACAATCACTTGTCTGAGCAAGTCCTAGGATTTAAAATCCAGCAAGAAGTGTTGGCCAAGCAAGTTGATGAGATCTCTACACAGACTCAACCTCTGCCTGAGACCCTCCGCGAGCTCAAGTAGCAATAGCTAACCTTGACCACACGCTTGGATGATATCAACAATACCATCTAGCAGCTCCACAGCTACTAAGAGGAGTCAGCAAACACCGAGCTTCACCAACTACACACTCAAGTAACAGATCTTACAGCGCGCCTCCTCTCTGCCGAGGGACGTTATTCAGATCTCAAGGAAACACACAACACACTTCTCGAAATACATGAGCATGTGCAAGTGGTGTTTGATGAGTTACAATCAATCCACTGGCAGTGCAAAAAGGCAGCACAAAAGAAAACATCTGACAAAGCAGCAGATGATGAAGAAAGAGAAGATGAAGAAGAAGATGACTCTGATTCCTCAGCAGATTCAAATGACGATACCACCTCCTCAGATGACAAATCTGACGGCCCAGATAATGTTGGGGAGGGCCCCAGTCGAGGAGATGAGCCATCTTCAAAAGGAAACGACAAAGACCACCAAGAAGGTGGACAAGATCCCAGGTCCCCCACCCACAATGAGAATGTGAACATGTCTTATGGGGACCAATTCATCAACTACTCCGCTATGGGATCCTTGGGGAGACTGCTGAAGATGCAACTTTTGCTGAGTTCCATCAATTTATATCAGGAACCAGCACAATCCCACCAGCAGCAACAACTCAACAATTCTCTACTTTTGAGCAATCAGTTCCCTTTCACCCAAAAGAGGAAGAATCAGAACGAGTATGTCTAGATACAGATGAAGAATTCAATTCTGCCTCCGATTCTGGCATAGATGAAGACCTACAAAATTACATAGACAGCTTGGAGCAGCCTTCTTCCCCCCCCTTTGTAAGAGCTCCCCCCGCCGCCACCCCTACCTCACAAAATGATTGATCTAGATATGGCAGCCATCTCTACTTTATATGCTCAGGACATCTTTATCCTGAACACCATAGTAGATGATGCCAAAGACGGGGGTGACATTATCTACCAAAATACAAAGACTAAGTGCAATCTGACACGTGAAGATTTCCGCAACATCATTTGACCACGGTCAACAATGCTGATGGCAATCTTCCGTGTCATTCTTGCCAACTGCATCGAAACGTACAAAAGCTCAAGGAGGTAGCAGCCAGTATTCAACGCCTCACCTGCTCTATCTATAGGCTTGATAAACAAAGAAATTCGAGCAAAGTAAATAGAGCGGATGTGTGCTGGCCTAGCACGAAGGGCACGTTACATAACCGTGCCCTTTCAAGTTTCCAACCACTGGTTTTTTTATGATTGTGGACATCATGGCTTGCGACGCCAAGGTGTACAACTTCTGTTCCAGTGAGCTTCCTGTCGGAAAGATAAATTTTGTAGGAGAAGAAGTCGGAGAGGCACGATGCATACCTTTGCATCTTCTAAAGCTAATCTGGGTTGCACGCCCGTCCCTCCGCCACATTTGGATCCAGCCTTGGTTCCAAATAATAAATCCAAAAGTCCAAGCAATTGAGGGATTTGGGGATTGCACTTTCTATACAATTCGTCACATCCAAGCACTGAATCAACAAATCCCCTTCACTGAGCTAACCGCTGAAGATTTTCACTCTCTACGAGGGCATTACGCCATGGAGCTCATCTGTGATAGAAGGTTCTTCCAAGATCCTACTATGGCACCAGATGACATACCTCACTACCTTTTCTCAGCCATCCAACGTCCCCAAAGGCGACCCTTCAGACAAACATTAAGGGAGTTGGAGAAAGAAACACAACCAGCCACGGTCCCCGAGAAGAAACAATGGGACCCTTACTCTTTCGACCTGGCGCAAGACAAAGGGGACATCGATCTGTTAACCGGGGCAACCATCAAGAAATCCTCATCACAAATGGTGCCCCTGTCTGCCATTGAACCATCTTTCCCCAATTTTGACCTCAGTGCCTGCAAAAGTCTCTCCGGCAATGAACTTTGTCTCATCATGTCAAGGCTTTACGCCGAGAATGATGACCTCATTTTCATGTCCAGTGACATTCTGGTCATGGCAGATGCGCTACGAGAAACTGTATAGCTAAAAGGGTCTCTCTCCATAAGCTTAATGGCCGCCTATCAATTTCTTCTCGGGTAGAATCACCCTACAACTTACATGGCATCCCCTTACATGAAAGACAATCTTTTAAAGCTCAAAAACCTTAGAACAACTGAGGCACTCATCTCCTTCCTACAACATACAACCCCGAAGTTCATTATGCTTCCCTTCCTTCATTTCGAACATTGGATGTTGTTGGCAACAAATCTTCATGACGGAACAACAATCATATACAACAGTTCCGACAGCCAGTACAATCCAGATCAGCAACATTACACTACAACACCAAGAACGCCGACGGAGGAAATGGTGAAGGATTGTGCTGACCAACTTCATGTCCTTCTCAGCACACATTCAAGAGCATACAGAAAAGAACACTTTCATAGCCCCACCTTCAGCCACAAGTGCCCACAGCAGCTCCGCGAGTCAAACGATTGTGGCTTCCACGTCCTCTACTGGATATACACAATCATAGCACTTGGAAGACCAGTAGAAGATATGATAGAAGTGGACTATCATGCGTTACGAGGGAAGTTCACTGCTAATCTCCTCCTTACACATGGCACCAATAAAGGACTAATAGAAGCCTGATGCCCTTGTCAATGTACTACTCAACCTATCACTTTGACACTCTGGGGTCAAAGTGAGTGATAAGTTAGGGGGGAGTACACTAGACAAGGGAGAGGTATCATTTTCAAAATCCTTTCATCTATTCCTCTTCTTTCAATTTTGTTCCTTAGAGCATTTTGCTTTTCGCTAAAAAAAACCCTTTTTGGAATAAAATCACCCCCAGTTGACTTAAGAATCCAGTAGTCCTCAAGAATAATAACAAAAATAGCACAGAGTCATGTAACGACGAGTTAATAAAATACCTTCACACTTGACTTTCATGCCTTTGCTTCAGTTCTACATCAGACTCTTCAACATGTCATTTTTAAGGCCGAAGCAAGCCAAATATTCTCAAGGACGGGAGGGAAATCAGGCAAAATCCATATCAAGGAACATCGAAAGTGGACCACCAAACTAAAAATAAGTGCATGTCGGGAAATTCTAAGAACAGTTTTCTTCTTTTTTTTTAATAAAAGAGGCTTGGCCGTCCAACCAAAAACCCAAAAACCTGAATCCTAAGCCTGCAAGTTCTCGAATAAAAGCCAGAGTGTTGAATAAAAACATCAGAGTTGTGCCACGCATAATGACTTATATGAAGAGCCAATAAAGGTCTCACCCGACCGATACATTCAGCTGTCCTCACCAAGGCAGATGTGTCGTGCCCGGTAGTGAGATCCTAAGGGCTCCAAATATATGAAAAGGCTGATAAAGGGCTCACCCAGCCGATACATTCAGCTGCCCTCATGAAGGCAGATGTGTCGTGCCCGGTAGTGAGATCCTAAAAGCATAGATAAACCCTCTCCCACTAAAAGGGGGAGTTACACAAAAGCCTTTAGCCAACCCTCATAACCACTTTAGTTTCTGATAGGTTTTCAAAAGAAGTATAAAACTGATTAGAGTCAATGACATGCACATAATAACATCAGGAAAAAGGTGGTCCCAATGCGAACTACGAGATATAGAGGAAACCTAAGATCTGCACAACTCTCAATACCTGAAAGAGTTAAGACAAGCATGATCTCTAATAAGACCTCACGGGATCTCTGATTTAGAACTGAAGCAAGAGTATGATTTTCTTCACTAAATAATCACCTCGCCATTACTTGCCTCAGCTCTATCTAGCTTGAGGACAAGCTAGACTCTAAGTTGGGGGGGTGATAACCTCCAATTTTGTGATGTTATCTTAGTATTTTTCTTCTATTTTCCACACTCTTCCTTAGATATATTAGAAAGAATCCCTAGCTATCCTCTTTTATTGCAAATATACTGTTAGATTAACTTTTCTCCTCTTTACTTAGAGAAAAAGACGAAAAAAATCACAAAAGACTCATATGGTCCCAAGACCGCATGGAATCACACGGTCCCAAGACCGAATGAAGCCAAACGGTCTCAAGACCGCATGGACTCACACGGTCCCAAGACTGCATGAAGCCAAACGGTCTCAAGATTGCATGGACTCACACGGTCCCAAGATCACATGAAGCCAACCGGTCCCAAGACCGCATGAAGCCAAACGGTCTCAAGACCGCAAGGACTCACACGGTCCCAAGACCACATGAAGTCAACCGGTCCCAAGACTGCATGAAGCCAACCGGTCTCAAGACTGCATGGAGTCAACCGGTCTCAAGACCGCATGGAGTGATACGGTCCCAAGACCGCATGAAGCCAACCGGTCCCGAAACCGCATGGAGTCATACGGTCCCGAGACCGCATGAAGCCAACCGGTCTCAAGACCGCATGAAGTCTACCGGTCTCAAGACCGCATGAGACCAAACTGTTTTAGAGTCCAAACGGTTTTAGAGTCCAAACGGTTTCAGAGTCCAAATGGTCTTCAAAATGGTTTGGACCCAAAACTGACCAAACCGTTTGGACTTCACTTAAGTCCTATAAATAAGACCCAAAGGGTCCTTCCAAGATCTTCAAGTTTCTGACGCCCAGAGAATGCCTCCATTACTCCAGAGCTATTCCAACCTCCATCCTCTGCCCAAAGGCTACCGGTCTGAGATCCACACTCCATCCTGAAGCTACTTTCTCTCTCATCAACCAAGTAGGTGGGAAGAGAAGTATTCGTAAGCAAGCAAGCTGCCAAGAGTGAAGATCGTTCTCTCTCTTCTCCAAGGGGTTGACCTTCCTTTCTCATCGGTAGAGATGATGTTCTCTCTCTCTCTTCTTGCCTCCTTCTTTATTCTTGCCATGAGCGAGTAGTCTCATACACCAGGCTGCGGGGAGTAGCCCCGCTACCCATGTTTTCATTTCATGCAATGTAATTCGTGAGTTTGCAATATAGATCTACTTTTCAGTTCGACATCAATCGTTTAATGAATACTTGTTTCTTTATCACCAACTTGTGTTATCTTTTATCTATTAGTGCGAATTGTCTACATTTGTGCTTTTAGATTTGATTACCGATTGTATGTTGGTTCTTGATATATGTAGTCACCATATGTCTTGTTCGGTATCTAGAAGTGATTTTTTGGAGTGGAGTAAACTCACTCCCATCGTTGTACTTTCATACTATGAAATGGAATCAGTTGACGTATGAAAGTACAACTTTGGTAAAGTCGAGGAACACACTTTATGGAGGTGTAATGCAAAGTAAGTGACCATTCATTCGGGAGATGATGTTTTCTCTCTCTCTTCTTGCCTCCTTCTTTGTTCTTTCCATGAGCGAGTAGTCTCATACACCAGGGTGCGGGGAGTAGCCCCGCTACCCATGTTTTCATTTCATGCAATGTAATTCGTGAGTTTGCAATTTAGATCTACTTTTCAGTTCAACATCAATCGTTTAATGAATACTTGTTTCTTGATCACCAACTTGTGTTATCTTTTATCTATTAGTGCGAATTGTGCATGTTTGTGCTTTTAGATTTGATTACCGATTGTATGTTGGTTCTTGATATATGTAGTCACCATATGTCTTTTTCGGTATCTAGAAGTGATTCTGTGGAGTGGAGTAAACTCACTCCCATCGTTGTACTTTCATACTATGAAATGGAATCAGTTGACGTATGAAAATACAACTTTGGTAAAGTTGAGGAGCACACTTTATGGAGGTGTAATGCAAAGTAAGTGACCATTCATTCGGGGATGGCTGGCATTATAATACTCCACTCTTCTCGTAGTTAGTTATCCAAAAGGAAGCCAAGTCTACAACGATAATAACTGATTTGAGTTTTATTGCAGGCCATGTTATTATATTGCATGTTTTGATCCAGATGTAGTGGCGGTGAAAGTCGATCACATCCTGGTGGTCTTTTATCATTGTTTACAACCTTGACTTTATTTTCCTACCTTTACTTTGCTTGCATTTAGTTTAACCAAACCAAAATCAACTTTTGATCTAAGCATCAACTTTTAAGTAGGTAAATAGAATTAAAACGTTTTCCATCTTGTTAACTCCTTGAAGAGACCGTTGTCCTGTGGATTCGACCCTTAACTATACTACGATAAGACTTCCACGTATCTCAACATACGTGGGTGGAGCTCCTAATCTAGTATAATCAAGGCTAAACTTAAAGACTTATCATCTTTAAGATTTTTAGTGGTGCACGTAATTCCACACAAGTGGAAGCTCCATCAACCACTTTCGCCCCTCTCGGGTTGGAAGTGTGCTCATCTAGTATCGCCCGACATGCCCTTGGAACGCGTCACACTAGCTTCTGAAGCTTTCCAAAAAGGCTTTTTAGGTTTTTCTTGTTTCCCATCAGTCCATCCAGGTATGGGTCTGTTAACGAGTGAGTGGTCCCTACAGTCCAAGCTAGTTAGCTTTAGAGCAGTGATTTCGCATCCTACGTACCACTGCCCTGGATCTACAATGTCTAAAGATGGGTACTTTTGGAAAGACAAGTGTGCATTTTGTTTTTGGCACACTCATGATTTTATTCACTCTCATAAGGCTTTTCTTTCTTTTTGGGATTTTTGATGGGTAGGGAAACAAAAGTAAGTTGTTGTTTGGGAAGCTTTTTCCTTCACATACACATCTCTTAGCTGTTGTGAGATTAATTTTTGAAATTGTCATAGAAATCTTATAGCCTTTGTCGTGTGAGACTGCAATTTTAGAAAAACTTAGCAAAAACCTACACCACCTTAGACATAGAGAAAACAAGTTGGGAGAAGCTATATCATATTTTTACTATAGAGTGTCTTTGTACAATTGTATAGAGGCAAGGGGTTATATATGCACTATATTGTATCAGACTTGTTTATGTATATATACACAGAGTATGTTTAAGAGAAAAAGGAAAGACAAAATGAGTTCCTCCCTCATTGATATATAGTACCCCCCAAACTTACCCCACACTCTATCCCAGAGTTGTGAGATAAATAAAGGAGCATAGTGATAAATCAATGAGGGTTTAGTCGGCGAGCGCGCCTCCTTCAGATATAAGCTCCCACACATATTCTCCGCATTTGTTGTGGTAGTCAATGTGGTGGATATTTTCTGGTGTTTTTTGCAATGCTACCGAGCTATAGATCCATTCCATCACGTAGATGTCGCAGTCATTGGATTGTGGAGCTTGTTGTGGACTATTGTGACATAATTGAAGCTCATGCCATTTGTTCGCTTTGTCCTTCAAGAATGGTTGGATCAGCGTTGCCACCTCAATGTAGTATTTTATTGCTAGGTGCTCTAGGGGTGTCAATGCGGTTGATGTTGCTGGTATATATATGCCCATAGAGCCATCCCAAGCGATTGCATGGATTTGGATATTAATTAATAAATTAATGTGATTATTTGTTTAATTAATGAATTCCAGAATATTCTAATTAATCCACGAGAATTTTAATTAACGCAACGTTTCTGCTTTCCGATGGGTTTAGGAAACCCTACTTCCCTTCGTATCCTATTTAAAGGAGGATAGACAGTCGATATCTATATAAGATATTGAGAGACGCTTTTAGTTTACGCTCATGCACGTAAACCTTAGTCGTCACCGTCCTTAGGAGAGGAAGGGGAGCAATGCGCCACTAGCACGCCGCTGTAGAAACACACTCCTTCCCACCGACTTAGGAAGCACGACGTGGAGTTCTAGTCCATCCGCGTGGACGAAGTAGAGACATAGACGCCTGTGTTCGGTGGACACAACGACCATCTGTGCACGTTACGAGCAGCGCACATCATCACACAGGAGCACCGTCGGATCAACTTGCGACAAGAAACAGGAGAGAAGTTTCGTCTGTGTAGGCCAGCAGTGTTGCACACCATCGTGCAGTGGGACAATGCCGGACTTGCTCCGCGATAAGGCATATCCCACAAACACTCTTTTCAAATATGTTGTTGTCGACGAGATCCTGTATCGGGTTGCATGGATTTTTATTGCTTCCGCCGCGCATGTTTTCTCCAGAAAACCCTACAGTGGTATCAGAGCAACTTCGATCTATGACGTATTTGGATTAGTTTTGATATGATCGAATCGCTGTATACTATTTTCTATATTGCATACGATGCGAATTAAAACTGTTAATGTGCAAATCTAAACCTAATTCGACATACACTGCAGGCATCTATTTTTGACGTTTTGAACGGGGTCGACTATGGAAAATATTGATTTTCTTAAGTACACGGAAGTAAAATTTCATAGACCTTTCAGGGGCTCTGCCCCTGTGTACCCCGCATAGTCTGTGTGGGAGTCAAAAAATTATTTAATGGGAAATGTCCCGCATTAAAAGGACTGCTTTTTAATATGTATATACATATATGTAGATATACCTATGATAGCATACACGTCGCCTTTAAAATCTATTTTATGTGGTGAATGCATGCACGGTTATGTCCTAGTATCCCCTTTTGTGAATGTTGTGAATGGATGTGGATGTTGATCTTGTGGATATGTTTGTTTGTGAATGTTATGGATGTATAATGGTTGCATATGGATCCTTTGTATTATGTATTTGGATTGCATGCCGAGCCTCATTTCTTATTTCAAAGTGTAATTAATTCTTTCTCTTTATATTTGTAATCATATGATGTAATAAAGATAGGATTAGTTTTAGTCTTTGTAATATTGATGTAAGGAGGCCACTTGAAGATCCAACTCCAAGGAGTGTCGATGGAGAAGCACCATGAAGATCTAATTCCAAGAAGCAACTTGAAGATCCAACTCCAAGGAGCGTCCATGGAGAAGTAACAAGAAGATCCAATTCCAAGAAGCAACTTGAAGCATCCATGAAGTTGTTCATTGTAATGTTGATCGTTACATGCTTACAGGTTGATTCACAGGTGTTGCATGAGATGCATAAGACCATAGGTGGAACGTAATCCTTTGTTGCTCCAAAGGATTACAATAGTACAGCCATAACTGATGTATTTGTGTTTGTGATTGCATGTCTATCGTTTGTGGTTGTGAATATAGTAGTATATGATACATACTATAAGTATGTGGTGTTTGGATATGTATATGTATTAATAAAACCCCTCAATTAATAATATTAAGTTTTAGTTGCCTTCCATAAAGAAACACACATGAAAAACTTGATCGACTATGTGTGGGCATGCCTCCGCGTGGTACACTGTCTATCTTGTGGAAGTGTGATGGTGGGTGTGTGGGTCTGCCTCCGCAGGGTGCACACTCAGCGTGTTGGCTTATGGGTTGGACTTAACTAGGGAACCTTGATAGGATCAAGTACCTAGAGGCACACAGATGCATCATGGCAAGGAGTTGTGCATGATCATCTATCCAAGAGTTGCATATGATGCAGCTGGAAAAAGTTGCCTACCTTAGTATTTGGTCTTTGACGTTGGCGTTGGCTGGGCATTGATCCAATTATTTTGGATCTTGGCTCACTAGAAGGTTGTTCGTTGTAATCTTATGAGTTGATAGTGAGGGCTATCAATTTGAATAAAATAGTGGGAGTGTAAATAATTAAAGGCCTAATTAATCTCATTTATCATATCTTTACAAGTCAAAATGTTTTGGACTAAATGTAAATTTTTCTTTTGTAACAATCAAATGGAAAACAACACTCACATGTTCCCGTTGCGATCGGTCCTTGAGAAGGACAAACTTACCGGAACCAACTTTCAAAACTAGTTTAGGATGCTGAGAATTGTTCTCACACATGAGTGTAAGATCTATGTCCTTGAAACACCAGAGCCAGCGGAGCCCGCCGTAAATGCGCCCAAGGCTGAAAAGGATGCTTACAAGAAGCACCTTGATGATGCCGTGGATGTCAAGTGTCTGATATTTTGCTCAATGAACTATGAGTTGCAAGAGCAGCATGAGAACATGAATGTCATGGAGATGGTAACACATCTCAAGAACATGTACCAACATCAAGCAAGACAGGAGAGATATGATGTCTCAAAGGCTTTGTTCAAAAGCAAGATGAAAGAGGGAGACTCAGTTGGCACCCATATACTCACCTTGATTGGGTACATGGAAATCCTATCCAAGCTGGGATTTCCCCTAGGTCAAGAGTTGGCCACTGATGTGATTCTACAATCGTTGCCTGAATCATATAATCATTTTGTCATGAACTACAACATGAATAATTTTGACAAGCCGTTGTCAGAATTGTTGGGCATGTTGAGGACAGTTGAAGCACATATGAAGAAAGACAAGCCCTAGTCTGTGATGATGATCGGCAAGACAAAGGGAAAGTCAAAAGGCAAAGGCAAGGCTAAGAAAAGTTCTAAAGCCGGGCAGAAGCCAAAGTCATCCGCGCTCAAAGCTAAAGGTGGGATCTCCAAAGAAGGCAATTGTCACCATTGTCACCAGCCTGGACATTGGAAAAGAAAGTGTCCTCTCTACCTGGAGGAATTGATGAAGAAGAAGCAGGGGATAGAGATCTCCACTTCAGGTATATACGTTATTGAGATAAACTTAAATACTTCTTCATCATGGGTACTGGATACCAGATGTGGATCTCACATATGTTCTAATATGCAGGATCTGATAAGAAGTAAGCCTTTACGAAAGGGCCAAGTCGAGCTGCGGGTCGCTAATGGAGCAAGAGTTGTTGCCACCGCAGTTGGAGTTATTATTTTATCTTTGCCTACAGGCCTTGTAATAGAATTAGAGAATTGCTATTATGTACCTGCCATTAATAGAAATATTATTTCTATATCTTGTATGGACAAGAGTGGATTTGAATTTCACATTAAGAATGGAATTATTTATATTTCTAAAGATGAGATCTTTTATGGCAATGCCCCTATGCCTTATGGCATCTACTTGTTAGAACTTGAGACTAGCATATATAACATAAATACTAAAAGGCTAAAACTTGACAACTCAAAGAAAACATTCCTATGGCATTGTCGTCTTGGGCACATAAATGAGAAGCGCATATCTAGACTCCATAAGGATGGTTATCTAGACTCTTTTGATTTTGAATCATTAGAGACATGCGAGGCATGTTTATTAGGGAAGATGACCAAGACTCCTTTCACTGGATACAGTGAGAGAGCTAGTGATCTGCTAGGGCTCATACATACTGATGTATGTGAACCTTTTAGATCAAATGCTAGAGGAGGCTATCAATACTTCATTACCTTCACTGATGACCTCAGTAGGTATGGCTATGCATATCTTATGAAACACAAGTCAGAAACTCTTGAAATGTTCAAGACTTTCATGAATGAAGTAGAGAAACAACTTGGTAAGAGTATTAAAGTACTACGTTCAGATCGAGGTGGTGAATACTTAAGCCAAGAGTTTGAGGACCTTCTGAGAGACCATGGTATTGTATCACAGTGGACTCCACCTAGTACACCACAACATAATGGTGTGTCAGAAAGAAGGAAAAGTACATTATTAGACATGGTACGATCAATGATGAGTTCAGCCGAACTTCCAATATCGTTATGGGGATATGCTCTTGAAACTGTAGCGTTTACACTTAACTGTGTACCTACCAAATCGGTTCAAAAGACACCATATGAGATATGGAATGGGAATCATCCCAATTTGTCTATGTTCAAGATTTGGGGATGTGAAGCTTATGTTAGGAAACAATTTCTTAAAAATCTTGGACCCAAATCGGAAAAATGTTATTTTGTTGGATACCCCAAGGAAACTCGGGGATACTACTTCTACACACCAACTGACAACAAAGTGTTTGTTGCTAGTACTGTTGTATTTCTTGAAAAGGAATTTATTTCCAAAGGAATTAGTGGGAGGAATGTAGTGCTTGAAGAAGTTCGAGACCAACAAGAAAGTAGAGAACCTGAGGAGGTACATAAGGAACATGAAGACTCACAAGTTGTTGTGGAATTTCAAGTTCCAAATGTAACACATGAACCTCGTAGGTCTAGTAGGACATGACTTGAGCCTGAGAGATTTGGATTTCTCGTGACTCAAGACAGTGACAAATTGGGCATAGCAGATGAGCCAACTTCCTATCTAGAAGCTACTAAGGGACCAGAATATGAGAAATGGCTCCAAGCCATGAGATCTGAGATGGAATCCATGTACACTAATAAGGTATGGACCTTGGTGGATCCACCCAAAGGGGTAAGACCCATAGGGTGCAAGTGGGTCTTTAAGAAGAAGACTGACATGGATGGAAATGTTCAAACCTATAAAGGTAGATTGGTCGCGAAAGGATTCCGTCAAATTCAAGGTGTTGATTATGATGAGACCTTCTCACCAGTTGCCATGGTTAAATCCATCAGGATCATGCTTGCCATTGCAGCTTATCATGACTATGAGATTTGGTAGATGGATGTTAAAATAGCATTCCTTAATGGGAATTTACTCGAGGATGTGTACATGATAGAACCTGAGGGTTTTATCGATCTAAAGGAAGCTAATAAAGTCTGTAAGCTACAAAGGTCAATCTATGGATTGAAGCAAGCATCTCGGAGCTGGAATCTATGTTTTGATGAAGTAGTCAAAAAGTTTGGCTTTAGTCAAAATGAAGATGAACCTTGTATTTAAAAAAGGGTCAGTGGGAGCACAGTCATATTTCTCATATTGTATGTGGATGACATACTATTGATGGGAAATGAAATCCCTACTCTTCAGACAGTAAAAGGTTGGCTGGGGAAGACCTTATCTATGAAGGATTTAGGAGAAGCATCCTATATACTAGGGATCAAGATCTATAGAGATAGATCTAGAAGGCTTCTAGGCCTAAGCCAGAGCACATACATTGACAAGGTGCTAAAGAGGTTTAGCATGGAGGGTTCTAAGAGAGGTAACTTGCCCATGTCCCATGGGGTTACAATCTCTAAAGCCCAGTGTCCTAGTTCATGTGATGAACGGGCACGCATGAGTAAGATTCCATATGCATCAACAATTAGATCTATCATGTACGCAATGTTATGTACTCGTCCTGATGTGTCGTATGCTTTGAGCATGACGAGCCGGTATCAGTCAGATCCAGGTGAATGTCACTGGATTGCCATTAAGAACATCCTAAAGTGCTTTCGAAGGACTAAGGATCAATTCTTAGTATACGGTGGTGAGGAAGAGCTCGTGGTAAAGGGTTACACCGATGCTAGCTTCCAAACTGACAAAGATGACTACAGATCACAATCTGGATTTGTGTTTTGCCTTAATAATGGAGCTGTGAGATGGAAGAGTTCCAAGCAAGAGATGGTTGCGGTTTCTACAATATAGGCCGAATATATTGCCGCATCTAATGCTGCGAAGGAAGCTGTGTGGATCAAGAAGTTCATTTCTAAACTTGGAGTTGTTCCAAGCGCTGGTGATGCAATTGAGTTGTTTTGTGACAACAATGGAGCAATTGTACAGGCTAAAGAACCAAGATCGCACCAACGTTCCAAACATATTATATGACGGTTCCATCTCATACGAGAGATCGTACAACGAGGAGATGTGAAGATTTGCAAAGTACCTACAGAAAGCAATGTGGCTGACCCGCTCACAAAAGCACTTTCACAACAGAAACATGATGGGCATGTTCGATCACTTGGATTGAGATTCATGGGTGATTGGGTATAAGTGCAAGTAGGAATCTGTTGGTATGTATGCCCATAGAGACTATCATTCGATGATTGTAATGGGATACTATGTAAACGATTTGTAATACTACATTGATCATATCAATAAAGGAAAGTTTCCAATCTATATGTTTGTGTTTTATATTGTGAGATGACCATAAAACTTATAGATGTCTATAGAATAATATACTCAATGACATATGTCTTCAGGTTGATGACCTGAACAGTGAGATCATATGTATGCCAAGAGTATGTATTCTTGTTTTGTCCCTAATCGGTTGTTATTGTGGAAATATCCATAGACATCAATAACACATAAGATTAGAATGTATGTTGGTTGATGGAAGAATCTCATTATCCATGATATGGAGATATCAAACCAAATACAAAGATACTTGTTAGAGAACAGTGTATCGGATAGACCCACCTTGAGAGTGACACGTGGATACCATGATTGGTAGTTAGAGTCACATCTCATAATGATGGTGGTGATTGTGGTTCTTAGACCTGAAGTCACTACACTTATCACATGTCATTCGTTGTACTTTGACATCATCCACCGTGGTCCTGAATAAGGATTGCCATAAAGATGGTGCTTGGGTGCACTGTGACACATGGGGATGAATGTGAGTGATGTAGATGGAATTTGTCCTTCCTATGGGAGTTTGATATTCCAGCCACTTGATAAGCGAGACTGAGAAATGCATGGCCATGCTGATGCGAGTCGATATGTGATATTGAGCTTACATACATCTCAGACAGTCTGCTCTAGTTCAAGGAACATGGATTGAACGTTGAAAAGGATAACAATTCCATGACTTGAGTTCAATCCGGATATCAGCGACAAAAGAACTATACAATCACTGTAACACCAGTCATGAATGATAGGTCAAGTTGTTCTCCAACTTCTCCAATTACTTGGGTGGCAATGAAGTCTTGCTAGATACCAATCATTTCTTGTGAAATCATAATATGATTATGGATATCACTGCCAACGTAATTTGGAGCCTATCGGGTCACACGCATAGGATGTGTTGGAATAGGAGTATAATTGTGGATTTGATTGGAATTGCTCTGAATCACATTAATTACTAAAATGTTAATGTAATGGATTAGAATAATAATTGAGTGACTGGATCTAAGTGCAAGTGGGAGTCTGTTGGTATATATATGCCCATAGAGCCATCCCAAGCAATTTCATGGAGTCAGATATTAATTAATCAATTCATGTGATTATTTGGTTAATTAATGAATTCCAAAATATTCTATTTATTCCACGAGCATTTTAATTAATGAAATGTTTCTATTTTCTGATGGGTTTAGGAAACCCTACTTCCCTTTGTATCCTATTTAAAGGAGGATAGATGACCGATATCTATATAAGATATTAAGAGACACTTTTAGTTTATGCTCACGCACGTAAACCCTAGCCATCACCATCCTTAGGAGAGGAAGGGGAGCAACGCGCCGCTAGCACGCCGCCTTAGAAACACACTCCTTTCCGCCGGCTTAGGAAGCGCGACGTGGAGTTCCATTCCATCTGTGTGGATGAAGTAGAGACGCAGACGCCTAGACACCTACGTTCGGTGGACACGACGACCATCTTTGCACGTTACGAGTGGCGCACATCATCACACAGGAGCGCTACCGGATCAACTTGTGATAGTGAACAGGAGAGAAGTTCCGTCCATGTAGGCCAGCAGCGTTGCACACCATCGTGCAGTGGGACATCGCCGGACTTGCTCCGCGATAAGGTATATCCCGCAAACACTCTTTTCAAATATGTTGTTGTCGATGAGATCCTGTATCCGGTTGCGTAGATTTTTATTGCTTCCGCCGCGCATGTTTTCTCCACAAAACCCTACAGATGTACACTACACCGGATGATCTTTGTTGTTTTCCGAGCTGTTGTAGAAGATTAGTGCTCTTGGGTGAGTGTACATCGTCAGGAGCGTCCAGTGGTTGTAGTGCAGAATAGGGAAGAAGATGATACATGGCATTCTTCTCTCTATCTCTGCCAGAAAAGATTGTTTCACTCATGACTCATCAGCTAGGCAGATGTCGTTGAATAAAATTGGATGGGCAATGTATGCGTGTTCAAACTTCTTCTATAGTATATGGATGGATGTTGTTGCCATCGACATTGCCAAACATCCTCCTGCCTTTATCACATCCCGAAGATCATTAATTGGGACTAATACGTCTTCTGCCTCATATATGATGTCTGTGGGGGTAGAATCAGCCAGCTTATTTAGAATTTCCTAGACCTGTTCCTCGGTTAGGGTAGAACATGAGGAATGGTTGAAGTTGTTGATCCTTTCTTCTGAAACATCAGGCAAAGCAGAGTCTTCAGTTGTAAGGATGTCACGTAGAATATCCAACTGCTTGCCTGCCCCGTAGATGTTCGTTGTGATCTTAGCCGCTTCCTATGGAGGGCTACTGGGATGGGAGGATTCAACTTTGTAATCACTGTCCAACAGCTCTTCTGGGATGCCTACATCTTGGAAATAGCACTTGTCCTTGATCAGCATCAGTGCGTAGACACTCCTGAGCTGATAGAAGTTCTGGTTGTTGAGTTGCCTTATGAATCCAAAGACATGAAGCAACTCCATGGCACACAGGACTATAAATGTGATGTTTTCATTTTCCGCTTCTTCTTGGATGGGGAAGTCTCTAATGCTGAAGAAATTCCAAACCCCGGAGTGGCGTTAGATTCCATATTTGATCACTCGGAGAAGACGCAGTGGAAGGAGCCTCAGGATTTTGTCTTTAGAGTGTACGAACGCGTGTCCTGAGCGTGGAACCTCCTCATTGCAGCAGCTGAGAAGCTGGACGTCATGATGTTGGAGGTCCACCACACATAGGAACCAATTCTTTTTGTGCTTGTAAGGGGCAAACACCATGTTTGCATTGTGGTCTTCAATATGCTTCAGCATATTGGCCACCAGCACAGAATCGTATGACCCCATCACCAGTCTTCTTGCCAAGGCTAGGGTGGCAGTGTAGATCGAATGTCGGCCTATCTTGGTGTTGATATTCTTGAGTATAGTGCCTTCCAGGACCCTGAACAGCTTCTTGGAGACGATGACTGGCGAGCGGAATATGCTCCTCAGCTCCCCTCGTCATGTGAGAAGTACTCGTCGCACCAGACAATGCCTCTTCGTCAGCTTGCGACCTCAAGACCTTGTTTAGAAGTTTTTGGTCTCTGATCGTCAAGTATCTGATGGCTTTTCTTTCAAAATTTGCCATCTCAAAGGAAGGGATCTCCTATGCCACAGAAAATGCATGTGTCATCGAGATCCTTCTTCTAGGGGTGTCTCTATCATTAACACAGTAGATGTCCCCCTTTCTCCCTCTGATTCGTCAGAAGAGTCCTCCCCGACGCCGATCGATTCGTTGTTGTCTTCAGCTTCGTCTAGGGAGGCTAAGGGAGTAGATTTCTTCCATGCCACAGGAGCTCGCCTGTCCTGCTGGAGCCCCATTGGCTGTCTTGTGCGTCGTCCCTTCCTCGGG
This sequence comes from Alisma plantago-aquatica, assembly GCA_963693085.1. NCBI lineage: Eukaryota > Viridiplantae > Streptophyta > Magnoliopsida > Alismatales > Alismataceae > Alisma > Alisma plantago-aquatica. Next base: position 564,913,203 of record OY856413.1, read on the forward strand.
CATTGTGGATGGCCCACAGGAGGAGGAAGGAGATGATGTCTTGGGTGAGGATGTTGATGAGGAGGGCTGGGAGCCTGAGCCAGGAGGTGATGGAGACCTCCTTGGCTGTCTTGAACGCGGATGGTCGTCCCTCCTATTTAACCTTTCCTCAACGGCATCAAGGCGCTGGAGCACCAGCTGCATCATCTTATTCAGCGCCTCTAGTAGGTTGGGGAGGCCAACTAGGGTTAGAAACTGCCGCTCTTGATCATTGAGCCTCTCCTGGAAGACAATAAAGTTGTGGGTAAGGGAAGCTAAAGTTACTGAGTTGTTGCCTTTTACCTCCCACAAGTTGTCAAACTCCAGGCCCAAGATCAACCCCATTGATAGAGGGGGTGCGTCTGACCACCCTATCATCCTCATGATGCTCCTTGTACGTGAAGATCGGCATGATGAGTATTCGCTTCATGCGGGTTCGAGTCCACCTGTACCGTTTGCAAGGGTGTCACCTTTGATCAAGGCATTGGTATCTTTGAGGCTGCCACTGCCTCACTTGTTTTTGGTGGTGGATAAGGGTGCGGTGTGGTTGTTTATTGCCCACTCACATTAATATAAGAAAAAGAAATATCCACTAACTTATGGATATTATTATTAAATGAATTAAGGTGCTTAATTTGCTTTTCTTTAAATCATCGATAATTGAGAGGAATAAGAGGCAAGGAGGATAGCCTCGTATGCAAAGAATAGAAAGGAGCAAGTGGCATGGAAATGGAGTAGTTATCCTCTACTTTCTCTCTCTTAATTGAATTTCTAATAAAGTGCATATATGCTCATTTATCCATAAATTGAATGGGTAATTTCGAAGCCACTTTAACTTATTGCTTGCAAAATGATCAAGGGATCTTAGGAGCAATAGGAGGACGACCCCCAACCTATAGGTAAGCTCCATGGCTTTCTTTCACCTTGATTTCATGGTCGGAATCAAAAATCAATCCTTGATTTCTTCTTTTCTTCACTCAATCTTCAACTCTATCCAATCTTTTCACTCAAAAGTTTGAGGATAAGCCTTGGGATAGTTGAAGGCGCTTCACCCACCATTTTTTATGTGAATCTTGAAGCTTTGAAGCTCATCTGAATGTGGGTTATATAACTTGAACCCTTAATCATTATCATTACATTCAATTCCTCAATCCATTTTATTCAATTGTTCTTCTTGCAATTCCTTTGGTTGATTGATGAAGCTACCATGGGAATGGTAGTAGAATTTGAGGGGTTGAAGCATGATGTTGATGACATCATCCTAAGCACACATCTCAACAAAATTAGGTGCAAATGTTTTTAACAACCTTTCGCCCAAACGGTTTCACCAAACTGTTTGGAGACCAAACAGTTTGCAAACCGTTTGGAGGCTTGAATCCCAAACTGTTTTATCATGATTGATGTTGTGGATTCGATGATGATCTAATGGCCCTAATTGATTGACTTTCAATCGTTCTAAGTGATGGTTAATCTACCAATTACAATTCCTAATTCAATTGATTGAAGGAACCAATGATTAATCCAATCGGTTTCAAGCTGACTTGGACCAAACAGTCTTGAGACCGTTTGAGTCCAAACGGTCTTGAAACCATTTGGGATCAAATAGTCTCAGGATTGTTTGTAATCCAAAGGTTGATATTTGAAGGTTGGAGATCCAAGAGTCAATAATTGAAGAACTTTAATAGTTCAATTGTTGAGGGTTTCAATGTTGCAAACCATTATCAATTGATTGAGGGATTTATCAACTGAACCCTTTCGGTTTTGAGGCTGATTTTGCAAAAACGGTCTTGAGACCGTTTGATTACAAATGGTCTTGAAACATTTGGGGTCAAACGGTCTCAGGACCATTTGGGATCCAAACGGTTTCAAAACCGTTTGGAGTTGTAAGCTCAAAACCGATTGGAGTATTAAAGTGGTCAAGTTCATTTGGAGATTCAAGTTGAAGATTGATCTATTAATTCCATAGTTAATGATAATGATTATCAATGATAGGTACACAGGTTGAATCCCTAAAGTACCTAGATGATCAATACCTTTAGAATGGTTAACCTTAAAGGTTTATGGAAGCAATAACTCAGTACACTATGTCAATCATAATTGTATGTACTTGATTGAAGGGTTGATGTAACCTAATCAAGTTGAGAGGATAATAAAAAGGAATTCATACATGAGTATTATTCATGTAATATTATGTGATTAGGGTATGATCCTTAGTGAAGAGATCATGAAATCCCTAATCGAGAAGGTTAATGAACCCTAACCCTAATTCAAGGCAATTCTAAGTTAAACCCTAATCTAGGGTAATGGTGTAACCCTAATTTAGGGTGATGACATGAGTAACCCTAATATAGGGTAATGAAATGCAAAACACTAATTGGGATGAAAAGTAAACCCTAATTGTGGGTTTTTTAATGTAAATCCTAACTAAGGGTGATGCTAAGTAATGCTATATGAAACCCTAATCTTGGGAAAATGGTGATAAACCATAACCATGATCTAGGTAATTGGATGAATATCCCCAATTGACATGAAATGGGAAACCCTAACCTAGTGAGGGAATAGTGGTGTTACCCTTGAATAGTGATGCTATATTTGTTTTGTATGGTGCTGATATATAATTGATGTAACTATTATTATCTGTACTAAATATGCAGGTATCATGAGGTGATGAGCATAGCCAGGTATGAGCTATGATGCTTTATTTAGTGAAAGTATTCAATAGGCCTTGTGAGCCATTATATGCATTATTACCTAGTGAGAGGTGACATAATGGGCTTGAAAGCCATGAGGGATGCTTGTGTAACAAGTGTCATATTTACCTTGGTCAGATGACGTGAAGGTATAATTTACCTGATAAGTGGTAACAAGTGTTCTTTGATGAGCTGAAGGTTCGAATACCCATATTTCCTAATCATATTGATGGGATGATGAGAGATGTGAATTCCCATAGCAAAGATAAGGACTGAGATCCCAATGATTAATTAAGCTTTAAAAAGTACTTGATATAAGTATTCCACATTCTTTGTAGCATTTGTTATAATAGTTTGTGTTTGTAAACATGACTAATGCTAAAAAGAATATGGTAACGTACTTAATTAATCAAGTGAAATCTTATCATATAGAGCCCTGACCATAGATCCATCATCGTCAGAAGTTGGTGATGGTGAAACAGGATTTCTTTCATGAATTCCTAAGGAACACATATTTTTGAATATGTGGGGGTAATGGGTGCAAATATCTTATGCCCTGATGAGGGAATTGATGTGAGATAAGCAATAAATCTATCAATCCTTCATTATGTGTGTCGGGATGGATGTATCATGAATCTCCTGATGATAATAAATGTTGGGTCAATATGAGATAAACATTAAATCTCTCGATTGCTAAGGAGAGTGCAGTTGCCGCTATAACTCTGTAGCGAAGTTGCCAGTATTGTGATGACCTGGAATTTGGATACTTAAAAAATTTAGTTATGTTGGACCTAACAAGAGTACTTTGATCTTATTTGAAGTTTTCTTAAATGATAAGATTAATCAAGGGAAGTTAGATGAAGCAAATTAATGTTTAGATAAGTGATATTTGAACACTTATGAGGTCAAGGACAATTTATTAGTCTCCACAAACTCAAGTGATAAATCCATGAGCATTGAGGTTTATGATGAATAGCTTGGTAATTGTATTGACCATAGTATGCTTATGAAATAATTTATTTAGAGGACATTAGTGATGTCATATGATCGGACCTTGGCCCTTTGAATATATAGTACTTAGGTATAGATTTTATGTCATGCAGTCTTTACTCACTTGGCTGTGCGACACCTTGCAAGCCACCAGCCACAGATCCAGGACCAGGTCATTCTCAACCTCCAAAAATTGAGGAGCATAAGAGGGTTGTTGGGGGTGTAGCAGCGATCTGATAAAGGTGAAATAGTCTACGGGAATTTATTGGAAAACCCATGACCTACAAAATAGTTTGAACCGATAGTACTTTCAATTGACGTTAGGTACCTATGGTTACTAATGGACTACAGTCCCCATGCCCACCTTCTCCATCGTCTCCCTCCCGACCACTCACAGTGTCCATGGAATTCTCTGATAAGGGAGACCAACCTTCATCTCCTTCTTCCTCCATTTCGACAAGCAGTAGCCAGCCGTAGAGATAAGGGGACAGATCATCCCTACCTCCATGAGCCCAACCTTAGTCAAGAGGAAAGCAAATGTCTCATCCATCGCTACGCTCACCCACCTAAGCAACCTGGAGGACGCTGCCTTCTTTGATGGAGGTGGTGCTTGGTTCTCCTACAGGCTGGGAGCCTCGGCGGCGCAACGGCTGGGACCGCCCAGCTAACAGGTTTTCTCTACATGACAAGGAAGGGACACCACGGCCTCCATCGGGATCCAAGGGCTCTTCCTCTCCCTTTGCCCTGTCCTTGGATGCAGCTGACGCCGCCGAGATGCTCTCTGTTCGGCCCCCTATTTTGGGCATAGATATAGGGGAATTCTGTAAGGGAGGCCAGCGGGCGGTGGGGGACAGCGCTTGATTGGACACTAGCAGTTGGAGGCGGGCACAGACAACCTAGAGTCACGTGCAATCACATTTGAAGACCCAACCAGTGATCCATAGATGCTGGGAGTCGCCAACCACCGCGCACGGAGATGGGTGGCCCAATCGCAAACTGATGCATAACGTGAAGGCGCAGGTCATCCCTAGTCATCAGATCTAGGATCGACGGCCAACCTCAAGGCATAAATAATAGCAATGATAATAACTCCCTCAAATTTAGTTTTAAATGTTGATCTTAAAAAATGAGAACTCCCAATTCCCTTGGCCAAATAGGTTAAACCTATATACCATTTTGCTCTTCTCGAAAAGATATACAACTTGGACATAATTGCAGACCCTAATTCCTTTGTTTGTTCTTTGTTTTTTCAAAAATGTTACCTTTTGATCTTCATAACATATTTAATGCAATATTATGATGAATTTTGGAACTTTGATGCATATATACCCACCTAAGTATCAAATCAGTAACTCTCATGTCCTTGTATCCCTATTGAAAGTCTTATTCTCCCTATTTTCTTATAAATGACTCCTTTTTGTACATATGTGACCATATTGGGCTATAATGATGTACATTGCTCTTACAATCCTAACCTTGCTTCCTAATGACTCTAAATGCTTAACCAATCATGAAATCAATATTTTATGCTCCTGGAACCTTTGGGAAACCTTATAACATTCTTTGTACTCTCGATGACATAAGTGTGCTGTTATGGTAACTACATGTATGAGTGAATGCTGGTGCTTCATGTTGATAATTTGATGTCTAGACCCTAGTAGACATCACTCTACTTTGAATGTGTTTCCTATGTTCTTTTCTTGCTGATCTAAAAACCATCCCTTATGCTTGACTCTTCTTCCTTGAATACTTGATCTCCATTTCTCTATTGTGAGTCTCTTGACCCTAGAATGCATGTAAATGCCTTAAACCTTGGTATGATCATAGAAAGTGCATGGAACGTCATAATGACTTGAAACTTGAACCACACCTTCATGATGACCCCTAGATCAGTATAAGATCATTTAATGAACTTATAAGTAACTTGGAACCTATCTTGGCCAAAACCCTAAAATGCTTCTTATTAGGATTAATGATGAGAATCTAATGCATGTATGTAATCTTGTTGTTAATCAGGTGTTGGCCAGTTTATCTAGATGATAATGGATATGTGAGAATCTCTGAACTTAGGTACGTGGATATAATTTTATGACTAGATTTGTTGGATGTTAATTATATGTACTTGCTTTCTTGTATTTGAAATATATTGTTGGATTTAGATCTATATGTATTGTCATTTTCCGCCTTGAACAATAAGAACACTAAAGAAAGAAAATGGAATGTAGTGACTGATGGTTCATTAATCTCCCTATTAGAGAGGGAAAGTATTAATGTTGACTAGCACCTCCCTAATGGTACAAGGTATGCGGGAGATCCCTAATGGTACAAGGTACGCGGGGATAGGGCCCAATAATACATGTTTGTGCTATGTCCACCATAGTAATACATGTCCATTGAAATATAGTTAATAACTTGGGTTTACCTGATTTCCTGCCTTAAATAATTCTTTCATTTTTCTTTCTTCTTTTTCAAGTATTTTTAAATATTCCAGCATAGTATAGTATCTTTCAACCAGGTACCAACTTTGTGTTGATTCGTTGTTTCACATATGTTTTAGGTTCAGAGCTAGCATGGGATAAAATAATAGGATGTGAGCAAGTTGTATAGGTTGTACCTATTGTGTAGATCCTAGCTTAGCATACATGTTCTTAGACTGTAGAATTTTCATTCAATATGTAATTATAAATGGGGTTGTAATAACTCACTTGGTAATATATATACATGTTGAATGTTGAGAAATTTTTATGGTGTATGTTATTTTTTAATGTTCATGTATGTGTATATTGCTTCTGCAACACACTTTGATACAATTGCCTAACATTTTTGGATTTTGTCTTCTCATCTCCATGGGGTTTTGAGACGGTGAAAATTCAGGGACGTCACAGTTGGTATCAGAGCATGAACAATAGCTACACCTGAAAATTCCTCACCATGAAACATAAACTAAATTTGAACTTTCACTTAAACCCTATAAACTTAGTAAGTTGTCTATAGGAATAAGGTTTGACTTAGCCTCTAAGTTAGAACTTAGATGTTCGAGAACTAGGTTTAGACAAGTGTGAGAAACCCTTTCCATATAGAGCTCATATGTATTGGGTAGATACACTAGTCTACATCATGTTCTCACCATTTCATTAGGTAACATGGAACTAGACTATCTACTATGTGTGGGACACTCGTTTTGATGATTTGGTTTTATTTTCCAATCGGCTCGAGCCTCGACAATTTTCTCTGACGTCTTCTTTCTCAAAAAAAACCATATAATATTTTATTATGTATATGTAAATATAAAATGTGTCCCTCACACTGTAGAGTAGTTAGTGTTCATGCAACCTAAGTGAAAGGTAGTGACATCAGTCTATGAGAGAGAGTAGACTAGATTAGATGTCTAGAGCCTTATCAAGGTATGTGATAGATAGAGTAGATGATAGAACAATAGTTGAAATAAGCATGTGAAATCTTATCTAAGTTTGATCTTTGATGGTATAAGTTTCCTTATAAAGATTTAAGTTGCATATGAGATGAGTTCAATTTTAGAAAATCTAAGCTAAGTCTTGCTGACGAAAAGACATACTCCTTTATTATTAAGGAAATATAAATAAAGATAAAGTTGAATATGCATGAGCCTCAAGATCTCTTACAAAGGACGACCTCAGTGTTAGGAAAAGATATGTGGTGAACTCTAGAGATTGTGAGACCCACAAGGATAGGGTCATAGGACCCACCCTTCAATATATGAAAAATATGTGATATATATATATATATATATGAAATGATGTGTCCTAAGATGGGTTACTCCTGAGTAGACGAGTTGAGTCCTTTTTGCATGATTCAAACCTATATGTGAGAATTGGTTGAAAAGAAAAGGATGGGTAGATGACCCATATGATAAAGTCAATCCTTTGGCTGAGTTAGGTCCTAGCTGGAGTGACATATTTTGTGAATTACATCATTAGTTGCAAGTGAGGTAATATATGAACTCTACTTATGAGAGTATGATGCTTTGTGCAAAAGATACTCAAAATACATGTTCTCCCTTCTTTTTCTCCTCCTTAATATACGATGATAGAAGCCTCACTTGAGCTATATAGATGATTTATTTATGAAGAGTCACTCGTGTAAGTGTGGCCTAATATTGTCTATATTTCCTCCCTATATCATACATGTGATATCGAAGTTTGAAAGCATGATAAAAAATTTCTTAATATATTATCTTTCTCTCTATATCATGCATGAATGATATAAGTTTGAAATCATGAGCAAAAAAAAAAGATATCTTTGGCTCATAGATTAATAATCACAAAATATAGTTCCTAGGATCAATCCTTCTAAATCTAAGCTTCTTCTTGAGGATAACGCGCTGAATAGGGTGAAACCCTAATATTTAAGTATGATAAGCAAGCCTTTCTTCAATAATGAAATCATGGTATGATACTGATCATAAACCACATTAATGATGTAAACATGATAATTCTAGTGACTGAAGATGTGAGATCTTGACAAAATCTTACATAGGCAAGTATAATGAAAGATGAAAACTTTAGTAATACCTCCTGAACTTCTTACGAGCAAACAAAACCCTTATCCTTAAGGGACTATGAGGATGTAAATCATAAAATATAAGAGTGTCATGTTATGACTAGGACACTAAGTGATATTTAAATCTTTATATTGTAAGGGTGGGTACACCCAAGATGCTTAAAATCCTAAGATGACGACTTAGGGTGTATGCATAACTATGATAACCTTGACACCTTAAAGTGGTGACCTAGAGAATATAGAAACTCCTTGTGATCACATTAAGTATGAAACTAGTTGAATTTTGAGGACCAAATTCCATATAAGATGGGGTGAATGTGATGACCTAGAACTTGGATACTTAAAGAATTTAGTTATGTTGGACCTAACAAGAGTACGTTGATCTTATTTGAAGTTTTCTTACATGATAAGATTAATCAAGAGAAGTTAGATGAAGCAAATTAACGTTTAGGTAAGTGATATTTGAACACTTATGAGGTCAAGGCCAATTTATTAGTCTCCATAAACTCAAGTGATAAGTCCATGAGCATTGAGGTTTATGATGAATAGCTTGGTAATTGTATTGACCATAGTACTCTTATGAAATAATTGATTTGGAGGACATTAGTGATGTCATATGATCAGACCTTGGCCCTTTGAATATATAGTACTTAGGTATAGATTTTATGTCATGCAGTCTTTACTCAGTTGGCTGTGCGGCACCTTGCAAGCCACCAGCCACAGATCCAGGACAAGTCATTCTCAACCTCCAAAAATTGAGGAGCATAAGAGGGTTGTTCAGGGTGTAGAAGCGATCTGATAAAGGTGAAACAGTCTACGGGAATTTGTTGGAAAACCCATGACCTGTGCAACAGTTTGAACCGATAATACTTTCAATTGACGTTAGGTACCTATGGTTACCGATGGACTGTAGTACTCATGCCCACCTTCTCCATCGTCTCCCTCCCGACCACTCATAATGACCATGGAATTCTATGATAAGGGAGACAAACCTTCATCTCCTTCTTCCTCCATTTCGGTAAGCAGCAGCCAGTCGTAGAGACAAGGGGATAGATCAGCCCTACCTCCATGAGCCCAACCTTAGTCAAGAGGAAAGCGAATGTCTCATCCATCGCTACCCTCGCTCACCTAAGCAACCTAGAGGATGCTTCCTTCTTTGCTGGAGGTGGTGCTAGGTTCTCCTATAGGCTGGGAGCATCGACGGCGCAACGGCTGGGACCGCCCAGCTAACAGGTCTCCTCCGCACGACAAGGGAGGGCCACCATGGCCTCCATCAGGATCCAAGGGCTCTTCCTCTCCCTTTTCCCTGTCCTTGGATGTAGCTGACGCAGCCGTGATGCTCTCTGTTCAGCCCCCTATTTTGGGTGTAGAAATAGGGGAATCCCATAAGGGAGGTCGGCGGGTAGTGGGGGACAGCGCTTGATCGAACACTTGCAAATGGAGGTGGGCAAAGACGACCTAGAGTTGGGTGCAATCACATTTGAAGACCCAACGAGTGATATGTAGATGATGGGAGTCGCCGACCACTACGCACGGAGTGGGGCGGCCCAATCGCAGACTGCTACATAGTGTGAAGGTGTGGTTCAACCCTAGTCATCAGATCTAGGATCGACTGCCAACCTCAAGGCATAAATAACAACAATGGTAATAACTCCCTCAAATATAGTTTTAAATGTTGATCTTAAAAAATGATAACTCCCAATTCCCTTGGCCAAATAGGGTAGACATATATACCATTTTGATTGTCTCAAAAAGATATACAACTTTGAAATAATTGCAGACCCTAATTCCTTTGTTTGTTCTCTATTTTTCCAAAAATGCTACCTTTGATCTTCTTAACATATTTAATGCAATGTTATGATGAATTTTGGAACTTTGATGCATATATACCCACCTAAGTATCAAATTAGTAACTCTCATGTCCTTGTATCCCTATTGAAAGTCTTATTCTCCCTATTTTCTCATAAATGACTCCTTTTTGTACATATGTGACCATATTGGGCTATAATGATGTACATTGCTCTTATAATCCTAACCTTGCTTCCTAATGACTCTAAATGCTTAATCAATCATGAAATTAGTATTTTATGCTCCTAGAACCTTTAGGAAACCTTATAACATTCTTTGTACTCTCGATGACATAAGTGTGCTATTATGATAACTGCATGTATGAGTGAATGTCGGTGCTTCATGTTGATAGTTTGATGTCAAGACCCTAGTAGACATCACCCAACTTTGAATGTGTTTCCTATGTTCTTTTCTTTCTGATCTAAAAACCATCCCTTATGCTTGAATCTTCTTCCTTGATGATACTTGATCTCGATTTCTCTATTGTGAGTCTTTTGACCCTAGAATGCATGTAAATGCCTTAAACCTTGATATGATCATAGAAAGTGCATGGAACGTCATAATGACTTGAAACTTGAACCACACCTTCATGATGACCCCTAGATTAGTATAAGATCATTTAACGAACTTATAAGCAACTTAGAACCTATTTTGGTCAAATCCCTAAAATGCTTCTAATTAGGATTAATGATGAGAATCTAATGCATGTATGTAATCTTGTTGTTAATCAGGTGTTGTCCTGTTTATCATGATGATCATGGATATGTGAGAATCTCTGAACTTAGGTATGTGGATATAATTATATGACTAGATTTGCTGGATGTTAAATATATGTACTTGCTTGCTTGTATTTGAAATATATTGTTGGATTTAGATCTATATGTATTGTCATTTTTCTCCTTGAACAATAAGAACACTAAAGAAAGAAAATGGAATGTAGTTACTGATGGTTCATTAATCTCCCTATTAGAGAGGGAAAGTATTAATGTTGACTAGCACCTCCCTAATGGTACAAGGTATGTGGGGATAGGGCCCAATAATATATGTTTGTGTGAAGTCCACCATAGTAATACATGTCCATTGAAATATAGTTAATAACTTGGGTTTACCTGATTTTCTGCCTTAAATAATGCTTTCATTTTTCTTTCTTCTTTTTCAAGTATTTTAAATATGCCAGCATAGTATAGTATCTTTCAACCAGGTACCAACTTTATGTTAATTCGCTGTTTCACGTATGTTTTAGGTTCAGAGCTAGCATGGGATAAAATAATAGGATGTGAGCAAGTTGTACAGGATGTACCTATTGTGTAGATCCTAGCTTAGCATACATGTTCTTAGACTATAGAATTTTGATTCTATATGTAATTATAAATCGGGTTGTAATAACTCACTTGGTAATATATATACATGTTGAATGTTGTGAAATTTTTATGGTGCATGTTATGGTTTAATGTTCGTGTATGCGTATATTGCTTCCGCAACGCACTTTGATACAATTTCCTGACGTTTTTGGATTTTGTCTTCTCATCTCCATGGGGTTTTGAGACGGTGAAAATTCGGGGATGTCACAGTTGGTATCAAAGCATGAACAATAGCTACACCTGACAATTGCTCACCATGAAACATAAACTAAATTTGAACTTTCACTTAAACCGTAGAAACTTAGTAAGTTGTTCTATAGGAATAAGGGTTGACTTAGCCTCTAAGTTAGAACCTAGATGTTTGAGAACTAGGTTTAGACAAGTGTGAGAAACCCTTTCCATATAGAGCTCATATGTACTGGGTAGTTACACTAGTCTACATCATGTTCTCACAATTTCATTAGGTAACATGGAACTAGTATATCTACTATGTGTGGGACACTATTTTTGCTGATTTGGTTTTGTTTTCCAATCGGCTCGAGCCTCGAAAATTTTCTCTGACGTCTTTTTTCTTAGAGAAAAACTATATAATATTTTATTATATATATGTAAATATAAAATGTGTCCCTCACACTGTAGTAGTTAGTGTTCATGCAACCTAAGTGAAAGGGAGTGACATCAGTCTAGAAGAGAGAGTAGTCTAGATTAGATGTCTAGAGCCTTATCAAGATATGTGATACATAGAGAAGATGATAGAACAAAAGTTGAAATAAGCATGTGAAATCTTATCTAAGTTTGATCTCTGATGATATAGGTTTCCTTATAAAGATTTAAGTTGCATATGAGATGAGTTCAATTTTAGAAAATCTAAGCTAAGTCTTGTTGATGAAAAGACATACTCCTTTCTTATTAAGGAAATCTAAATTAAGATAAAATTGAATATGCATGAGCCTCAAGCTCTCTTATAAAGGAGGACCTCAGTGTTAGGAAAAGATACGTGGTGAACTCTAGAGAGAGTGAGACCCACAAGGAGAGGGTCATAGGACCTACCCTTCAATATATGAAAAATATGTGATATATATATATATATATATATATGAAATGATGTGTCCTAAGCTGGGTTACTCCTGAGTAGACGAGTTGAGTCCTTTTTGCATGATTCAATCCTATATGTGAGAATTGGGTGAAAGAAAAGGATGGGTAGATGACCCATATGATAAAGTCAATCCTTTGGCTGAGTTAGGTCCTAGCTGGAGTGACATATTTTGTGAATTTCATCATTAGTTGCAAGTGAGGTAATATATGAACTCTAGTTATGCGAGTATGATGCTTTGTGCAAAAGATACTCAAAATACATGTTCTCCCTTCTTTTTCTCCTCCTTAATATATGATGATAGAAGCCTCACTTGATCTATATAGATGATTTATTTATGAAGAGTCACTCGTGTAAGCGTGGCCTAATATTGTCTATATTTCCTCCCTATATCATACATGTGATATCGAAGTTTGAAAGCATGATAAAATTTTTTTTAGTATATTCTCTTTCTCTCTATATCATGCATGAATGATATAAGTTTGAAATCATGAGCGAAAAAAAAGATATCTTTGGCTCATAGATTAATAATCACAAAATATTGTTCCTAGGATCAATCCTTCTAAATCTAAGCTTCTTCTTGAGGATAACTCGCTGAATAGGGTAAACCCTAATATTTAAGTATGATAAGCAAGCCTTTCTTCAATAATGAAATCATGGTATGATTCCGATCATAAACCACTTTAATGATGTAAACATGATAATTTTAGTGACCGAAGATGTGAGATCTTGACATCATCGTACATAGGCAAGTATAATGAAAGATGATAACTTTAGTAATAACTCCTTAACTTCTTACGAGCAAACAAAACCCTTATCCTTAAGGGACTATGAGGATGTAAATCATAAAATATAAGAGTGTCATGTTATGACTAGGACACTAAGTGATATTTAAATCTTTATATTGTAAGGGTGGGTACACCCAAGATGCTTAAAATCCTAAGATGACGAATTAGGGTGTATGCATAATTATGATAAACTTGACACCTTAAAGTGGTGACCTAGAGAATCTAGAAACTCCTTGAGATCACATTAAGTATGAAACTAGTTGAATTTCGAGGACGAAATTCCATATAAGATGGGGTGAATGTGATGACCTAGAATTTGGATACTTAAAGAATTCAGTTATGTTGGACCTAACAAGAGTACTTTGATCTTATTTGAAGTTTTCTTACATGATAAGATTAATCAAGAGAAGTTAGATGAAGAAAATTAATGTTTAGGTAAGTGATATTTGAACACTTATGAGGTCAAGGCCGATTTATTAGTCTCCACAAACTTAAGTGATAAATCCATGAGCATTGAGGTTTATGATGAATAGCTTGGTAATTGTATTGACCATAGTACTCTTATGAAATAATTTATTTGGAGTACATTAGTGATGTCATGTGATCGGACCTTCGCCCTTTGAATATATAGGACTTAGGTATAGATTTTATGTCATGTAGTCTTTACTCACTTGGCTGTGCGGCACCTTGAAAGCCACCAGCCATAGATCTAGGACCAGGTCATTCTCAACCTCCAAAAATTGAGGAGCATAAGAGGGTTGTTGGGGGTGTAGCAGTGATCTAATAAAGGTGAAACAGTCTACGGGAATTTGTTGGAAAACCCATGACCTGCGCAACAGTTTGAACCGGTACTACTTTCAATTGACATTAGGTACCTATGGTTACCGATGGACTGCAGTCCTCATGCCCACCTTCTCCTTCGTCTCCCTCCTGACCACTCATAGTGTCCATGGAATTCTCTAATAAGGGAGACCAACCTTCATCTCCTTCTTCCTCCATTTCGGAAAGCAGCAGCCAGCTGTAGAGACAAGGGGACAAATCAACCCTACCTCCATGAGCCCAACCTTAGTCAAGAGGAAAGTGAGCGTCTCATCCATGGCTACCCTCACCCACCTAAGCAACATGGAGGACACTTCCTTCTTTGTTGTAGGTGGTGCTTGGTTCTCCTACAGGTTGGGAGCCTCGGTGGTGCTAGGGCTGGGACTGCCCAGCAAACAGGTCACCTCCGCACGACAAGGGAGGGCCACCATGGCCTCCATCGGGATCCAAGGGCTCTTCCTCTCCCTTTGCCCTGTCCTTGGATGCAGCAGATGCCACCGGGATGCTCTCTGTTCGGCCCCCTATTTTGGGCATAGAAATAGGGGAATCCTGTAAGGGAGGTCAGCGGGCGGTGGGGGACAGTGCTTGATCGGACACTAGCAGTTAGAGGTGGGCACAGACAACCTAGAGTCGCGTGCAATCACATTTGAAGACCCAACCAGCGATCCGTAGATGCTGGGAGTCGCCGATCATCGCACACAGAGAGGGGCGGCCCAATCACAGACTGCTGCATAACGTGAAGGTGCGGATCAGCCCTAGTCGTCAGATATAGGATCGACGGCCAACCTCAAGGCATAAATAACAGCAATGGTAATAACTCCCTCAAATATAGTTTTAAATGTTGATCTTAAAAATGATAACTCCCAATTCCCTTGGCCAAATAGGGTAAACCTATATACCATTTTTATCATCTCGAAAAGATATAAAACTTGGACATAATTGCAGACCCTAATTCCTTTTTTTGTTCTCTGTTTTTCCAAAAATGCTACATTTTGATCTTCTTAACATATTTAATGCAATGTTATGATGAATTTTGGAACTTTGATGCATATATACCCACCTAAGTATCAAATCAGTAACTCTCATGTCCTTGTATCCCTATTGAAAGTCTTATTCTCCCTATTTTCTCATAAATGACTCCTTTTTGTACATATGGGGCCATATTGGGCTATAATGATGTACATTGCTCTTATAATCCTAACCTTGCTTCCTAATGACTCTAAATGCTTAACCAATCATGAAAACAGTATTTTATGCTCTTGGAACCTTTGGGAAACCTTATAACATTATTTGTACTCTCAATGACATAAGTGTGCTATTATGATAAATGCATGTATGAGTGAATGTCAGTGCTTCATGTTGATAGTTTCATGTCTAGACCCTAGTAGACATCACCCTACTTTGAATGTGTTTCCTATGTTCTTTTCTTGCTGATCTAAAAACCATCCCTTATGATTGACTCTTCTTCCTTGATGATACTTGATCTTGGTTTCTCTATTGTGAGTCTTTTGACCCTAGAATGCATGTAAATGCCTTAAACCTTGATATGATCATAGAAAGTGCATGGAACGTCATAATGACTTGAAACTTGAACCACACCTTCATGATGACCCGTAGATTAATATAAGATCATGTGATGTACTTATAAGCAACTTGGAACCTATCTTGGCCAAAACCCTAAAATGCTTCTAATTAGGATTAATGATGAGAATCTAATGCATGTATGTAATCTTGTTGTTAATCGGGTACTGTCCAGTTTATCTAGATGATCATGGATATGTGAGAATCTCTGAAATCAGGTATGTGGATATAATTATATGACTAGATTTGCTGGATGTTAAATATATGCACTTGCTTGCTTATTTGAAATACATTATTGGATGTAGATCTATATGTATTGTCATTTTCCACCTTGAACAAAAGAACACTAAAGAAAGAAAATGGAATGTAGTTACTGATGGTTCATTAATCTCCCTATTGGAGAGGGAAAGTATTAATGTTGACTAGCACCTCCCTAATGGTACAAGGTACGCGGGGAGATCCCTAATGGTACAAGGTACGCGGGGATAGGGCCCAATAATATATGTTTGTGCTAAGTCCACCATAGTAATACATGTCCATTGAAATATAGTTAATTACTTGGGTTTACCTGATTTTCTGCCTTAAATAATGCTTTCATTTTCTTTCTTCTTTTTCAAGTATTTTAAATATGCCAGCATAGTATAGTATCTTTCAACCACGTACCAACTTTATGTTGATTCACGGTTTCACGTATGTTTTAGGTTCAGAGCTAGCATGGGATAAAATCACAGGATGTGAGCAAGTTGTACAGGTTGTACCTATTGTGTAGATCCTAGCTTAGCATACATGTTCTTAGACTATAGAATTTTCATTCAATATGTAATTATAAATCAGGTTGTAATAACTCACTTGGTAATATATATATGTGTTGAATGTTGAGAAATTTTTATGGTTTATGTTATGGTTTAATGTTCGTGTATGCGTATATTGCTTCCGCAATGCACTTTGATACAATTGCCTAACGTTTTTGGATTTTGTCTTCTCCTCTCCATGGGGTTTTGAGACAGTGAAAATTTGGGGACGTCACAAATATACCCTGGAACGCTATGTTGAGCAATTGACATAGTCCTTCTTGTAGTCTCGCACTGACTGAGATGTGAGAGGTCATAAAATATGGTTCTTCCTTTGACCTTGTATGATACCGATTTTGACTTTGCAGTGGTCAGTTGGAGGATGAGCGGTATACCTCATCTCCTCGGGGCATAAATATGATTGTAAAATGTAATCAGTCGTGTAGCATATTTGCTAAGGTCAAAATGTGAGAATCACCGGTTGATGTTACATTGCTTAGTATATCCTAGAAGAATAAATGATATACATGTTTCTTCAATATCTTGTTGGATAGTGACATGCTGCTTTATCAAGTTATAGATGAATTGCTCTGAATAAGCATATTGCTCTAATCAGTTTAGATATTAATTTATCTGCTACTGAATATATATGATTATTCTACTCAGCTTTATTCTATTAAACTACAATAGTAATGCTTTCAACGAAGAGTTATATGTCTCGCTGGGGCAATTTTACTACTGTCTCACCCCCGTGGGATCCAACATTTTTAGGTGGATGCGGAAGAAAAGGTAAAAATCCTATAACAAGGGAAGAGCAGCAGCAACAATAGGGTCAACAGTAATATCCCAGGTGGAGACATTGGCTGTCATGTTTTGTATAGCTAGTCCTATGTGTCGTCTTTGTACTCTCAGGTCCTAGGAGTTAGTGCTTTTAATAAATTGATCTGAGATTTTGTCTTTAAGCCTTGAGGTTTTTATGCTGCCTGTGTATAGATAAGACAGAGCAATTGATGTTTGTATTCCTTGAGAAGGGATGATACATGATATGTATATATGCATCCAGGACGTAAATGTATTACTTTGGTTCTGAATGAAAGATTTTTCATGTGAATGGATCTCTTGATAAATTGTTTTAATTTTTAGTGATTTTCAGTAATCTACTGTTAATAATTGTTTCTGCATGTTCTATTGTTGTTTATTGTGCACTTTTTATCTTAATGATAGCGGGTGTATGTCACAAGTTTAGTGGTATCAGAGCTCTAGGTTTGCTGAGTCTATAGATACATAGGATTAAGGTAGTTGAGTCTGTTCTAGTGTCTTCCAGTTTATCTGATAAGTGTCTTCTGCTCATATAGGAGAAGAATAACTTAAAGATGTTTGGATCACATGATGAACACACTGCTGAAAGCAGTGTTGCTGCACTAGGAGGAGGTGCAAAAGACCATGATAGGGAGGAACCAGTGCCTGAACAATCCTAGTTCAATCAAGCAGATATGGGGAACCCAGCCTTCCAAGCCATGTTTGGACAGTTTATGGCAGCCATGACTCATATGACAGATAGGATGCCACTACCTGCACCTAGGACACCATCTCACAATAAAACACAGGGAGCTGGCAAGACTTTTGAATGACTTCGCCGGGTGGGAGCCACAGAGTATGCTGGTATAGCTGATCCAGCAGATGTCGATTTGTGGCTGACTGAGCTGGAGAATGCCTTCAAAATCCTTATGATTCCTGAAGATGAGAAGGTGAGGCATGATGTCTACCTATTGAAGGGGAGTGGTGGTCACTGGTGGACCATTGAAGAGGGCAAGAGGCCGAGTGTTGATATCAGATGGGAAGAATTCCGACGTAAATTTGTCAATAGATACTTTTCCAAGACGTATCTAGATGAGAAAATCTCTCAATTTGAGAGGTTAAGGCAGGGAAAAATGAACATTAGCGAATAAGAATCTAGGTTCATGGAGCTTTTTTAGTTCTGTCTGCATATGGAATCTACTAATGAGGAGAGAATTTGGTGTTTCGAGAAGGGATTGAACGATGATTTAACCACTCTTGTGTCTGCCTTAGAGAACATGGAGAGGTTTGCCACCTTTGTGGAGTCTGTAAGACAGATAGAGAGGTTTGTGATTGAAAAGTGTCAAACCAAGAGTAAGAAGGTATATACTCAATTCCAAGGACAGAAATTTGGAAGCTTTAAGAAACTAAGGTTTTCTATGCCTAAAACACCACCATGGTTTGATACCCAGACGCAGTGGACGTTAAGCAAGGGCAGAGGCCATAGTTTACCACCAAAGGGATCTCATATCTTAGCATCAATGTCAGTAACAGGACCACCCATGCCATAGTGGGGAAATATAAGTTTTTATAGATGCGGGGAAGAGGGACATGCTCTGAAGGATTGTCCTAAGAAAGTCAAGAATATGACCCAACTACTGAGACAGAGCCAGGAAGGCTCTCAGAGGAAGTAGTTTGGTAGTGGTGCTGGAGGACGCAGACAAGCGCCTCAAGCTGTTTCATCAACATCCAACAATCAAACACAGGGTCAACCACAGGCAACGACGAGATTCTATGCAATGAATCAACCCGAAGCAGTAGTCAACCCTCATGTTATGACAGGTCAGATGGACTATTTTATTCTGAAATGTCTTCATCTTGCTTCGTATCTGTATCAATCGATCCAGGTGCTACACACTCTTTCATCACTCGAGAAGTGATTCATGACTGTAATATGACTGTCAGTCATAGAGCAGATAGTTTGGTGTTAGAAACCCCTTTGCTGGGATCTACAGTGTTGCGGGAGGTGTGTTCTCCCTGCACTCTTTCCTTTTCTGAACATCACATTCAATTGGATCTTATACCACTTGAAATGCATGGGTTCGATATAATTCTTAGAATGGACACCCTAGAGAAGTGTAAGGTTGTCTTGGATTGTGGTTCCAAGTAGGTTGTGTTCATAGATGATGGTGACACAGGGATCATTTAGGGAGATAGAAAGATCCTTCCAACCTATTTAGTGTCAGCTATGGTAGCTAAGAAGTTGATGAGACAAGCATGCTTTGCATTCTTGGCACATGTGGTAGATACCACAATGGAGAGCCCTAACCCTTCTAAAGTTCTGATAGTCAAGGAATTTGAAGATGTATTTCCTAAAGAACTTCTAGGTGTTCCTCTGTCCCGAGAGATTGATTTTGAAATTAATATAATCATGGGAACACAACCAATAGCACAAACACCATATAGAATGTCACCTTTTGAGATGGAAGAGCTCAAGAAACAACTGTAGGAGTTGCTTGAGAAGGGTTTTATCCGACCGAGTACTTCACCATGGGGTGCTCTGATTCTTTTTGTTAAGAAGAAATATGGTTCTATGCGATTGTGCATCAACTATAGATAGTTAAACAAAGTAACTATAAAGAACAAGTATCCTCTACCAATGATTGATGACTTGTTTGATCAGTTGCGTAGTGCAACTACCTTTTCTAAGATAGATCTGAGGTTTAGGTACCATCAGTTGTGCATTAAGGAGAGTGACATACCTAAGTCTGCCTTTAGGACAAGGTATGGTCACTATGAGTTCATAGTTATGTCATTTGGATTAACTAATGCACTAGCTGCATTCACGGAACTCATGAATAGAATCTTTCAACCTTTTCTTGATCAGTTTATAGTCGTCCTCATAGATGCCATCTTGATATATAGTAGAGATGCTCAACAGCATGAGCAGCACGTCCGTAAGGCTTTGACTTTGTTAAGAGAGCATAAGATGTATGCTAAGTTTAGAAAATGTGAATTCTGGTTACTAGAAGTTTATTTTCTTGGACACGTAATATCTACCTCAGGTATTCGTGTTGATCCTAAGAAAGTAGAATTTATCCTACAATGGGAACAGCCGAAGACACCGACAGAGATACGTAGTTTCCTAGGACTGGCATGCTACTACAGGAGGTTCATTAAGAACTTCAGTTCCATAGATTTACCCCTAACCAAGTTGACAAAGAAGGAGATTCCTTTTTTCTGGAATGACAAGTGTCAACATTCTTTCTAGTTGCTGAAAGAGAGGTTAACAAGTGCATCTGTGCTGGTGCTACCTGAGCAGGGAAAGGGGTATATAGTTTTCTCTGATGCATCTAAGAATGGCTTAGCATGTGTGTTGATACAAGATAAGAAAGTGATTTCTTTTGCTTCTCGACAATTTAAGAAACACGAGGAGAATTATCTGATACATGATCTAGAGCTAGCTGATGTGGTCCATGCCTTGAAGATCTGGAGACATTATCTCTATGGAGAGACATTCCAGATTTTCAAAGACCATAAGAATCTAAAATATATCTTCTCACAACATGAGCTGAACATGAGACAATGTTGCTGGATGGAGTTAATTAAGGACTACAATTGTACAATTGATTATCATCCAGGGAAGGCTAATGTGGTAGTTGATGCATTAAGTAGAAAATTAGCAACACCAGCCTTAGATAAAGCACAGTTAAACTCCTTAGTGTGCTTTAAAAGAGATATGATTATCTCCTTAAGGAAAGACAATATATAGCTTAAGATGTTAGTCGAGTCGTTAGCTGAGATGCAAGTAAAACCTACTCTGAGACAGCAGATTAAAGAAGCACAACAAGCTGATAATGTGATTCAACAGATCAGGTCAGAGTATGGTAGCGATAAACGAGATGGTTTCCATGATACAGATGATCAAGTAGTATGTTACCATGGTAGGATGGTAGTACCTGATGATGATAACCTAAGGAAGTTAGTTTTGGAAGAAGTTCATTCTTCAATGTATGGTATGCATCCAGGGAGCACGAAGATGTATCATAACTTAAAAGATATGTATTGGTGGCCTGGTTTGAAGAAAGATGTAGCTGAGTTTGTTATGCGGTGTTCGGTATGTCAGCAGGTTAAGGATGAACGTCAAAAGCCTGTAAGAATAATGCAACCCTTGCCTATACCACAGTGGAAATGGGACCATGTAACCATGGACTTTGTAGTTGGTTTGCTTAGAACAGCCAAAAGTCATGATTCCATATGGGTAATAGTTGATAGGTTGACAAAGACAGTACATTTCCTTCCTGTCAAAACAACCCACATTGTTGAGAAGCTTGCACAGATATACATAGATGAGATAGTGCGTTTGCACGGGGCTCTGGCTACAATTGTTTCTGATAGAGGCCCCAGTTCACGAGTCATTTTTAGGAGCGACTCCATAAAGCTTTGGGTACGCAGTTAAGGTTTAGTACATCCTTTCACCCATAGACAGATGGACAATCTGAAAGGACCATACAAACCTTAGAGGACTTGCTTAGGGCTTGTATCCTTCAGTTTGTAGGAAGTTGGGACACCTGATCTTGATAGAAATTGCTTATAATAATAGCTATCAACACAATATTGACATGGCACCATATGAGGCATTATATGGTAGACGTTGTAGATCTCCTTTATGTTGGTATGAAATAGGGGAATACCAACTCTTGGGTCCTGAACTAGTACAACAAACAACTGAGAAGATTAAAGTCATACAACAATAGTTGAAAACTTCCCAGGATAGATAGAAATCTTTTGCTGACAAGCATCATAGACCCTTAGAATTCCAAGTTAGAGACATGGTATACCTTAAGGTCTCACCTTGGAAAGGTATCCTTAGATTTGGAAAGAAGGGGAAGTTAGCTCCTAGATTTATGGGGCCTTATCCAATTATTGAAAGGATGGGAAAGGTAGCCTATAAGTTGGAGTTGCCACCTGAGTTGCATAGATTGCACACAGTGTTCCACATTTCCATGCTAAGGAAGTGTCATCCTGACACATATTTAGTTCTGCAACAAGTGGAGGTAGAACTAAATGATGATATATCATATGCTGAAGGACCTGTGTTGGTTCTTGACAGAAGAATCAAAAAGCTGAAAAAGAAAGACATATGTCTTGTAAAGTTCTCTGGCATCACCATGGTATTGAAGAAGCTACATTGGAGCTAGAGGAAGAGATATGGAGGAAGTACCCTTCTCTTTTTCTTGATGATTTTGGGGACGAAATCCTTATAAGGGGTGGATAATTTGTAACATCCCTGACCTGGGTTATGATTTAACCCTAGGTGTTTTCTTTAAGAAAGATAATTATATGCTTGCTCTTATCTTTTGAAAAGTAATTAAGGCTCAAGAGGAACTTATATTGCAATTTAGTCCTTTTTGAATGATGTTGAAAACAATGTTTTTCTTGTTTGGACTAAAGTGCAATTTACCCAAGTTGAGGGGTTAATTTGCAAATTTTGCATGATAAAATGTTCATAATGTGTCGAAGCATCATGAGAATGGAGATGATGCAGAGGTATGGCTTGGGAAAGCCTGAGTACCAAGAAAGAGCTGATAAAACAATGTTGTGCATTTAAAACCTAGTTTTGGTGTAATGTGCAATTTACCCAAAACCTAGGGTTCAACATGCAAATTACCACTTAAAATTAGTCCCTAATGTTTCTTGGCATCATGTAGAGCAAAGAAAATGATAGGGGCGTCTAATTTGTATCACTTTTAAGGAGAGAGAATCTTGATATTAAAATAATCAAGTTTTAAGCATAATTGAAACCCTAATTCGATTGAATACAAAAAATAAATATACTAATTGGATTGCCCTTCACCCAAAATTGTGTTGATTGAAAATCCATACATGTGGACGTCCTTGTGCCTTGCAAAGGTCATGAAATATCTCAAATGAGTGGAGAGCCCACTCACATTAATATAAGAAAAAGAAATATCCACTAACTTATGGATATTATTATTAAATGAATTAAGGTGCTTAGTTTGCTTTTCTTTAAATAATAGATAATTGAGAGGAATAAGAGGCATGGACGATATCCTCGTATGAAAGGAATAGAAAGGGGCAAGTAGCAAGGAAATGGAGGAGGTATCCTCTACTTTCTCTCTCTTAATTGAATTTTTAATAAAATGCATATATATGCTCATTTATCCATAACTTGAATGGGTAATTTCGAAGCCAATTTCACTTCTTGCTTGCAAAACGATCACGGGAGCTTAGGAGCAATAGGAGGATGACCCCCAACCTGTAGGTAAGCTCCATGGCTTTCTTTCACCTTGATTTCATGGTGGAAATCACAAATCAATGCTTGATTTCTTCTTTTCTGCACTCAATCTTCAACGCTAGCCAATCTTTTAACTCAAAAGCTTGAGGATAAGCCTTGGGATAGTTGGAAGGAGCTTCACCCACCATTTATGACGTGAATCTTGGAGCTTTGAATCTCATATGAAGGCAGGTTATATAACTTGAACCGTTAATCTTTGTCATTACATTCAATTCCTCAATCCATTTTGTTCAATTGTTCTTCTTGCAATTCCTTTGATTGATTGATGAAGCTACCATGGGAATGGCAGTAGAATTCAAGGGGTTGAAGCTTGATGATGATGAGATCATGATAGGCACATATCTCAACAAAATATGGTGCAAACAGTTTTAATAACCTTTGGTCCAAACGGTTTCACCAAATCGTTTCGAGACCAAACGGTTTGCAAACCGTTTGGAGGTTTGAATCCCAACCCATTTATGCATGATTTCTGATGTGGATTGTATGATGATCCAATGGCCCTAATTGATTGACTTTCAATCGTTCCAAGTGATGGTTAATCTACCAATTACAATTCCTAATTCAATTGATTGAAGGAACCAATGATTAATCCAATCAGTTGCAAGCTGACTTGGACCAAACGGTCTTGAGACCGTTTGAGTCCAAATTGTCTTGAAACCATTTGGGATCAAATGGTCTCAGGACCGTTTGGTAATCCAATGGTTGATATTTGAAGGTTGGAGATCTAAGAGACAATAATTGATGAACTTTAATAGTTCAATTGTTGAGGGTTTCAATGTTGCAAACCATGATCAATTGATTGAGGGATCTATCAAATGAACACTTTCAGTTCTGAGGCTGATTTGGCCCAAACGGTCTTGAGACTGTTTGAGTCCAAACGGTCTTGAAACTGTTTGGGGTCAAACGGTCTAAGGACCGTTTGGGATCCAAACGATTTCAAAACCGTTTGGAGTTGTAAGCTCAAAACCCATTGGAGGATTAAAGTGGTCAAGATCGTTTGGAGATTCAAGTTGAAGATTGATCTATTAATTCCATGGTTAATGATAATGATTATCAATGATAGGTACAAAGGTTGAATCTCTAAAGTACCTAAATGATCAATACCTTTATAATGGTTAACCTTAAAACTTTATGGAAGCAATAACTCAGTACACTATGTCAATCATAGTTGTATGTACTTGATTGAAGGGTTGATGTAACCTAATCAAGTTGAGAGGATAATAAAAAGGAATTCATACATGAGTATTATTCATGTAAGAGTATGTGATTAGGGTATGATCCTTAGTGAAGAGATCATGAAATCCCTAATCGAGAAGGTTAATGAACCCTAACCCTAATTTAAGGCAATTCTGAGTAAAACCCTAATCTAGGGTAATGGTGTAACCCTAATTAAGGGTGATGACATGAGTAACCCTAATATAGGGTAATGAAATACAAAACCCTAATTGGGATGAATAGTAAACCCTAATTGTGGGTTATTGAATGTAAACCCTAATCAAGGGTGATGCTAAGTAATGCTATATGAAACCCTAATCTTGGGCAAAATGGTGATAAATCATAACCCTGATCTGGGTAATGGAATGAGTATCCTCAATTGACATGAAATGGTAAACGCTAACCCTAGTGAGGGAATTGTGGTGTTACCCTTGAATAGTGATGCTATATTTGTTTTGTATGGTGTTGATATATAATTGATGTAAGTGTTATCATCTATACTAATCATGCAGGTATCATGAGGTGATGAGCAATGCCAGGTATGAGCTATGATGATTTATTTAGTGAAAGTATTCCATAGGCCTTGTGAGCCATTATATGTATTATTACCTAGTGAGAGGTGACATAATGGGCTTGAAAGCCATGAGGGATGCTTGTGTAAGAAGTGTCATATTTACCTTGGTTAGATGACTTGAAGGTATCAGTTACATGATAAGTGGTAACAAGTGTTCTTTGATGAACTAAAGGTTTGAATACCCATGTTTCCTAATCATGATGATGAGATGATGATGGATGTGAATTCCCATATCTGAGATAAGGGATTGAGATCCCAATGATTAATTAAGCTTTGAAAAGTACTTGATAGAAGTATTCCACATTCTTTGTAGCATATGTTATAATAATTTGTGTTTGAAAACATGATTGATGCTAAAAAATGGTAATGTACTTAATTAATCGAGAGAAATCTTATCATTTAGAGCCCTGACCATAGATCCATCATCGTCAGAAGTTGGTGATGGTGAAATAGGTTTTCTTTTGGGAATTCCTTAGGAACACATATTTTCAAATATGTGGGGGTAATGGGCGCAAATACCTTATGCCCTGATGAGGGAATTGATGTGAGATAATCAATAAATCTCTCAATCCTTCTTTATGTGTGTCGGGATGGATGTATCACAAATCTCCTAATGATGGTGAATTTCGGGTCGATATGAGATAAACATTAAATCTCTCGATTGCCGAGGAAAGTGCAGTTGCCGCTGTAACTCTATGGCGAAGTTGCAAGTATACCTTGTAACGCTATGTTGATTAGTTGACATAGTTCTGCTTGTAGTCTTGCACTGACTGAGATGAGAGAGGTCATGGAATCCAGTTCTTCCTTTGACCTTGTATGGTATCGATTTTGACTTCACAGTGGTCGATTGGAGGATGAGTGGTATACCTCATCTCCTTGGGGAATAGATATGATTGTAAAATGTAATCAACCATGTAACATATTTGCTAAGGTCAAAATGCGAGAATCACTGGTTGATGTTACATTACTTAGTATATCCTTGAAGAATAAATGATATACATGTTTCTTCAATATCTTGTTGGATAGTGATGATGTGTATTTTACTACGCGCTTAAACGCAAGTATACGCGTCGAGTAATATAGGCCTTGTGAGGCCCGAGTCGAACTCAGGGATACGTGAATTATTGGAGACTTTTACTAACTAATCGCAATCAGCTAGACCGATTAACAAAGTAGGGTTTTGTTGTTCAAATTAAAAAGAAAATAAAAATCAAACAAAGAAAACAATCGATTAAAGGTTAAATTAATCAATTCAAGGAGATATCTTTAGGATGGCGGTTTTACCGCGGGTCAACATTGTATTAGGTTTCATATAATTCCTCACACTTCTCTCTCTATCCAGGTAGTGGCCTGAAATGAGAATTACCCACTGTCGTGGTGTAATCCACTACTTAGGTTTAGGTTGATTCCACCGTCGTAGTAATCATTCCCCTAAACTAAGCGCATTAAGAATGGTCCCTCAGTTCCCACCATTAATTTTACAACTCCTTTGTCAAGGGTTTTATTAATTAATGTAGAATTCGTCTCTTTTCAACGGTTAATCCTTTTGTCGAAGTGATTAAGGGCATTATATTATTATTATGGTGATCAAGCATAACAATAGAAATGGAGAAAACGAATCTATGCCACGGATTTGAGAGAAAAATATGAATTATCAATATAAAATCATCATACAATGTATCTCCGGGCTACTCCCGGTCCTAAAGATTAAGGGTTTTAGCCTCTCATGTCCATCTCACACGAATACATGGTAAAAATTGGGGAATTCATAAGAAAAACGGGAAATAAATGGGAAAACCCCTGAACGGAGAAGAACCGGTGGATCCTTGGCGTAGAACACGAGCTTCCCCGCCTATCGGTGGTGGAAATCATCTTCGGCAGCGTCTGAATCACCCGGGATGAGCTTCTCGGCCTCCGTTCTCCTTTCTCTCCTCCTCAGCACTCGTGCAATCCAAAAATGAGATGATGATCTCGTGGGGGCGGCCGTCATTAGGTATAAGTCCCTAATTAGGTCGTCAAATAACAACAGCCGTCCGATCGAGATCAAAACAGATCTAACACATATCTGCCGGCGTCGATACCATCGACGTGGGTCGATGGTATCGACCCAGCGGATTAGCGGCAGCTTTTCTTTCTTTTATTCTAAGCGCCTGTGGTGATCTCGATACCATCGACTGGGGTGTCGATGGTATCGACTCCTTAGTGTCGGTTTTTGTCTTTTAGCGACACTGTAGCTCTCCTTGTGTCGATGGCATCGACTTTCGTCGATGGTATCGACTGCATCCTCTCCAGCAACATGAAGTGATCTCGATGCCATCGACATGGGTGTCGATGGTATCGACTTTGTATTGCTCTTCTCGGCTGACAACCTGTGGCTTGGTCGATGGTATCGACTTCCGTCGATGGTATCGACGGAAGTAGATACTTGTTTTTCCTGAAATTTCACAACAAGACCAAGTAAATCCACACAATTTATAATAAGATGATAAATAATGCTCGAATTAGTAAAAGAAAGGGGATTTGATATAATATGATGGCAAAGACCAAATTAAGTGAATTATGCAATATTATCCATGAAAATGAGTAATTACGGCATAAAACACATATGAAATAGGTCTATAAATGCGACTCAAAATCATCGCATCAAACTTCCCTAAGCTTAAACATTGCTCGCCCTCGAGCAACTAATCCTTAGAATAGAATTGCAAATGTCAACTAACAATCAACATACCAACCCACATCACCCATGACTCCCACTAGCCGTTCTCAAACCGACCTTCCTTAATCACGGAACAGTAATTACCCAACAGGCAAAAATAATCATCAATAAAAGAAATTATCCTTCAAACCGATGAACACTATCACATAAGGCAGTTAACATAATAAAGTTCGCCGATTCAGCCATGGTGCATCTTGTGATCTCCTACACTACGTTGCTCGCCCTAACTACCATCTACATGGAAGCAGTCCTCCTTATAATCATGAGTGAGGAGAAAATCACGGTGGCCTACCAATCCGAGCAACGGGTGGATGGAATGGGTGGTTCATGGAAGAATTTGGAAGTATTACACAGTTTCAGTATGCATACGACAAAATGCCCTAATTGATGCAAATGCACATTGAGAATGTCCTAATGCCTAAAATTGGGTGGAATGATGCATGCACTAACCTTCCACCTCAACATGAGATAGAAATCTACTTAAGCCATATCATGTACTCAATTTCCCTGTTATGCAAATGATATCATGTTCCTTTCTCCCTCTTATTCCTTTTCCTTCCAAAATCTCTTTTTTTTTTCTTTTTCTAAATTTTTTTTTCATATTTTTAGAATTTTTTTTTCTTGCCCACATATCCATAATTGCTTAGAGATACATGTCTAAGGCTATTTTCTTCCCAATTGGAGATCTTTGCTTTATTTCGAGGGTATGGAACAAATTAGATCACCTATTAAGGAAAAACTGAGATACATGGTGTACTTATGCATGAAAATCATGAAATTATGAGTGCAACTACATGACATGCACCTAAGGGTAATGTGCATGTATCACTATATATTTTTTTCGTTTTATGCAAAAGTATGAAAATAACAATGCAAACCTATCTACATGCTATGCACGCAAGAGAAGTTAAAATTGTACTCTACTTCCAATTCTTGGGTGGATTATGGAAAATGAGGTGGAATGATCACAAGATTAAGTGACTGAACCTTAGAATAAAATTATGTGTCCCTTCTTACTGACATGTGTAGTAGTTCAAAGGGTTCTTTCTCTTACATCCGATTAAAGTCTCATTACCATTTGATTAAGTTAGGCTCAAGCAACCGTTACTATCCACTTTCCATGAGTCAAAGGGGTGTGGGTGTGACATATTGCTTCAAAGTTGACATGATCAATCATTTTCATAGGACAAGTTCCCCAAGGACAACCCAGTTAAGCTATCCAAAAGACACAGAAATTTTTAAATTCCCTTAATTTTCCCATGAAAACAGCAAGATGACAATTTTTAAGACATCCACGATTACACTAGATACATGTGGATCCTAAATAAAAACTTAAAATTGCAAAAACAAATAACTAAGAAAAAACTAAAACAACAAAAAAAATAAAAGATAGAGCTGTTCCAGCCACCCCCCTAAGCTTGAATTCGACTATGGCCTCATAGTCAAAAACCAACTTAAGGGTGGAACAGTGATACCCTGATCAGTCCTGCGGAGGCGGTGGTGGGTATTGTGGTGCCGTAGGATCCCAAGACGGGTACTCCCCCTGGAAGCTTGGATCATATTGGGTCCTCGGCGGAGGCTGTGGATAACCTCCAAAGTAGTCTCGACTCCAGTAGTGGTCGAAGAAGGGCTCCTGCTGCGTCTCTATCCGCTGCAACCGGTTGTGCATTTGCTCTTGGTTGGCGAGGATGAGCCGCTCGTTCTCGAACATAGCCCGTTGATTAACAAGTAACCGGCCTGTAGTCTCATGGATGCCGGTATACATAGCCATGTGCTGCTGCTGAGTCTGCTGGATGTTCTACAGCATGGTGTACATCCCTTGCATGGAATAGGGATCCGCAGCTGGCTGCTCGTGCTGTGGTGATGGCGGCGGGGGCTGAGATGATGAAGATGCACCCGGATGCATCCTAGGACACTTCTGTGGTGCCACACGTGCGCGAAGAGGTGTAAAAGCCTCCTCGTCTTCCTCGGCCTCACCTTCTTGGTCTTCACCTCCGCCTTCTTCTTCGGAGGACTCGATGGCTATGATTGGCCACCAGAAGTGCTGCTTGCCCTCAATGTCGAAGACGTCGTCCGGTAGGGATGCCTCCTGATAAGCTTGGTTGACGTGGCAATGAGCGTACGCCAACCCGTCCCGGAGAAGAATGAGGTTTGAACGGTGCAAGTGTTGCACGTTCACCTTACTCCGCGTAGAAATCGGAGTCATGGACTGAAAGTTCAGCCCCAAGTAGAGCGCCAACTTGGTGACAAGACCACCAAAATGGATTGGAGCCTTCCTTGTGCTCCGCTTCACCGCCAGGACGCGCTGTAGCCAGAACGCCCCCCAGTTGCATGGTTGACGCTTCAAGAGTGCATAGAGGAAGAACAGGTCACTCTCCTGGAACTTGCTCAAAGCAAGATCGCTTCGAGCGAAGAAGGTCAAGCTCAACATCCTATGCAAGACCCGGACGAACGGGTGCTCAAAATCCGCTACCGCGGCATTGTGGTAGCTCATAGTCTTCCCTGTCGGGACTGTAACTAGCTCGGAGAAGATCTTTGCATAGTCGGTGCGTGCGTCTGGCCTTCGGTGATCATGTTGAGAGTGATACCAGTTGAAGATTCGGTTGAACTGGACCAGTGTGAGATTGTAGTTGTTGTTGAAGAGTCTGAAGGACACCCTTCCCTTGATCCATTCCCGGTCCGATGGTACCACGTCTTTTGGTACGACGCAGACATCGAGAGACGCCATGAACTCCGCCACTAGTTCCTTGTAAGTGGGCCATTCTCTGAAGAACGGCTTCCCATCCGTATGGAACTGCAGCTCGTCAGGGCGTAGGCTTCTGTTGGTGAGTCGTTCTTGTCCATGAAGCACATAGGCCAAGTTGGCCTCGAATCCCAATTCCAGGATCATGCCCTGGTCCACATACCGGGTGGGCTCGAACTTTCGCTTCATTATCTCCTCGTAGACCTTCCTCGCCTCCATGTTGGCATGAATTAGGCGTGGACGAGGGATGGAAGCAGTTGGGGGAGGAACAAACTCCTCGATCTCCATGGGGTGCGCGCTTGATGAAGATGCTCCGGCCACATGCACCATGATTGCGAGAAGATGGGATTAGGAGAAAAGAGCTCGGTGAAGATGGAGAGAAATTCTCCGCTTGGTGAAGATCTTCACTCGATGACGCTTCTCGGCAGTCTTTGAGGGCTCCGGGGAGTGCTCGGCTCAATGGGGGATACTTGCTCTGAAGGTGTGACGTCAAATGACGTTGCAAGTCCCCTTAAATAAGCTTGATCGGCGCCCCTGTTGACCCGTCGATACCATCGACGCGGGTCGATGGTATCGACACGTCTCGCGGGTAGCCGCCTCCCTCACGAGTATCGACGGCTGACGTTTGCTGGATCGAGAAACCCAGATTGCTGACGGGTCGATACCATCCACGGATGTCGATGGTATCGACGCAGCACCCGGATCGCTGACGTGGTTGTTACGATCGTCGTCGATGTCTGTGTGCGGATCGGTGACATGTCCGTCGATACCATCGACGGATGTTGATGGTATCGACTTGCTTTTATTGCGACACCATCGTTTTATTGCATTCAACCTGTGATGATGTCGATACCATCGACGAGGCCGTCGATGGTATTGAGTTGACTGAGCAAAATTTGTCTGAATATCTCCAGAGATCTCGATGGTATCGACTGGGGTGTCGATACCATCGACACTTTTATTGCGACCTGCCTGTGACCATGTCGATACCATCGACATCCGTCGATGGTATCGACGCAGTGTGATTTCTGCTGGTGTCAACCTGAACCCATGTCGATACCATCGACGGGTGCGTCGATGGTATCGACCCTGCCTGTTCCTGCGCATTCAACAAACGGATCAAGGTATCATTTTTAAACTAAAATGTAAACGAAATAAAATCAAACTACACCTAACATTAAACTATCCTAATGTACCAATGGTTGGGTTGCCTCCCAACAAGCGCCCTACTTTAGCGTCTTAGGCTAGACGCCGTTCCTTCTTCTCATTCATGTACAAGTGAAATGAGTTTGACCTCATTCACTTTCCTTTTGTAGTTCTCACCAAAGTACAACTTCAAGCGATGCCTGTTCACCAAGAACGTGGCATCTCCATCACGCACGAGAATCTCTCTGTGCGGTCTCACTTCTTCCACCTCGAAGGGTCCACTCCACTGGGATTTCAGCTTCCCGGGATGCAGTTTGAGACGAGAGTTGAACAATAGGACACTGTCTCCTTTCTTGAATGTGCACATCTCAATGTGGAGATCGTGGATCAGCTTTGTGCGCTCCTTGTAGATACGGGCATTCTCATATGCCGTCATGCGTAGCTCATCCAATTCATTCAATTCAAACATCCTTTTTCTCCCGGCCTCGTCATAGCGCAAGTTCAGCCTTCTTAGCGCCCAATGGGCCTTGTGCTCCAGTTCTACCGGAAGATGGTAAGCCCGGCCATACGCCAACCTAAAAGGCATAGTGCCTATAGGTGTTTTGTATGCCGTTCGATAAGCCCAAAGCGCGTCCGGTAGCAATGCACTCCAATTCTTCTGTGTGGATGCTACGGTCCTTTCTAAAATCTTCTTGATTTCCCTATTTGATACCTCCACATGTCCTTGTGTCTGTGGGTGATATGGGGTGCCAATGTTGTGCTTGACCCCATATTTCTTCAAAAGTGAAGCAAATTTCTGATTTCAAAAATGTGTGCCTCCGTCACTAATGATCATTCGAGGAATCCTAAACCTGCAGAAAATGTTCTCTTTGACGAACCTGCACACTACATTCGAATCATTAGTCCTTGTGGGGATTGCCTCCACCCACTTCGACACATAATCTACAGAAAGTAAAATATAAAGATTTGAATTTGAGGACACAAAGGGTCCCATGAAGTCAATGCCCCATAAATCAAATACCTCAACTTCCTGAAACACATTCAGGGGCATTTCTTGTCTTCTTGAGATATTACCTGCACGCTGGCACGGGTCACAGTGCCTAACAAAATCATAGGCATCCCGGAACAAAGTGGGCCAATAAAGGCCGCTCTCCAACACCTTGGCTGCTGTCCTTGAGCTACCATGATGTCCTCCCGTAGGCGACGCATGACAATGGTGGAGAACACTCTCGTACTCCACCTCAGGCACGCACCTGCGAAGAATACCATCCCTGCATTGCTTCAACAAAATTGGGTCATCCCAAAAATAATATCTCAATGAATGAAAGAATTTCTTCTTCTCTTGATAAGACCAATCTTCCGGGATGATCCCGCAAGCCAAATAATTCACAATTTCCGCAAACCATGGTTCTTTAGAATAAATTTTCAAAAGTTGTTCATCGGGAAAGGTCTCGGTAATGGGTATGTGCAAACCTTGTTCATCAACCCTCTCTAACCTAGACAAGTGGTCAACCACCACATTTTCAATTCCCGACTTGTCCTTGATTTCAATATCGAATTCTTGTAGGAGCAAAATCTACCTAATTAGTCTAGGCTTCGCATCCTTCTTCTCCATCAAATACTTTATTGCAGCGTGATCAGTCCACACAACCACCTTAGACCCCACTAAGTACTGCCGAAATTTTTCAAAGGCGGACACGACGGAAAGCAACTCCTTTTCCGTGGTTGTGTAGTTCAATTGAGCGTCATTAAGCGTTTTTGAGGCATAGAAAATCACAGCAGGCTTGTTATCTACCCTTTGCCCCAAAACAACTCCCACAGCATAATCGGACGCATCACACATCAACTCGAATGGCTTTGTCCAATCCGGCGTTTGAACAACCGGAGCCGAAATCAACTTTTCCTTCAAAACTTCGAATGCGTGAAGACATTTCTCATTGAAATCAAAAACTACGTCTTTTTCCAACAATTCCGATAATGGCTTTGCGATTTTTGAAAAATCCTTGATAAATCGCCGATAAAACCCGGTGTGTCCTAAAAAGCTTCTCACCCCTTTTACAGAATTTGGTGGGGGTAGCGTATAAATCACTTCAATTTTTACGGGGTCTACCTCAAGACCCTTGCTAGACACCTTGTGTCCTAGCACAATTCCTTCCGTCACCATCATGTGACATTTCTCCCAATTGAGGACCAAGTGTGTGTCCTCGCACCGCTGCAATACCTTATCTAAGTTATAAAGGCATTCATCAAAAGACGCTCCATACACTGAGAAGTCATCCATGAAAACTTCAAGACACCGCTCCACCATGTCAGAGAATATGGCGATCATGCAGCGTTGAAAAGTCGTCGGCGCATTGCATAAACCAAACGGCATACGGCGGTAGGCAAAAGTCCCATAGGGACATGTAAACGTAGACTTCTCTTGATCCAAAAGATCAATAGAAATCTGGTTGTACCCCGAATAACCATCTAGAAAACAAAAATGTGACCGACCGACTAAGCGTTCCAAAATCTAATCAATAAACGACAATGGAAAATGATCTTTGAGAGTTGCGGCATTCAATCAGCGGTAATCAATGCATACACGCCTCCCGGTTACCAATCAGGTGGTGACAGGTTCATTCAAAAGATTTGTAGTGATAGTGATTCCCCCCTTTTTAGGGACTACCTGTGTGGGACTCACCCACGTCGAATCGGATATAGCATAAATAATCCCTGCAGCAAGCAACTTTATGACTTCCTTTTTTACAACCTCCATCATGCTTGGATTTAGACGTCTTTGAGGCTGTATGACTGACTTGGCTCCCTCCTCGAGCCGAATCTTATGTTGACAAAGTGTAGGGGAGATCCCCTTGATGTCCGCCACAGACCACCCAAAAGCTCCACGGTGGTTCTTGAGCACTATCAGTAGCTGCTCCTCCTCATCCGCACTCAAGTATGCAGAAACAATCACTGGTAACTTGTCCTCCTCAGCTAGAAAGATGTACTTCAGATGCGGGGGCAATGGCTTTAACTCCAGATCAGGTGGGTAGATAAGAGATGATTGTAGCGGTGGGGGCAGTGTACCCAAATCTTCATAATGCCTCGTGTAGAAACATGGAAGCATTTGAAGCATCTTGGCGCACTCCTTGAGTGAAGTACTCCGCATCCAATCATAAGTGACATTAAGCAAGCACGCCTCCAAAGGCAATTCCAGATATGCATCACAGACGGAAGTAATAATCACATCATCCTCCCACGAAGGTGGAATGTCCTCATTCTCATAATTTGGAAACCCGACAGCCTTGCATAAAGAGACAACTTTCGTTTGCTCCATAAGGTCCACCGCCAAGGTCCCATTATCTATCCTGCTCATCACACGGGCCATATCTAAAAACGGCTTCCCAAGACAAAGTGAGATATTGTGTTCCACATTCTTCACCATGTTGCACTGTGCTTTTGCTTTAGTGGTTGCATTGCTATTAGGCATGACCATCTCAAAGCGATCATCCGCAATGCCCAAGGTCAAACGACCTCTCCCCATCTCCAAGATCATATCAGCTGTAGCTTGGAATGGGCGACCAAGAAGTAACTCATTGCCGTGTTCGTCCTGCATTT
Organism: Alisma plantago-aquatica; assembly: GCA_963693085.1. Classification (NCBI taxonomy): domain Eukaryota; kingdom Viridiplantae; phylum Streptophyta; class Magnoliopsida; order Alismatales; family Alismataceae; genus Alisma; species Alisma plantago-aquatica. The sequence goes on from OY856413.1 coordinate 564,948,811, forward strand.
CCATCACAACAAAATCAGCGGGAAAAACAAAGCGGTCTACCTTTACCAAAACAACCTCACATATTCCATATGGTTTCACCACAGAATTATCGGCCAATTGGATAGTCATGTTGCTTGGCCTTGACTCCTTCAATCCAAGTTTCTTGAATGTAGAAAGGGGCATCAAATTGATGCTTGCCCCGGAATCACAAAGTGCTTCGCCAAATTTGAACTTCCCGATAAAGCAAGAAATATTGAAACATTCGGGATCCTGTCTCTTTGGCGGCAAAGTGCCCATAATAAAAGCACTCACTTGCTCCTTCAATACCACGACCTCAGTGTTGGGTATCTTCCTATTCTTAGTGATTACATCTTTAAGAAACTTCCCAGAAGACCAGATTTGCTCAATTGCCTCTAGCAAGGGGATGTTCACGGACAACTTCCTAAAACTGTCCAGAAATTTCTTAAACTGTGCATCCACCTTTCTTGCCTTTGCACTGTTGGGATATGGGACCGGAACGGTATGTGCCCTTTGATGAGGTGGCACATAGGGAGTTAATTTCTGCGGTTCCTCCTCAATGGCTTGCTCTTCCTTACCATCCTCAGCTATGTCCTCAGTTTTCTCTATGACAGGTGTGGGCTGCTCTTTGACGATTGCCTCTTCAACTTTGTCCTGCGGTGTGCTTGTGTCATTCGCCCTTGGATTTAGCACTTTCTTACCACTCCTCAACAATATGGCCTTGGCCTGTTGGTTTCCCCCGGGAACATTGGTGTTCCCCGAAAAACCCGGATGTGTCAGCTTCTTCAAGCTTGCAATCTCAGCTGCCATCTGTGCCATGGAAGTCTCTATAGTCCTCATTTGAGCCCCGTGGCTCTGCAACGTCTGCCCAAACTGGTTCATGTATTCACCTTGTTGCTTTATTTGCTGCCCAAAAGTGTTCATCAACTCTTGATTTTGCTTTATGACTTGATTGAGCAACTCTGTGCTCTTATCCTTCGTGACCGGTGCAGGATTGGCGTCCGGATCCTACAGAAAGTTGTTTGGATCCTTCCATGAAAATTTCTTGTCCTTCCGCCATGAATAATTGTTGTTCCTGTACCCTTGCTGTTGCCTCATATACTTGACCTGAGCCTCATCCTCGGACTCATTGTCTTCTTTCTGCAGCAACTTCTTTGCGAGAAGATCCATCTTCTCGTTCAGCTCTCTCATTGCCTTTGACTCACTGGCAACTCTTGCTTGCTCAATTGGGCCTCGTTCTCTCTCTCCCCAAGATTGCTTTTGTGCCATATTTTTCAGTATTTCCCAGCATCTTGTATCAGTGTTATTTAAAAAGAATCCAGAATCGGCCGAGTCCAAGTTGCTTCTATCATGCTCGGAGAGAGAAAAGTAGAAGATCTTCACTTGGGTTTCCTTGTCCAATCCATGATGTGGACATCTCCTCAACATGACTTGGAATCGCTCCCAAGTCTCATAATAAGTTTCACCCGCCTGTTGGGTGAAATTGTGAATCTTCCGGATCATATCATTGGTCTTCTCAGGAGGGAAGAACCTCTCGAAGAAAACCTCTACCATGTGATCCCATGACTCAACAAACTCGTCGTCAAGGTTATGGAGCCACTCTCTTGCTACTCCCGCCAAAGAACTGGGGAATAACTTGAGGTAAAGAACATCCTACGGAAATCGATCAATCTTCACCATATCGCAATTTTCCACAAACTGACTAATGTGTGCCACTGGATCTTCATTTTTCAGTCCGTGAAATGCGTTTGATTTAACCAGGTTAATCAATGTTGGATCGATCATGTAAGTTGGAATGTTTAGCCCCTTTTTCTTTATAGGCCCCTTTGATGCTGAGGAAGAAGACGCCTTGATCTTCTCCCAAATTGTCTGTGCTTCAGCCATTTCTTCTTCTTGTTCTTGCTCAGATTCAGAATTTATATCACTTAGGTGTTCCTCTTTGTAGTTGTCCTCGTCCTCTGGTCCTGCAGATGGAACCTCCAGTGTGCGATTCACGTAGTCTCGACTACGTGTGTGCACCATGCAAAGTACCTGAAATATGGAAATAGGGGTTCATTACAATGCTTTGAACGAGTCAACACAATTATAGAGAAATAAAGGAATTTTGAAATTGTTTTAAAGTAAAATAAAAAAAGTGGCCTAGAGTGGCCGCTCTTAGCACTCAAAGTGCCAAAAATTCGCCGTATCCCCGGCAACGACGCCAAAAACATGACGTGTATTTTACTACGTGCTTAAACGCAAGTATACGCGTCGAGTAATATAGGCCTTGTGAGGCCCGAGTCGAACTCAGGGATACGTGAATTATTGTAGACTTTTACTAACTAATCGCAATCAGCTAGACCGATTAACAAAGTAGGGTTTTGTTGTTCAAATTAAAAAGAAAATAAAAATCAAACAAAGAAAACAATCGATTAAAGGTTAAATTAATCAATTCAAGGAGATATCTTTAGGATGGCGGTTTCATCACGGGTCAACATTGTATTAGGTTTCATATAATTCCTCACACTTCTCTCTCTATCCGGGTAGTGGCCTGAAATGAGAATTACCCACTGTCGTGGTGTAATCCACTACTTATGTTTAGGTTGATTCCACCGTCGTAGTAATCATTCCCCTAAACTAAGCGCATTAAGAATGGTCCCTCAGTTCCCACCATTAATTTACAACTCCTTTGTCAAGGGTTTTATTAATTAATGTAGAATTCGTCTCTTTTCAACCGTTAATCCTTCTGTCGAAGTGATTAAGGGCATTATATTATTATTATGGTGATCAAGCATAACAATAGAAATGGAGAAAACGAATCTATGCCACGGATTTGAGAGAAAAATATGAATTATCAATATAAAATCATCATACAATGTATCTCCGGGCTACTCCCGGTCCTAAAGATTAAGGGTTTTAGCCTCTCATGTTCATCTCACACGAATACATGGTAAAAATTGGGGAATTCATAAGAAAAACGGGAAATAAATGGGAAAACCCCTGAACGGAGAAGAACCGGTGGATCCTTGGCGTAGAACACGAGCTTCCCCGCCTATCGGTGGTGGAAATCATCTTTGGCAGCGTCCGAATCACCTGGGATGAGCTTCTCGGCCTCCGTTCTCCTTTCTCTCCTCCTCAGCACTCATGCAATCCAAAAATGAGATGATGATCTCGTGGGGGCGGCCGTCATTAGGTATAAGTCCCTAATTAGGTCGTCAAATAACAACAGCCATCCGATCGAGATCAAAACAGATCTAACGCATATCTACCGGCGTCGATACCATCAACGCGGGTCGATGGTATCGACCCAGCGGATTAGCGGCAGCTTTTCTTTCTTTTATTCTGAGCGCCTGTGGTGATCTCGATACCATCGACTGGGGTGTCGATGGTATCGACTCCTTAGTGTCGGTTTTTGTCTTTTAGCGACACTGTAGCTCTCCTTGTGTCGATGGCATCGACTTTCGTCGATGGTATCGACTGCATCCTCGCCAGCAACATTAAGTGATATCGATGCCATCGACATGGGTGTCGATGGTATCGACTCTGTATTGCTCTTCTCGGCTGACAACCTGTGGCTTGGTCGATGGTATCGACGGAAGCAGATACTTGTTTTTCCTGAAATTTCACAACAAGACCAAGTAAATCCACACAATTTATAATAAGATGATAAATAATGCTCGAATTAGTAAAACAAAGGGGATTTGATATAATATGATGGCAAAGACCGAATTAAGTGAATTATGCAATACTATCCATGAAAATGAGTAATTACGGCATAAAACACATATGAAATAGGTCTATAAATGCGACTCAAAATCATCGCATCAAGTGACATGTTGCTTTAACAAGTTATAGCTGAATTGCTCTGGATAAGAATATTACTATAATCATTTTAGATATTAATTTATCTACTGCTGAATATATATATATATGATTCTTCTGGTCATCTTTATTCTATTAAACTGCAATAATAATGCTTTCGGCAGAGAGTTATATCTCTTGCTGGGGCAATTTTACAATTGTCTCACCCCTGTGGGATCCAACATTTTTAGGTGGACGTGAAAGAAAAGGTAAAAACCCTATAATAAGGGCAGAGAAGCAACAACAATAGGGTCAGCAGTAATATCCCAGGTGGAGACACTGGTTGTCAAGTTTTGTATAGATAATCCTATGTGTCGTCTTTGTACTCTCAGGTCCTAGGAGTTAGTGCTTTTAATAAATTGATCTGAGATTTTGGCTTTAAGCCTCAAGGTGTTTATACTGCCTGTGTATAGATAAGATAGAGAAATTGATGTTTGTATTCCTCGAGAAGGGATGATACATTATATGTATATATGAACTAGGAGGTAAATCTATTACTTTGGTTCTGAATGAAAGAGTTTTCCTGTGAATGGATCTCTTGATAAATGGTTTTAATTTTTAGTGATTTTCAGTAATCCGCTGTTAATAATAATTTCCACATGTTCTATTGTTGTTGATTGTGCACTTGTTATCTTAATGATAGTGGGTGTATGTCATAGAAATAATAGGATAAGGAATGTGAACTCAAAGGACTTAAAAAGGTGGTGTCAGGAGGTCTAAGTGGAACCAACCATAGTGGCCTTGGCCATGGCAGCTGGTCGTGGTGGAGGGGTGTTCCATTCCCCTATCTATTGTCCAATCCATGTGAAAAATATAGGGTAAAGGTTAGGTAGGATGAAAGGAGGACTTTCATGTTGTTAATTTGAATTGGGTAGCCTCGTAGTGCCTTGCCCCTAAGATAGTCGATCTATAAGCCACTATTGTGGCATTGACCAAGGTAAGGGATGAACAATTGACGTTTAATCTATGTTGATGATCCCAATTCATTGGATCCATGTTTCAATGTTCACATCTATGTGATCTAGTTGGGCGTGCTCATGGTATGAGCCCAACAAAGAAGCAAAGGTTGAGCCCCAATGACGAGAAATAGAGGCACACTAAAAATGTCATATCTTCTTCCTCAATTATTGGATTTGGGTGAAATCTTCACCATTGGATAACAAAATTCATAATTTAATTGATGTACATGGTATGCAATAAATATTAGGACGTTTAATAGTATCAAAAATGCAAATTCATCCTCAAAGTTGTTTAAGCACTCCACATTGCATAATTGAGTTCAAAATTGCAATTTAGCCATCAATGTTCATCAATTGGTCAACAAGTTATTCCAAAACATCCAATTGGTTATGAGGGAGGTTATTTAGTCAAATTGAGTGTATATGAGTCATAATGTGCATAGTAATATGAGAGATAAAATCAAGGTTGTTACAACCTCCCCACCTTAAAAGGAATTTTGTCCCCACAATTATAGCAAATCCTCAAATGAAATTGGGACTTCAGATTACATATTATATCCATCATAAACTCCATGTATTATCATTATCCTTCAATCATAAGCATTATTATAGTATCAAGATACCAAACATCAAAGTCCAAACATAGCCACGCTTCCATTGTGCCACTTTGATACAAAAGATTATCAAAATATCACAAATTTGTAAGGATAACCAATTTAGGTCAACAAATAGGACTCTTTAGTTCTAGGGTAAATCATGACTTTCAATCCCAACATTTAGGGTTAGCTTCTACATTGTCCCTAGGTGGGGTTGTACAACCTTGATTGAGATTTTGTATTTCAACATTTTGAGGCAAACATCAAATTTGAATATCATGGTTTCATATCAAAATCAAAGGAAGGTCCCACCCTAGTCGACATGAGAGCGTATCCCTAAGTCATAAATCCAACAAATCAACATAATCATCATTTCAAAAAATTTGAGATCTGGGAACATGAAAGTAATCAATCATAAATTGAGGGTGATCTCAAGATCCAAATAGGATCATCATAGAAGTGAAATCATTATCGAGATGAATTATCAATAGTCTAGATTTTGTAAATCAACATCTAGAGTCATTATCTTGGACAAAAAAAGTCATATGTCAAAAAATTTAAAATCTAGGGTATCAGATTCCTAATTAGACGACATGTGGGATCACTCAATCATAGTAAAGAATCGAGTAACATTTTGTAACAACAATATCAATATCATTATCATGGTATTCAAGGTTGATGAATGATCTACACCTATGTCCTTCTAGGCACTTAACCAAAATCTATAGTCAACATAATAATACATCAATATCGTCATCAAATCAAGATTCAATATTGAGTTTCAATAACATCATATGATCAGACCTATTCGAGACTTAGGTCAAGAGATCAAAATATTATCAAAGGATTTACTTTGCAAACTCTAAATAATTAACAAGATGAAAATTTACAGACAATCATGATAGGGATGTGACCTATGTCAGGAGAGTTATGAAACAAACTGCCACCCTAAGATAGCACATTTATCCTCATTAGTCATGAAGTGTCAATTCTATCAAATAGGAAGAGCATCATTTATCCATTTGTATATCAAAAGGTCATGAGATAAAAGATCATTTATCATTACAAAGAAACCATGATTCCATATTTCATATATTTGAGCTCATAATATGGTTCCTTCTCTTCATAATTAAGAGCAAGGGGATATACTTGAAAATAGAGAAGTCAATATAGTATCTTTCAAAAATTTGAGCATTATGGAGTATAATAAAGATCTTATATTTGTCGTATTATTCAAAATTGAGTTTAACAATGAGGAATTATAATCAACAATGGATTTTTCCACTTGTATCAAATTTTCATTATGATTTTGAGAAAAGTCATAGTCATTTCAAAGCATGATCATGAAACATGTCAAAAAATAGGGGAAGAGTTTGCTTAATCATGTTTGAGATTTAATCAACAATAGGGGGGACATGGACATAATCAATAGTGACCCCATCGACAATGAGGCATAAAGCTTGAGTTCTCCTTATTTCATCATAGTAAGGATTGTTAGAATTTAACTCAAACATAGGAAGCACATAGTTCATATTTGGTAAATTTGAGTTTACATAATATAATATGTTTCACATAAGTACTTCACTTCAAGATTACTTTGATTAGTCTTGATCCAATTTTCAAATTAAGGTCATATCATGTCATCATTATTATATTAATCAAATTTTACGAATTCATTCAGAAAAATTTCCCCATACATAAGCCCCATAATCGAGAGATCATGTGATTAATAGTCATGAGAGAGATCATATGAGGATATGAGAAATTATCTAATCATCATCTAATATGTGGCTTAGGACAATCCTTAATGAAGATATCAGATGCTAGAAGACTCTCTAACCTTTTCTAGGAGAGGTCCTTAATCCAGTCTTGGATTCACTTGGCTAGGTAGGTATACAAGGGAGACCTCAACTACTACAGCTAGGCGGATAGGAGGTGCATCATATCCCATGTAATGACATGCCTAGACACCTCATATTCACCATTATGGACTTAGGTTTTCCTAAGGTTCATACGAGTAAGTGGGTTATGAAACACACATAGAGGATATGTGATTGCTCTAATACCATCAGTCATGGAACCATTTATAACCCAAATTCTCACTCCTAATGTCTAGAAAGCCAAATATGAGAGGACCTGAGCGTCCAACCATAGGATAGATCACATAACATATTCATGAATAAAACCACAAACAACAACTAAGGTATGAGTAACAAAGAATAAAAGAATGCTAAAGTAATACTTGACATAAGATCATAGGTACCTTATATCATACATGTGTATTCCATTTGCATTTCATTATATATCATCAGAGTACATGTAGATTATCATAAGTGTCAAAAAATTGATCATCATTAGAGATGCATAGTGTACCTTTTACCTAAAATCAAAAAGTGGGTAGACATTAGCACTACCGTGTTGAGTACGCTATGCAAACATATAAAATGGCAAGTTTAAGAACATATATATCTTGGTAAAAGCATAAAGTAAGTAACAAGAATGAAGAAACAACATTCAGAGACTTTCTTATTAGCTTATAAGGGTTTTTTATGTTCATTTCCTTTATACCAACAATATCATAAGGCCTTTGACCAGCTTGTCATAAGAAGGGATCCAAAGGGGTACTTTCAAGATTAACTACCCTATTTCAACATGAGGAACGACAAGACTAAATGTAAAGAGTTAACTCTATTCATAAGGGACATCAAGGCCATTGCCAAAAGCTAACCCTTGTATCAACATGATCTACCCTACCATGAAAACTGTAGTAGGACACCCACCCTTGTGCCCTTACCCTGAGAATATAGGTAGGTGCATAGGGTTGTATAATGGACATCTATCATTATGTTTTCAATATTTTTCAACATATGTAATCAAGAACAAACTACAGTAGTCATAGAAAACAATAGCACGAACAAGTATTATAAGCCAAGCATTTATACTACATAGATACATGCAATTCAATACCACTAGTCTGCCCCCACAGGAGGGTATCATACCTTGATATAAGAAAACTAGCATTATACATCATGATTAGATCTTTGAAAAGATTCCATCAAAGAGATCCTGACATTACAAGCAAGTTTGATATGATTAACATCACAAGACATAGGTTATGTAAACATATTCATGAAGGGTGGATGTTTCACTTAATCTATGTTCCATACATTATGATGATTGATTTCAACCTCTCCAATATTCATGCAATATTCATCATCAAGCTACATACTACATAATATATCATTTTACTTAAGGTGAAACATCCTTATAAGATCATATATTTCCAACATAGGTTTCATGGATCTTTATAGGGAAATCATAACATTTGAATAAGCTTAAAGCCTTATTCGTCATATCAACAATTTAATCATCTTGAGTCATATTCATGCAATATTGTCAACATTAGAGTACGAGAGTGGTCAATCTTGATTTAGTATCACAAATATCAACATGTTACTTATTTGAGTATAGAAAATAGCATGGGCAACCATTATGATGATAATTATGCATGGTTAGATCTCGATATAGCATAATGTACATTAGGTGACATTTCAATGACATGTATAAGTCACTTAGTAATAATAGTGAGAAATATTGATCCATATATCATTTAGGTGATTAAAGAATATAGAGTTACTGATCTATATCAAATATGACGATTTGGAGTTCATATAACACAAGATCATTAGTATCAAAGTCCATGTTACATACTTTTCATGGTTGATTTCATTAATTGGAATCACTAATAGATCATGATATGATGTAGTTCGATTAGTATATCACAAGATAGCATATGATATTGATTAGGAACATCAAGATTAAGTAAGGTCATGATATGTTGAAAGTTGAGCATTAATCACCATTAAACGTATAAAAGAGATGAATTTTATGTCCTTTTCAACATGATAGGAGATACAAAAGGAAAAGGGATTTTGAAACTTGGTTCACTGGATAGATCTCATTGCGTAGATCAAAATTTATATATAAAATGTCTCATTTTAAGTTATTGAAGATTTTTTATGAATTTTTCAAGATCAAGACATATTTGTATAAAAGGGAGGGATTTATACCAAAGGGCGAGCCACATGGTTCACTGTGATTGGGCTTTCCATGCAAATCTGTGCAGGTCACGTGGTGTGGGATCTCCAGTCCATGTCTTTGACTAGTCAACCCATGAGAATGGTGATAGTGAGAGGGGGCTGTGAGGCATGAGATCTTGGCCATCCACCAGGTATGTAAGGGTGGCATGCCCGATTGAGCCCCTCTCATCCCTACGCAAGCCTACAATGCTACTGCCTCTAGCTTCACCAGAGGGGTTGCTGAAGGGAATAGGAGGATGGAGAAGGAGGGGTCTGTAAGGGTCGGGAACCTATCACCCAAGCTTGCCCTGGCCCAATGGAAGTGATGGTCGCTTCAAAATGTAGCGAGGAGGTGTTGATGCAAAATGCCCAAACAGGCAGTAGTGGTGGCACCAGTAAGCTCAAGTAAGGACACAAAGTTCTAGAATGGGGTATAGAGGGTGAGAGAGATGGGAAATATGGGGGAAACAAAAGGAAAAGGAATGTGAACTTAAAGGACTTAAAATGGGGGTGTCAAGATGTCCATATGGTGACAACCATAGTGTCCTTGGCCATGGCAGCCGACCATGGTGGAGGAGTGTTCTATGCCCATATGCACTATCCAATCCATGTGTAAAAGATGGGGGAAAGGTAAGGTAGCATGAGAGGAAGACTTTCATGCTCTTAATTTGACTTGGGTGGCCTCATAGCGCCATGCCCCAAAGGTTGTCGTTCCATAGGCTACTATTGTTCCATTGACCAAGGTAGGGGATGTACAGTTGACATTCGATCTGTGTGGATGAACCATGTTTTTCGGATCCATGTTTTGGCGTTCATAGCTATGTGAGACAGTTGGGAGTGCACATGGGCTGATTCAAACAAATAATCCAAGGTTGAGGCCCAACAATGGGAAAAAGAAGTGAAAAAGACTAAAAAAAGGAGATAGATTTAAAAGGTCATATCTTCTTCCTCAATTATAGGATTTGGGTGAAATCTTCAACGTTTGATCAAAAATTTCATCCTTTATCTGATAGATAAGGTTTGAGATGAAGATCAAGATGCTTATTAGTCTCAAAAATGGAAATCCATCCTCAAAGTTAATTAAGCACTCGACATTTCATAATCGAGTTTAAAATTGTAATTTAGCCATCAAAGTTCATCAAGTAGTGAACGAGTTATTCCAAAAATTGAATTGGTTATGAGGTAGGTTATTTAGTCAAATTGAGTGCATATGAGTCATGTGTATAGTCATAGGATAGAGAAAATCTAGGTTGTTAAATAGATCTCCCAAAAATTGTAGAAATTAGTAGGATAATTCAAATATAGGAGAATTATATATCAAAATGATCTAGAAAATGAGACGAATAAAAAGAAAATATAACCAAGACCTACTTATTATTCCTATTCAAAATCTATTAGTAATATGTGTTAAAGTTGTGATTAAATCATTAAAAACTTGAATTTTTACATTGACATAATTGAATCCATTAAATGCTCTTAATTCATGTTATAAATAGATATGTTTAATAATCTAATATTCCAAGAGGACCATGATAATAATGGTGATAATTAGAGTTTCTAATGTGTATAATCATGCACATGAAGAATTAGGGTTAAAGATCCTAACTTGCTATCTTTTTAATGAATCTAAGTGATCATAATGAGGGGATGCCTTTGATATAGTAATTAAGGTTTCAAATCATGAACTCTAATGATAACTGAATAAAAAAGGAAGCCTAAACCTATATTAAGACCCAAGTATGGTTTAATAAAATTAATGTGATGGTGACACTTTAGGATTTACATTCATGCAGATTAAACGATGATTGCTTGATTTGCTTACTTGATTTAATAATATGCTTAAAGTATGACTGCAAGATCTGTATGGTTCCACAAAAGATAGATGATTACAATTATAACAACCCTCATAGTTTGCCAATATTTTCTGAGTGTTTCTCGAAGATTGAAAAATGAAATTGTTGGATTTTTATTAACATTCTATTCAATTATAATGCTACTATGGGTATCACATAAAGAAAGCACACTTTTGCATACACCCCATGTACACAATATATTTCGATATGCTGATCCATAATTTTCTTTCACGATGTTTTAGATACATGTTAGAGAATTTAACATCAAGATATGATGGAAAAATGAAATTACCTAGAGACATTAAAGTTAACTTGGAAGCAGGATTAGATAGATACTTCTTCTCATATGTACAATTCTGATGATAGAAATTCATGTAGCCCCTTAGAGGAGAACTTTGTAAACAATATTTGAATTAATACAAATTATTTACTATTATTTGTTATTCAGTTAAATCTAGATCCTTACGTATTTTGGATAATGTCTCTCAACTTTTTTGGTCTTTACTTAATTAGGGGATGGTGAAAAATGAGGTTTTTACATTTGGTATCAAATCCCAAGTTTTTTCAAATAGTATTAAGTAGTTTATAATTTTAGTAATTTGTAGAAATATGAAATCATTATTAGGGAATTTTCTAAATATGATGGTGTCTAGAAGGGACCACAACCTAGATGTTGGAAAAAGTTACCTCTGTACTGCTATTCGGCTTATGAGGACTCCCAGACCCGTGCATCCTTCCTGGGAAAAGTCAAAAGATTTTTCCAGAAGTAAAATGCCTTTAGGTTTTTTGCTCATCTTGATTCATCCACTTTTCATAATCTTGTTAATAAACCATAAAAGAAACTTCCCTCCTCATCTCAAGTTAGGGTCTTTGCAAAGAAAAAGGATTACGGCATCCTCCACCAATTAATGTGCATGTAATGTGGAAACCATAATGTGCATGTAATGTAGAAATAATAATGTACATGTAATCTAGAAATAATGATAAAGTAAAGAATTTTTTTATGGGATATTACTTATGAGGGTAACCCTAGATGGAACTAGGGTTGGTTGGGAAAACTCTAGTGGGACAAGGGACATAAAAACCCTAAGATGCAAGGTGTATTCTCTAACCCTAGCCCAAAACCCTAATCATAGGAAATGGAGTGTAGTGTGGATGAGATAGAAAATCCTACCCATATAAACCTTGATAAGGGTGAAAAGGAATAATAAAGGTAAAAATGAGTTAGGTGACCCAGTCTCCCATGCATGCGTGCATGTGGAGCAAGGCATTAATGAGAAAAGTTTTAAGAACCATAAGCAAACTATGAAGAATTGATTTCATGGATAGAACTTGCTCGAACCCTGAATGAAATTCCTCTATGAGTTTAAGAGCATGGGGTAAAATAAAGTGATTATGGGAACGACGAGTGATCAATCCCAGAAAAGAAGATCACCTTAGGACAAGCCCAGAAAGGAAGGCATATGAACAAAACCAAGCCCACGTGAGGGAAGGTTATTAACGTCTACAGTAGGGACTAAAACCCTTAACAGACGGTTCCCCATAAAGACGATCCCCTAAAGAGAGGGCTCATCATGAGAGAAAATGGATAAGGGTTGGGAAGATGTAACTAAAAATGTACACTCAAAAATATGAAAACCTTTAGGGTTGGTGCCCTGGCCTAGGATGGTTCAACCTAAGAGTGGGAAAAGGGCCTATGGGGGAGGCCAAACCCTTAGACCTTAGGATCAGGTTGTGGCTAGAGATCCTAACATCCTCCTGTGAGCCAAGAAGGAACCCTAGGTTAGGACATTCCCTAGAAGGTTGTGATGATAAAATAATTTAAAGATTGAGGTAACCTTAAATGTCACCTAAAGTGTGAAGAATTAAGTATACAATATATGAAATCACATATACTGAGTATGATTATGGACACATGTATGTCATCTCTAAGGGACATGAGGAATAGTCACTATGAAAGTGAACAATAGTGTGGGGCCAAGACCATACAGGAAGGTCACCATGAGCGTAATGAAGAGGCATTAAATGAATGTACCCTAAGAGATGAAGGAAATTTGGGTGAAAGAATTTTAAAAGATATAATGTGCTTGGATATTATTAAAGAAACCTCATGAAAATGTGTAGTGAAATAGAATGGGGTGATGCCCTCCCAAAAAAGCCTTGGGAAGGGTATATCCCTAAGTCACTCATGAGGTCAAGTAGAGAGAATGAAAGATGCATAACGCCACTGAGATTAGGAGTAGATTGTGCCCTAAATGCATAAGACCATAGAGTCAGGAGGTAATGACTATGTTTGGTTGAGGCCCATCACTCAGAAGATTGACCACCTTCATGAGTTCATGAGGCCCAAGGGGTGAATGTGAGAAGCACTCCCTAGATGCATAAGGATGGGATGACTCCAAAAAGTACTTGTGCCCCATAGATATCTCAAGGAAGTGGCTAAGAATCATAATACATGAAGTGTCACTACAACAATATGGTCCTACACCAGCGGTCAGAAAAATGTTGGTATAAAGCCACAAATACCAGTATAGGATATGCCAACACCTATAAAATGATGGCTAAACTCATGATGTTATAGAAATTTACCAGTATTTTTAAGGCTCTGTCAGCACTTGAAGATTCTGGTAAAATTGTGTCAGGTTAGGTCTTATCAGTCGTTATGTCCTTTAAGTTGTCACTTATAAGGTGACTATAAAATTTGTATAGCTTCCGGCATCGATATAATTGGCACCTAAGATAATAGACATTGGATCAATATGCCAACAATGAATAGTTTCCAATATATATAAAAACTCAGACGTATATTTATTTGAATATTGGATGGGACACATACCAACAAACACATGCTTCATTGAGTTTTATGGCATGCTGGTAAAATATATAATTATGAAATATTCTTATTGATACCTTATTTTTTATTTAATAGTAAAATGAAAATATCACTCCATACACAACTATCATGTTAATTGATTCTTAAGATAATATCACATGACTATGACAAATATTATGAAAGGAGTAAATTGTATTTGATATCGAACATCAATTACACATGGAGGACATTAACCTTCCCCTTCTTTAAGATATATAAAAACTAAGAGATCAAACTAGTGATGAGTATATATTACGTCCTTAATTCATTGAGTCCGATCACTAAAATAATTACATCACTTCAAGCTTAATGTACCATACTAGCAACCCTTATTGCAGCAAGAATATCCCTCATGTGTTTGCAATAAAATGTTCCATATGACATAATTCAGTTATAAAAAAAGAGAGTATATAGCATATTTATTATAAGAGTGTGATAACCAATTAGAAAAGAAAATATCTTGTCAACATAATAAATACAAAGTAAAAAGGTAGAACTACCAAATTTATCCACTAGCTTACCTTAATTTCAAACATGTTGGAAACAAGAGAATGTAACTTAGTTGTATAAGAAAAAAGCATGTAGGATGACTAAGCTTAGGTTTCTTATGTAGTGGAGTGTCAAACATAGTGGTCTAGATCTTTTCACGGCCCAATAGAGTTCCTACATTAAAAATATAATAGAGAAACATTAGGAAATATATACATGAAAACACATGTATTGCATGATGTTGACAAGTTTATATCCACCCTCATTTTATGGAAAGCTTACATTCATCCAATGGTATGTATCTCTCATGAAATACGCAATAAATATGTTGAATTTCTTAACATATACCCTAGAATCATCTTAGATTTTAGGTGTGTTTTGCCAACAAGACATTGAATCTAGACCTAGAAAGTAAAAGACTAAAAGATATGAATAAGTCTTTGACCGAATAATTAAAAAAATAGAATCACATCAGAAAATTAAAAATATTAAAGCAAGTAAAGTACCACACTGCTATGTGGATAACACATACTAAAGAAGCCGACAATGGATACCCTGGTTGGTGAACTCTTATGGTCCCTAATGAAGGGACCAAATTCAAACCATAGGGACAAATATTTCTCGAGTGATTTTATTTCTACCCTCATCGAATAAAAAGATTGCATCCATCCTATGGTATGTATCTCACCTAAAATGTATAAATGTGATGAACTTGTTAACTTATCTCTAAAATAGCTAATGTTTTAATAGCGACATTTGTAATTGTCGAATGACTCTAGATCTGCAAACAAGAAAGAAAGACTAAGACATACGAATAAATCTAGACCAACTAAATAAAATATTAAAATTGTATCAAAAAAGTAGAAGTTTAAGGCATGTAAAGCACCACATTGTTGCTTGAATAACACCTACCTACTAAGGAACCCGACAGTAGATACTACAGATGTTGAAGTCTTATAATCTTCAATGAAAGGACCTATGTTTGAACCACATAGAAAAAAAAATTATATTTTCACCCTCAGACATCCGGCTTCTGTCGTAGACATCTCTCTTAACCCCAACACATACTTAAAAAGGAAGCAACTATATTGTAAGCAATAAGGGAATTCATGGGCACCACGCTCGATCTCCATATCAATTGGATTTTCCCCCTACTGATGATCATTACGTACCTCTTAATAAGGTGTACTTGTAACACACACAAAATAAGAAGAAATATGACCCATTATTATGTTTGGTCACGTAATAAGCACATAGAACTTAGAAAGGGGGGTCGAGAAGATAAAAAAGTCATTGGCACAATTTTAGAACTTAGAAAGGGGGTCGAGAAGATGAAAAAGTCATTGACACAATTTTTTATTTTCACTTTTAAATATGGCTCCTACCTTGGACGGAGGTACATGATATAGAACTTTGCCAAAGAGTCTCACTGGGACAAATTTTAAGTTCATTCGATTTTTTCCGCAGAATCTCGATCTTCACGATCTTTCGGATACGTGGCCACTGAGTTATAAGAATGCAGATGTTTGATTTTCACGAGGGTGATGATGTGGAAAGTAGAAGGCTTTGGGGCACAGGCTTTGGGGCGCAGCCGTAATCTCCGAACAGCGTGATATGCAGCTGTGATCTGAGAACGGTAGGCCTAACCGTTATCTGAGAATCGTGTGTAGTAAATATGCGATCTGAGAATAACGGCCGGTGTGGTTATAAGCTGTTCTTTCACGTAGCGGACGGTTCCGTTCGTGCCTTCACAAGCAGCAAAGATTGTGCGGCGGACCATCCATTGGAGCAAGAGTCTTCAACCCTAAAGTCTAAGCTTGGGCGAGCCATATCGACATATATTTGTTTGGAATATTGGGGTAAGGCAACTTTTCAAGACACCCGCATAAAATCCCCGCTTTCCCTCCCATAAATCAATATATTCGTTTTAGAGTAAATTCGTATACCGTATGCTTTTAAACTGACAAAGGTTAGGTTAAAACCCCGCTTATGATGATGGGATTCTAATTAATATAAACCGACATCAATAATATGTGTTGGCAAACATAACTTATACCGGCTCGAAGTATGTGGTGCGGAAAAGATGTCTTCTTGTAGTGTGTAAATGTAAGAGATACAAGAAGTCATGTAATACTGAAAGGGTTGTGTGCAAAACTCAAGAGTGGAAAAGGCATTTGACTTCATAAAAGATAAGAATATTGGGAATTAAAAAGTATGTATGGTTTAGACTCATGATGAGAATGATTTAATTTAAAGTGTGAAAATTTTAAGACAATGTGTGGATACAATATCTCTGCTCTTGGAATTGGACGAACTTTGTTTTTTGGGATGCAACCAAGAGCTTATTTCATCTTATCATTAGAGAGAGATTATGCAAATGCATGTTATGCTTAAAATTGACACATGAAAATGAATATTGTAAATGGAGTTTATTGAAATGATCTAGGGTTTGAGGTGTTACCTCACCCTTATAGTTGATAAATGAATATTAGGTTAGAAACCTAGGTGAAAAGGTAATCACTAAGTGAAATTGGAATCAGTAATGAAAATGTAATCACCAAGAGATGATATCATGTAAATACTAAGGATGTGGATATATCCTGAATTGAATTCAGGTGCCAATCTTAGTAATAATATGTGGAATTCGCATATTAGTAAAAGATATCTAAGTAGGGTTGTAAATATTGAAGCTAAGATGAGGTATCATTCACCTTAACTTTACTAGATTTGATTTTTGGGGACAAATTTTCTTTTTAGGAGTGGGTGTATGCAATATCCTCAAATTTTGATAAATTTGAATTATATTAGTTAAAAAAATGGTTTTATAAGCAAATTCCTTAAATTTGAATAATGGAATAATAAGGCTCTTGAGACTATTTTCTTTACAAATAGGTCCTTGGGGAACAAGGCAAAGAAATAAGAGGTTTTTTTATATAAACAAAAAGTAAAGGCCCTATAAATTATTGGAAAACTAAAATATGAAGATAATGGACACATTTCTAAAAGAAAATAAAATATGTGATGTACTAGATAATTAAAAGAGTAATTATCTAGCTAGTTTGGTGACACATGTTTGAAGACATCAATTAGTGTTATTTGATCTAACTTTTGATATATTTGAAAATAATAATGGAAAGGAGGAAAATTCTATATTTTGGGAGAAAAAGAATATTCCACGGGATAATGGAATTGCTTTAAATAATGTGTAAAAGAGAAACTTTTGTATGTGAAAGGCATCCCTATAAATCCCAACTTACAAGATATAGATTGGAAAATACGTTATGAGTTTCCTTAAAGTAAGGATAATTGATTTGGGGGAATATATCAAAGACAAAGTAAAAGGAACTATCTACATCCCAAATTATAAGTACTTGAAAAGATTAATGATCTAATATCTAATGTGTACCATTAACTTATTTGCATTCCTTAATTGCTTTTGTTTTCCGAATCAAATTCTTGATAAGGATGTGGTGGTATCTTTTCATGACCTTTAGATTTATCAGAATAAAATCCTATATATATATATATATATATATATATATATATATATATATATATATATATATATATATATATATATATATATATATATATATATATATATATATATAAAGGAATATAGGAGGAATATACTCTTTCCTGGAGTAATGCCTTACATTTTCCCCAACACTATTTGGTGTTAATTTGTTGGATATAAATAGGAATCTCTTATAGATTTATGGAATGGTGGTAATGGTGTGTCTATAGATAGTCATATTCTCAAAAATGCCTTACCACCTTCAAATCTACCATACACGCCAAGGAAAAGGAAGAGGGAAGTAATAAAGGGAGATTTATAAGGATATAATTTTTTATGAAAAGCTAACTTGTTATCGATAAGATAATATTGTATGGGATAGGAAATAAGACCAAAAGAAGGGAGATTGGCATGTGGTTTCTGCAAGTGTAAGGAGTATATATATGGTAGTTCCCGCCCTTCTAGTTCGATGTTCCCTCTCTAATCCATCATTTACAAACAAACTAGGGATGATACTTGACACCTTCCACATCCTCCTCCTATAGACACAATTTTCTCTTGACTCTGTGGTGTTGAGGCACTAGTTTTGTGAAGATCGAGAGTAGTGGTCTTCTTAGGGAAGGCAGATGGTGACTAGATGGTAGGAGACGACCATGAGAGGTATGCCATTGGCGACCTTGGTGCCGACCATGGTAGCCGCAACACTGAACACCTTAGATTTGCACCCCTAGTGTTAGTCGAAGATGAGTTCACAATTGAGGAGGGAGGATGGGGCGGCAGGGGGCTAGCAATTTAAACTCCTTAGAACGTATTGAGGAGTTGGTTGTTGTAGTCAATGCCACCAATGGAAGTTTCGAGCTAGGGACTTGGGTTGTCCTATAGATCTAGGGAATGGGATGAATGAATACCTAGTGATTTCCAAGACGTCAGGTAGTATGAGAGAGATCAACCATAGTTGGAAATAGTGTCATGCACTTGGTTTTCTTGAAAGAGCAAGGGTGACGAAGATGAGAAAGTAGAGCGGTGAACCGAGTGGCCATGCACTGGCCGGTTCAGGCTCACGTCAAGCATGGACTAGGTCACTTACACAACTAGGTTGGAAGGGTGCGGGACCCTCTAATACAACATAATTGTGACCTAGAGGCTCATGGGTCAATGGGAAGGCATCATGTGGCTTTGATTTCAAGGTATAATTTATTTTTATAAATACAATATCTCAAAAATCATAGAAATTAGTAGGGGCATCCACATATAGGAAAATTATATATCAAAATGATCAAGAAAATGAGAGGAATACAAAGAAAATATAATTGCGACCTACTTATTCTTCCTATTCCAAAAGTAGTACTAATATGTGTTAAAATGGTGATTAGAGAATAAAACCCTAAATTTATCCATTGACATAATTGAATAAATTAAATGCTCTCGATTCATGTTAAAATTTGATATTTTGAATTATTTGGGTATTCTAAGAGGACCATGACAATCATGATGATATTTAGAGTTACTAATGTGGATAATCATGCACGTGAAGAATTAGTATTATAGATCCTAACTTGCTATGTTGTAAATGAAACTAATTGAATCTAAATGATTATAATGAAAGGACATACTGGTTATAGTAATTATGGGTTTGAAGCATGAACTCTAATCATTAATCAATAACAATAAAGCCTAAACTAGATTAGGACTCAAGTAGGGTTTAATATAATTAATGCGATTGTGAAACTTTAACATTTGTATACATGGAGATTAAATGATGATTGCTTTATTTGCTTGCTTGATTGAATAATATGCTTAAAGTATGACCACAAGATCTACATTGTTCTAAAAAAGGTACATGGTTATGATTATGACTACACACATTAGTTTTCAGTGTTTTTTGAGTGTTTCTTGAGGATTATACAACTAAACTATTGGATGCTTATTTACATTGTTTCATTTATAAATCCACTATCAGTATCACATCAAGAAAGTTATGTGGGTAAAATGCCACTTCTTATCTAAAAGTAATTGATGGAATATATATTGTTATGTAGTTGCACATTTTTGCATGCACACCATGTACGTAGTATATTTTGATATGTTGATATGTGCTTTTGTTCCATTGCATTTTAGGTACATGTTTGAGAAGTTGATATCAAGATATGATGGATAGATGAAATTACCTAAACAGATTAAAGTTAACTTGTAAGGCGGATTAGGTTGATACTTCTTTTCATATGTACAATTATGATGATGGAAATTCATGTAACCCCTTAGAGGAGTATTTTGTAAATAATATTTGAATTAATAGAAATTATTTGCTATTATTGTTATTTGGTTAAATATAAATCCTTGGGAATTTTAGGTAACAACTCTCAACTTTTTAGGTCTTTAATTAATTGGGGGTGTTGAAAAGTGACATCGGTACAAACATCCTCTTCCAACATTCTTCACATGCATTTTCCTCATGACAATAGATGTAGTCTACAAGTAAATAGGAATCGATGACTCAACAGTAAATTTCTGATGAATGTCAAAGAGTTGTTCTTGTTTCTTAGTTGACACCTTGTTCCAGTGTTTGATGAATCAATGACACACTCCAAGGATGTGATTTCTTCTTCTTTTTTGATGATGACTTATCCCGTCTCATTCCCTATTAAACTTGTATTTGATACTATGAGCAAGTAGTCCTTTTACTAGGGTGAGGGGAGTAGCCCCACAACCGAATTTTGTTATGTTTACTACATCTTATATTGTATGAACCATTACATGTTGGAATCAGTCATTTTTGTGCTTATATTCTTGTCTAGTTACATGTTAAGTAGAGATTGGGTGTAAAGAACTTTGAACCTAAGATCTAGGATATTGATCAATTCTTGTTAAACACTTGATAAAAAAATTAATAGGTGCTTTATGGGGTGGTAGATGTATGATCTCTAGATAATGAGATGACAAGCTTAGAATGATATTTGTCCAGGTCTTGATTCTAACACCCAAAGGGGAATATTCTTGACCTCAACATATGTAATTCCTTTCTTAATTTGATGCAGTGGGAGAGTGAATGATAGGTAATGAAACTCATTTAACCCTAATGTTTCCATCATTTAATAATCAACTGTTAACTCATCATTTTAGTATATGAAACCTTCGAATAATCAATTATCAACCTTTTGTGACATATACTAGTCTTTTACCAGTTACCTTGATCAATAAATTCTTAAATACATTGTCTTTTGGGGTTGATCATGAACTATACTACGATAAGATATGTCCACTTGCGGGTGGTGATTTTCTTACACTTAGTTATGGTAAACTCTAGGGATTTCATACCTAGTGAAATTTCTTGAGTGATAAACCAAACATCAACGATGACACATGGATAATTAGGGACAAATTAACCAAATATTTCCACTTTCTATCCATATGGAATAATTTTGATGTAGAAAAGACGTCATGCATTAACATTAATGAAGTAGTACAATTGCCTAATATACCCAGTAATGTCTCTAAATGACATCCCAAGTTCACTTGTAGTGTTTGGGATCATTTATGGAGTACCATGGGAGGATGACTAAAATTCAATACTACTTTCCACCAAAAAATAGATAGTTAGATTATACGAACAATCTAAACACTTTGATATATGTCAAAATTTTGTAGTTTGAAATTTATAGGCAGTTGGTATATATCTACACACACACAGATATATATATATATATGCACACACACACATATATATAAGATATTACTTAAGACATGGAATTTTTCCATATAAAGTGGTGTATGAACGGACATGTAGACCTACAATATTCTGATATGAAGTAAGAGAACATCAAAGTGATATAACACAAATTTAATTTGTCTATAACACGCAACAAGGTTATGTAGATGACCATTGTTTTAAAACTTTTGGATGAATTATTTCTGTAAGTGTCACTCATAAAGGGTGTGTCAAGGTATGAAAAATGTGATAAACTGACGCCAAGATATATGGGACTATATCTGATCATTCAAATATTATGTCGAATTTATCATGTGTTGGAGTTACCATCAAAACTGGCAAGTTTGCATGATATTCCATATTTCTGTGCCTTATAAGTGCCTTCTAGGGACAAAGAGGATTATTTATGAGTACTACATAAATTTTAAGATGATGTATCTTGTGTTTAGGGACCTAATTAGATATTGATAGTAGGATGCATACAATCAAGAATTTGGAGATACTGCTTATGAATGTTACATGGAGGAATAATGGTACAAAAACTACTTTGATGTGGACCTAGATATGCACCTTAGTTACCCTTTACTCTTTCAGAATTTACTAAAAAAAGTTCACAAAGATGGAACAATTTTTATGACCCCATCTTAGTTTAAAATTATAATCTAGTGTTTGAGTTGATTTAGGTACTTATATTGTGTTTTTGATTCTTAAATAATTTAATACACGAATACAAATTTATGCAAGTCATAGATATGACTTATGGTAAGACCTTAATTTCGATTACTTTAACAATAGAAACCCTTAAACTAGTGTAAATGGGAACATATAACATAAAATATGTGAATCTGGTAAGTTGTTCACTAAATGACTAAATACAGAGTAAGTCAACCCTCATTTTACAATATTAATGGAAAGAATAAGTAGTTTTAGTATTTAGTGTATGGGATTCTAAAACTTGCTAGATTTATCTTGTAGTAAATATCAACACTCTTAATGAAATGGATTTGGGTTAGATAAGACTCCAATGCATTTAGACACATTTTGGACAAAAAGAATTGAGGTAGTCAAAGAAGTGAGCCAAACTATTCTAAGGTCTTAATTGAAGAATGTGTGATATAGCTCGAGAGATTGATTCCATATACGGTCATATATGAATTGGTTGTAAGGGAAATTTATAATCTAATCAAATATTTATTGACTCACAAGTATAAAGGGCTCAATTATACTAGAATTGGGTTCAATCATATGATCTTAATAGGAACTCCAAATTGCTATCAACATTGTATTAACTACTTCAATTTTAAGATATAAATGAGTTATTTGTATTCTACAAACTAGGTCTAAGGCAAGGAAAGAAACAAAAAACTAATCAAAATAAGTGTGTTTGAAACAAAATATGTGTTGTAAAGTTATTACAGATAAACATACATATGAGAGTTTTCTACGTCTAATTAGACTGCCTTATCCATAAAAAGTGATCAAAACATAGAAATCAAGTTCTACTAAGTCAGTTGTCAAGATCTATATACCTATCCTTCTCTCAAATATGGACAAATCATGCATAATTAGTGCACAATACCTCTCTGTAGGAAAAACATCAATACACACATTATGAAATGAAAACCACATGGCTTGATGTTGTTGGTAAGGTATGTCCAGAGAGACAAACATATGATGATTGACATGGCATATACAATGAAGTACTTGATTAATACTCATAAAGGTAAGCTTCCAATTTATTCTTTTCATTTAGTTATGAGATAATGAAGAAACATTATGAATGTCTAAATAATGACAATACTCAATAACGTATGTCTTCAACTATGTGAATTGGAGAATGACATCATACGAATGCTAAGAGTATTTACATCCCTAGTCAGTTGTTTTTGTGGAAGGTAGATCGACACAGTAACACATAAGACTAGAGTGTGGGTTGGTTGATGACATAATCTCATTAGTCATGATATGTCAATATCAAACCAAGCATGCAGATATATGTTAGAGAACAATGTGTGAGACCCACCTTGAGAGTGACACATGGAAACCATCATTGGTGGTCGTAGTGATCTCTCATAAAGAAGATGGTGATTGTGATTCTTAGATCTTAAATCATGACACTCATTGCATGTCGTTGGGTACACTTTGACATCATCAAATGCAGTCCTCAAACATCAGTTGTTATAACAATGATGATCGGGTGACTTTGACACATGGGGATTGACTATGAGTGACAGAGATAGGATTTGTCCCTACTACTAGAGATTGATATCTTATCCACTTGATATGCGAGATTGAGAATGTATGTGCATGCACATGTGAATCAACATAAGATATTGAGGTCACATTATCTCAGACAATCTTCTCTTAGTTCAAGGAACATGGATTGAATGTCGAGAAGATGACCATCCATGCCTTTAGTTCATCCTAGATATCAGTGACAAAGGAATTATACAATCACTCCAACACCTTACATAGATTGTAGGTTGAAGTTGTTCTCCAACATTCCATTCACTTGGGTGATGTGCAACTAGGCACCACTCTCTTCTTGTGATGTCATAAGTTAGTTATGGACAGTCACTACCAATGTGATATGGAACCTATAAGATCACACACAAAGGAAATCATCTAGAAGAGGAGTTTTATCTGTAATGATGATTGGATTTCTTATAAAAATATTTATGTATTCATATCTACACAACAAATTGACTGACTGTATAGTCTGACAACCATCTCATAGGGTGAGATGACTATTTGGGTGCACCAAATGAGAGTCTCAATTGTTGAGATGGCCATTTGGGTTGTTAAGAAGATTAGAGATCAAATTGGCTATATTTTACCCAAATTGAGATGTGAGCCAACCAGTTCACTATGATGAATTGACTGGCTCAACTCGACCCACCAAAAAACTATATGGGTGAGTGAGACGGCCATCTCGCATGTATGTGATTTCTTAGTTAGGCCGAGCAAGGTTCAAGATACTTTCCTAGATCGTTTTGATTGCATAATACTTGTAGTGAAAGAAATTAATATTTGATATTAATGGGAAACAAGTTGCCAATTTGGTATCTGATTGGGAAACTATTGGACAACCATCTGGAGGTGTGAGACAATTGTCTTGTAGTTCCAGACAACTAGCCAGACTACCTGATGAATGCATACTCATCATGATATTCATTTGCCATCTTGGGTAAAAATCGACTCAATACACCCAATTTTAGTTACGAAATATCAAAATGTGCAAAATTACTTAATTGGTTCAATTATCAAGGTTTTAACTGAGTTTATGTTGATTTTATGCAGGTCTTGATGGGGTTGGACAATCAACTAGAACCCACCTCCATTTAACCCTGATCCACCTTCAACACAATCATCATTGCCTTCTCCTTCACTCCATCTTTATCCCCACCAACCATCATCCAAATCAAACCCTTTTGAGTGGGCCCACCTTTCTCGACTGTTGAAATACCCTCACTCATCCTTGGTATTGGCCATACAGTCTTGACTAATCAGTTTCATCCATACGGTCTCAAGACCGTATGGGCAGCCTCACCTCAAAACGGTTTGACATCTACCTCTCTACACCGTTAGATTATAGATCTACGGTCCCTTTTCATTTGGGAAAATGATTTCCATCTTGATATGTCCTATCAGTCTTGCTCGAGACCATTTGATGCCATCAGTCTTCAAGACTGGTTGAGAAACCCTACCTCAAGACCATTTGCACCACCGCCTTCTTTCACTCTTCTTCTTCCTCTCGCCAAAACCCTAATTCCTACTCCACCTACTATGTGCAACACACCACTATCAACCTACTACCGCCAAACACCTCCTACTTTCCTCCTTCCTCTACCTTCTCCCACCAACCTACAAACTTTAGCTTAGCAACACCTCCTATCGTTCTGCATCTCGACCTGTAGCAAGACATGAGCACTTGACCTTCCGCTTCCCTTCTTCCTTCTCCTTCCTGAAACCTAGCCATACCTGCAACAACTGGTCACTGCGCCCTCACCCTCTTGCTAGACGCAGCTGCAGCGTCGACAACCACCACGTCCGCCACTGTCATCATCGCAACAAGATAGCCCCACCTGCAAGCACCAGTGACTCCCTCTCTGATAAATCCACTACAAGCCCTCACAGTCTTGAGACCTTGAGGCAGCGCCCGATCCTCGAGACCATTGAGGCAGCATAACCAAAATTGATTAGACCAAACAATCGTGAAGACCGCTTGGGTGCTGCAGAACGATAGGGCATGAGACCGGTTAGAGGTAGAGGGAGACTATTTGAGCATAGCAATCTTTAAGACCGATAGACGACGACCGTTTGAAGGCCTCAGATGTAAAATTGATCAGAGGGAATCAAAGACCTTCGGAGCAAACGATGATGGAAGATCATTTGGCGGTGCTCCACTCAAAACCATTTGGTGGAAATCGGTTAGAGCCAAACTGTTTCGACGCCAAGTGTGTCCCCCAACAGACCGATCAGAAGATTATCTACTTGAAACTATGTGAACCTAAATAGCAACCAAACCATTTGGTACCTAGGATAGAAGACCGTTTGAAGCTACTGGTTCCTGAGACCGTTTGATCACCGAAAACATGAAGATCGTTTGGAGGACTCTAAAGGGTCTTGCAAGACTGTTTGGAGGAGGCACTACTAAACCGTTTGGATAAAGGCATATGTGCAAGACCATTTGAAGATTAAAAGCACAAGATCGTTTGGTCATGTACACCAAACCGTTTAAACATGTTGTAAAAACTACAACTGGGCCCAAAACATGAGACCAGACCCGAGCCTATAAATAGGACCAGTAGGCTCCTTATTTGGAACATCGGATTCAGACGCCGACAGGCTACCAAAACATTGGTATGATCTTGCCATTATCACTTCACCTATTGTTCATACTGCAACTCAAGGAGACTGAGAAGAGAAGGAAGGAGGAGTGAGAAAGACTGCTCGATCTGTCTTGGCGTCTCTCGTTCTTCGTATAGATTTTCTCTGACATGACATAGAAGACCACATCATCTTCACTGAGCTGTGACTACCTCTTACATCATTCTCATGGTGAAATCCTCTCTCTTTCTTATTCTTCTTGCTTCTCGCATCATGAGCGAGTAGTTTGTTTTCATTGGGGTGCGGGGACTAGACCTGCTACCCATGCATTCATATCTTCTCATTTTACATTCCAAGGCAATGTATGTAACTTTCCATTTCGTTGTTAATTGATAATGTTCATAGTTTGATTATCTACTTGCTTTCATCTTGTTCTTCCCTATGTTGCGAGAATTTCTATATGTAGGGTAGAATGTCGATTAATGAGGTAGACTCCCAGACTAGAAATAGAATGGGATTCCTTGAGGTAACAAGTGTTTGATCCGTGAGGGAACAAGACATCTGGCCTACGGTGACGCTTCTGTGGTCTAAACATCCCTCAAGGAGGACCACAACTTTAGTTAGATTCTGTATCTTCTTTATTAATCGTCGATGTTTGCTTGTAAATTAATCACCTACTTGCTTGTTGATTAGCACGGTTGACTCCTTGACGGGAACTTCTGATAGGATTCCTTGAGGTCGTAAGTGAGTGATCCGTTAGGGGACGATCCATCTAGCCTACAGTGACAATTCTGTGGTCTAAACATCCATCAGGGAGGACCACAACCTTAGTTGAATTTTGTATCTTCGGAGCCGTAAGTATGTGATACGGATGGTGACTTGACATCTGATGCCTAAGGTGATGCTTACGCAAACCTAACGCCCGTATGGGGGGTTTTGCAGTAGCTCTATTTGGATAGTTATATCTTGCCTAGATGTTTTGTGTTTGCATGAGTAGTAGTAGTGAAACCCGGTACTATCCCAGTGATTCCATATTATTAATCTAGTTTCAACTTTAATTCCGTTCTCTTTACTTTCTTGCAATTAGTTTAATCAAACTAAAATCAACCAATTGTACTAAATATTAGTCTTACTTGAACTAGACTCGACTAACAAAGATCCTTAAAAATGTTGTTCTTTGGGATTCGGTCCTCAACTATATTGCGATAAGACCTGTCTACTTGCGGGTGGTATTATTGCACATTGGTTTTGGTAAAAGCTCAGGTATCTCAACCCCGAGTGAGTTTGTTAGTGCGATAATATAATTCTACATCAAATTCTGTGCCGTTTCTGGGGATAATGGAATCAGTTAGTCAAATCTAGCTCTTTTGAGGCTTATCTAGGATTTTACTTTTCTTTTGATATAATGGATCATCTACTTGAATCTCACTCATTTTCCATCAATCTTATTTCAAATCTTTTCATTTTAGGTACCCCCATGACTTGTATATGCACCGTTTGAATAGTCCCAGACTCACAGCTAGTTTTGATCCTAAGATAGACAAAACCTTCCATCATTAGAACAGAGAAAATCAAGAAACAATGGCTCAAGAAGAAGCAATAGCTTAAAGGGTAACTCAAGCCCTTAATGCACAAAGAGAAAGGCTCATGCAAGAAGCCAGATTTGCGGTCCAAGAAGAAATCCTAATAGCACAAGCAGCAGCGCAAGCAGTAGAACTACAAAAGGATCTCAGAGAGTTCTCAATTCCTAAAGTAGCTGACGTTCATCACCCAGTACAACCTCCTCCCATCAAAAATCCCAACTTTGAGATACGAGCATGATGCATGGGTTTTGAGACACTTTTATAGGCTTATTTTATATCTGTTTTATGCATGTATTTGTCATTTTCTTGATTATATTTGCATAATTCACTATAGTTGGCCTTTAAACTCTTTTTGCATCAAATTATAATTCTTTATCATATTTATATGATTTTATATAATCCCCGGACTTATACACATGTTTCGGCACTTTTTCAGGCACTTTTGCATTGTCCAGAGTCGATACTATCGACCCTGGTGTCGATAGTATCGACATTTCATCAGAGAGCAACCCCAAAACGTGATTTTGGAAGGAAAAACCTGTGCCATGGTCGATACCATCGACCTGGGGGTCGATACTATCGACAGCATCGGGATCTGGCGATTTTCAGCACTAAAACGGAGCATTTTAATCCGACGGTTGGGCTTTTTTGGAGCCGTAAAGTAGTCCTATGACCTAAGAAGAGCACGGCCGGCCCTAGGGGGATCTCATATCGTGTGGAATAACATCCAAGAAGGAGGGAGAGAGATAGGAGAATAGAGACGAAGGCCGTCAACCGAGAGATCTGGGCACCTCCGACGGGCGATTTTGCTGCCGGAAGACTGCAAAACGCGTGTTTCTCGAGGAGGATCTCCAGGAGCACCTTCATATCAGGGGTTACACGATTTTTCTCAATGTTTCTCATGTTTTTCTTCTCTACTCCTATCTATTCTCCATTTTCAACCATGCGGGGCTAATTCCCTTTATCTTTAGGACTGGGAGTAGCCCAGGTAATCGTTGTATGATGTTTTTCTCATAGTAATTCATCATTTATCTCTTAAATCTATGGTATGATTTCGTTTTCTCAATTATATTATTATGCTTGATAACCATAATGATAATCTAATGCCTTTAATTAATTTGAAAGAAGAATTAACGGCTGAAAAGAGACGAAATTCACATTAACTCATAAATTCCTTGAACAAGGTGATGTACGGTTAATGTTGGAAACCCAGAGGTCGATTTTAATGCACCTAGTTTAGGGTATAGGTTACTACGATGGTGGAACCGACCTAGACATAGGTAGTGAGCTATATCACGACAGTGAACAATTCTGACTATAGGACACTACCCGGATTGAGAGATGAACCTGAATTATTATATGAAAATTCATACAATGAAAACCGGCGGTGAAACCGCAATCCTAAAGATCTCCAATTGAATTGATTAAACTAAACACTTAATCGATTGCTCTGTTTTATGTTCTTTTCTTTTATTTTTCAAACAGCTCTCATAACCTTTTATTGGCCTAGCTGATCGCAACCAGTTAGTAGTAGTCTACTAAAATTCACGTTTCCCTGAGTTCGACTCGGGCCTCACAAGGCCTATATTACATTGATACGTATACTTACGTTTGCACGCACGGTTTTCGCGTTTCAAGTTTTTGGCACCGTTGCCGGGGAAACAGTGAATTTTAGCACTACGAGTGCTGCGAGCGGCCACACTAGGCCACTTTTAAATCCTATATTTTTTTCTTTTAATATTTTGAATTGAATTGCAAATCTTATTCATTGTTTTAATTATTAGTACCGATTCATACACTACCATTTGAAATTTTAGGTACTAGTAAAGTAATAATGGGTGACGGAGCAACAAATGAGGAGCATACGATCTGGGAGAAGATCAACGCTTCTTCCTCCTCTGCATCTAAGGGGCCAATCAAGAGGCAGGCCATCAACATTCCTAACTACAAAATTGACCCAGGCCTAATCAATTTGGTCAAGTCCAATGCATTCCATGGGCTGAAGAATGAAGATCCGGTGACCCACATCAGCACGTTCGTGGAAAATTGTGATATGATAAAGATTAACAAGTTCCCATAAGAGACACTTTACTTGAAGTTATTTTCTAGTTCTCTGGTGGGAAATGCACAAGAATGGCTACATAATCTTGATGATGAGTATGTGGAATCGTGGGATCACATGGTTGAGGTATTTTTCGAGAGGTTCTTTCCGCCTAAGAAGACAAATGATCTTGTGCGAAAGATCCACAACTTCAGCCAAAAGGCCGGTGAGACCTATTCTGAGACATGGGAGCACTTCCAGATCATGTTGAGAAAGTGCCCACATCATGGGCTAGATAAGGAAAAACAGGTTAAAATTTTCTATTTTTCTCTCAATGAGAATGACAGAAGCAATCCGAATTCAGCAGGCTCAGGGTTCTTCTTGAACAACGAAGGTACGAGGTGCTGGGAAATTTTGAAGAATATGACAAAGAAGTAGTCTTGGGGTGAAAGAGATGCACCCGAGCAGGTTGGTGTGACACATGAAGCAAAGGCCATCAAATTGCTTAATGACAAGATGGATCTTATAGCCAAGAAGCTCCTAGAGAAAGAGGAAGAATCTGATGAGGAGGCCCAAGTCAGATTTATGCAACAACAGGGCTATAGGAACAATGATTACGCTTGGAGGAAGGACATAAAATTCTCATGGAAGGATCCAAACAACTTCCTGCAAGATCCAGATTCAAAGCCACAATCAAAGGTGGAGGATAAAAGCATTGAGTTGCTTAGTCAAGTGGTGCAACAAAATTAAGCGATGATGAGTACGTTCGCAAATCAGTTACAATCCCAGGGTGAGATTTTGAATAAATTTGGGCAGATGTTGCAAAGTCATGGAGCACAGATGATGGCACTAGAGATGACTCTGACCCAAATTTCCAATGAAGTGGCGGCCATGAAGCATACAAATCAACAAAGATAGGTTGGGAATGCAGAAGTTGTTCAAGCATATCATCAAGTGAAGTACATATCTGTGATTAAGGAGATAGAGCCCCCAGTGGTGGAGGTCCATGAAAAGGTCAAAATGCATTTTGACACGGAGGCTAAACACAGTGTGCCATACCCCCGCAGCTTGTATGAATTACCAGGAGGATGTCGCATGTACAGAAAAACCCGCCACGAACCCAACACGGTCGTGCCCACACCAAGGAAAGAAGAGCAGGTGAAGCCCATACTTCATGGTGAAGCTCCAACCACCGAGAAAGATGAGCAGCCACGAGCTACACCAACCATGAATGATGTGCCAAAGCATATGCCAAAGGGTGATATTGAAGCAAGCTTAGGGGAGGAGAACCCTAAAGTTCCATATGTGCCACCACACAAGCGAGCGAAGGACCCAAACGTGCCTTTCCCGGATAGTCTGAGGCTGAAGAAAAAGCATAGGCACTACAAGAAATTCTTGGAAATATTTCGAAAGCTCCACATTAACATCCCATTGGTGAAAGCTATAGAGAAAATTCCTTCATATGGAAGATTCATAAAAGACATCATCAACACGAAAAGGAGGATAAAAGATACAGATGTTGTGTGTGTTGATGAAACAGTGAGTTCCATAATCGAAGGAGGTTACCAAAGAAGAGGAAAGATCCAAGATGTTTCTACATCCCTTGTTCCATAGGTGACCAACATTTTCCACAAGCACAGTGTGACTCAGGGGCAAGCATTAATCTTATGCCACTTGCCACTTTTCAAAATCTGGGATTGAAGAAGCCAAGACAAACTTACATGACAATCGAGTTGGCGGATGGATCCATTGTGAAGCCGCAAGGTATATGTGAGGATGTGCTATTCAAGGTCGACAAATTCATCTTCCCTGTTGACTTTGTGGTCATCGACATGCATGAGATGGAAGGAGGTGAGATGC
This sequence comes from Alisma plantago-aquatica, assembly GCA_963693085.1. Classification (NCBI taxonomy): domain Eukaryota; kingdom Viridiplantae; phylum Streptophyta; class Magnoliopsida; order Alismatales; family Alismataceae; genus Alisma; species Alisma plantago-aquatica. The sequence continues at coordinate 564,981,034 of OY856413.1, forward strand.
TATTGGGAAGGCCGTTCCAAGCTACGGCTGATGTAATTGCTGCCATTGGGCGAGGTTACTTGACACTTGGGATTGGTAATGATAGAGTTAAATTCAAACTGCCAAATGAATCATTGGAGATAGCCCTTGAAAACCCAGGTTAAAGGTATCCTCATGTCAACCCTAGGACATTAAACAAGGGCGCTTGTTGGGAGGCAACCCAACTTTAGGTTTATTTTATGTTTGGTTATGTTCTTTTATGTTTATGTACTTAGTTTTTGCTTAGGGTTTGATAATTTTTGTAAAAATAGTACCCTAACTCGTGTTTTGAAGTGTGCAAAATGTTAAGGTCGATACTATCAACACCCATGTCGATAGTATCGAGTTTGGAGCAGTAAATGCTGAGCAAGAGTCGATACTATCAACCCTAGGGTCGATACTATTGAGATTCCTGATGATTTGTAGAATTTTTTATCACTAAAGTCGATACCATCGACCCTAGGGTCGACAGTATCGACACTTTTGAGTTCTTGGGTTTTTAGATGCATCGATAGAGCAAAATTGTTGAGTATGGGTCGATACCATCGACCTTGTGTCGATAGTATCGACACCTGCAGGACAGCTACATAAAATAGGCCGTAAAAGGTATCGAAACGAGATTTTTTCGAACCATTTTTTGCAAAGGAAAGATGGATGAAGCAAGCCACGTCTTAGAACCACTAAGACACAAAAATGGGCCACAAAAAGGAGGAAGATAACAAGCATCACTTGGTCCACTTGAGCATCCAACCATCCATCTTCACCACACTTCAAAGCGAATGGTACCGCTGTTCCACCTCTTAAGTGAGAATTTTGACTATGAGGCCATAGCCATATTCAAGATTAGGGGGGTGTTGGAATAGCCCTCTATCTTAGTTTTTACTTACTTATTCATGTTGCTTTTATTTCTAGATTTACCGCTTTTGTAGGATCCACATCTATCTAGTGTAATCTGTGGAGTAATAAATGCATGGTTTCAATTGGGAGTATTACTCTTGGGTTGTGTGAACATGAAAAAAATGAGCATTTTGAAAACTTTTTGAGCTTATTCTTGTGAGTAATTGAGTTGCATGACTGAGGAAGTGCTTGGGTGAGTCAGCTTCAGGACATGGGGACATGAATGACTATCTTTATTGTCCAAGGAAAAGTGATCAACAAGGTTGTTGAGCATAAACTGACCAAATGCTAACGTGACCTTAGACTAAAGTTTAAGAGATAAATCCTATAGTTACCCTGTACATAGGTCTTTAGAGAGGGACATATGATATTTTTAGAAGGTTCTGTCAATTAGTCTTGTGATCTGATCCACCGCAATTTCATTTGCACTCCACCATAAGAAATGTGAGCACATTATTGTCTTTCACTTTTTGATTGCATCTCATGTAGATAGGTCTTGCATTACAACTATTTTCACATATTTTTGCAAGAAAACGAAAAAAAAAGATAGATTAGTTATACATGCACATTATCCTTAGGTGTGTGTCATTCAATTGCATAACTATCATTTTATAGCTGCATTCACATCTTTTGTGCATATAGTACATCATGCATCTTATGTCTTCTGAAACATTAAAGGTGGTGAACTTGTTCCATACCTTCTGAATGCTTCAAATGTATAAGTCATGTAACAAGAAGTGAGCCTGACAAATAACTCATTGTCATCTATTATAATAAGGGCTTAAAAAATTGAAAAAAATTGAAAAAAAAGAGAGAGAAGAGAAAAAAAGAGTTGAGAAGTAATAAAGAAGAAGAGGGAGAAAGGAACATGTTCTCACTTGAGAATTAAGAAGAATAAGCACATGGTGTAGTTTTCTTAGATATTCCATCTCACCTTGAGACGGAATGATAGTGCATGCATCATTCCACCAAAAATGTAGCATTAGGACATTCTTTATTTGCATTTTGCATCATGATAGGTCATTAATTTTTGTATTGCATGATTGACTATTATGTGCTTCCATCTCTTCCACAGCCACCTATCCCATCCACCCGTTGCTCTAATCGGTAGGCCACCCATGATATTCTCCTCATTCCTTAATATCAGGAGATCAGCTTCCATTTAGATGGTAGTTAGGAAATGAGCAATGTAGATAGGAGATTACAAGATGCATCAAGTATGGACTGGATGAGTTTATCATATTAACTGCTTTAATTGATAGTGCTTCATTGACTGAGGGACAAACATCTTTTACATAGGTTTTTGGTCGCCTGGATGGCAATTAGTGTTCAGTGGTCAATGAGGGCCGGTTTGTGGAAAGAAAGTGGGGATGATGTAGATGTATTTCATATATTTATGTCCTGTTGCTGACTTATCTCAACCAGATCCAAAGTTTTGTTGCTCGAGGATGAGCAAGGTTTAAGCTTAGGGGAGTTTGATGCATGGGTTTTAAGTCACTTTTATAGGCTTATTTTATATCTGTTTTATGCATGTATTTGTCATTTTCTTGATTATATTTGCATAATTCACTATAGTTGGCCTTTAAACTCTTTTTGCATCAAATTATACTTCTTTTATCATATTTATATGATTTTATATAATCCCCGAACTTATACACATGTTTCGACACTTTTTCAGACACTTTTGCATTGTCCAGAGTCGATACTATCGACCCTGGTGTCGAAAGTATCGACATTTCATCAGAGAGCAACCCCAAAATGCAATTTTGGAAGGAAAAACCTGTGCCATGGCCTATACCATCGACTTGGGGGTCGATACTATCGACAGCGTTGGGATCTGGCGATTATCATCACTAAAACGGAGCGTTTTAATCCGACGGTTGGGATTTTTCAGAGCCGTAAAGTGGTCCTATGACCTAAGAAGAGCACGGACGGAGCTAGGGGGATCTCATATCATGTGGAACAACATCCAAGAAGGAGGGAGAGAGAGGAGAAGAGAGACGAAGCCGTCAACCGAGAGATCCGGGCACCTCCGACGGGCGATTTTGCTGCCGGAAGACGGCAAAACGCGTGTTTCTCGAGGAGGATCTCCAGGAGCACCATCGTATCAGGGGTTACACGAGTTTGCTCCATGTTTCTCACATTTTTCTTCTCTACTCCTATCTATTCTCCATTTTCAACCATGCAGGGCTAATTCCCTTTATCTTTAGGACCGGGAGTAGCCCAGGTAATCATTATATGACGTTTTTCTCATAGTAATTCATCATTTATCTCTTAAATCCGTGGTATGATTTTGTTTTCTCAATTATATTATTATTCTTGATAACCATAATGATAATCTAATGCCTTTAATTACTTTGAAAGAAGAATTAACGGTTGAAAAGATATGAAATTCACATTAACTCATAAATTCCTTGAACAATGTGATGTACGGTTAATGGTGGAAACCCAGAGGTCGATTTTAATGCACCTAGTTTAGGGTATAGGTTACTACGATGGTGGAACTGACCTAGACATATGTAGTGAATTGTATCACAAAAGTGAACAATTCTAACTACATGCCACTACCTGGATCGAGAGATGAACCTGAATTATTATATGGAAATTCATATGAAAACCCACGATGAAACCGCAATCCTAAAGATCTCCAATTGAATTGATTAAACTAAACACTTAATCGATTGTTCTATTTTATGTTCTTTTCTTTTATTTTTCAAACAGCTCTCATAACCTTTTTATTGGTCTAGCTGATCGCAACCAGTTAGTAGCAGTCTACTAAAATTCACATTTCCCTGAGTTCGATTCGGGCCTCACAAGGCCTATATTACATTGATACGTATACTTGCATTTGCATGCACGGTTTACGTGTGTCAGAGCACATTGTATTACCTTGCTTCAAAAAAATCCATTCTATGGTAAACAAGGAGAAGATAGTCAGGAACATCTTTTGAGGTTTATCGATCTATGTACTATGACAAAGAAAAAAGGAGTTTTAAACGATGCCATTCGACTCTGTCTCTTCAAGTATTCTCTTGTTGATAGAGCTATAAGTTGGTACAATTCCTTGCAATGCGAACCCATAACTACATGGGAACAACTTCAAAATGTCTTTCTGGAAAAATTTTATCCTCCCACTCTCACTTATGAAATCAGCAGACGAATAACCATGTTCAATCAAGCCCCTGGAGAAACACTTGCCGAAGCATGGGACAGATACAAAGAGCTTCTATGCAAGTGTCCACACCATAGAATTCCCAAAAATCAAGTCATCGAGATTTTCTATAGGGGTTTGCATGATGATATCAACAGGTTTTTAGAGTCCTCATCTGGAGGAAATTTCATGTGTCAAAGTTATGACAGTGCATGGAGAGTCGTAACCCTTGGAGCTGAAAATGAAGCTAATTGGGGTAGATCTGTAGGTAAAGGAGTGTTGAAAGTAGCTATGGCTGAAGCTACTCCTACGTACAAGTCTATCGCTGAAACCCTCAAACTCGTAGTTGCCAAATAAGACCATATTGAATCGTCTTTGGCTGCCTTTGAAAGAAGACACTCACCCCCTCGAAGACATGAACCAGTCAAGTCTACTTCACTATTATTTGAAGCATGTAAAGGTAATGATCATTCCACTTTAGCATGTAATGTTCTGTACGGCGTTTTTCTAAGCAACATTTGTAGTCAAGGTGATAATTATTAAATTGGAAACCTCAATGTTGGCAATACCATCACTGGTCAAGGATGTTACAATCCGAATCAGAATAGAAACCATCCTGGATTTCAATATGGAAACTCTTCAGGAGCGGAAAACTCGCAACAATTTGGTTCAACTAATCAACAAAGAGGGCCACCAGGTTTTCAGTATAACCAACAGCAAAACTTTGGAAACCAAGGGAACTTTGGGGGAAACTTTCAGAATAGGAATTTTATCAGTTATCAGAACAACTCTCAATACTAGAATCCCAACCAAGTCCCTTATCAACAACAAGTACAACAAGCTAATCCTATCTCTCCAGATGACAAACTAACAACAATCGAGAAGATGTTGCATTCATAGCAAATAATGATAGCCAACCAGCAAGCCCATCAGAAGGCTATTGAATCTCAACTAGCTCAACTTGCAGCTAGCATGAAGCCATCTACTAGAACCTTTTCTGGTTAACCTGAGAACAATCCTAAGAATTTGGAACAACTGAAGGTAGTGATGACATGTATGGGAAAGATTATTCAGATCAGAGTGTCAAGGCACCTGTGGTTATTATGTACAAAGATGACTCTATTATTGTTCAAGACTCTACCACTCCTGAGTTTCAATCAACAGAACCAGAGACTGCTTATAAGATAGACAAGGAAAGTATTGAGAAACCTATTGATGAAGAAAAAGGGACACCAGAGCCTGAAGTGCCAGTATACAAACCTCATATACCTTTTCCAGCTTGTCTAAGACAAACCAAGCTTGATACTCATTACAATAAGTTCAAAGAAGCTATGAAGAAGCTTCATGTTGATATACCCATTTTAAATGCACTAGCTGAGATACCAGCCTGGACAAAGTATTTGAAGTCTCTTCTGATAAGAAAATACATAACTGAAGAATATGAGATAGTCTAGTTAGCTAGTACCACTTCAGATATCATCCAGAGTAAGATGCCATAGAAGTAGAAAGATCCAGGATCTTTTGGGATCAGTTGTCATATTGGTGATTCTTCATGCAAGAAAGGACTAGCAGATCTAGGTGCTAGCACCTCCATCATGCCGCTCAGCCTTTGAAAAAGGCTAGGGTTTGCTGAACTTCTCCCAACTGGCATGACTATACAACTCGCAGACAATGCAATAAAATGTCCATTAGGAATTATTGAGGATGTAAATGTCAAGGTAGGAAAAGATTCATATGTTTCGTGTGACTTTGTCATCATGGACATAAAAGAAGACGCCAGATATCATCTCATCTTTGGACGTCCGTTCCTTGCCACGAGAAGAGTTCTAATTGATGTTGAAGCAGGAACCTTGCTTCTCAGACTTGGTAAAGAAACTCTCAAATTCAAAGTTTTTGAAAGTATGCGAAGACCAAGCATGCAATAAGAAGTTTATCTAATTGAGTGCATATAGCAGATGTCACTTCTCACACAAGAGGATTATGAACCTAAAGATCCCTTAGGAGTGGCTCTAACTAATTCAAATGTTTCCAGTTCGGTTGATGAACAAGTAAAGAGTTATGTTCTCAAACTTGACACTGCCAAAGAAGATCACGAAACCAAGATTGAAGAACTCAAAGATGTGGAAGCTACTGAAGGAACATGTGAAAAAATAGAAGCCCCTGAAATGAAACCCCTACCCGAAGGATTAAAATATGTGTTTTTAGATGAACTCAAGGTCTTCCTAGTCATCATAAATTCTAATCTAACGGAGGAACAAGAGGACAAACTCTTAACAAAACTAAAGGAAAGAAGAAAGGTCATTGGTTATAAAATGAGCGACCTAGCCAGGGTCAGTCAAGCTCTGTGTATGCACAGAATCCCCATGGAGGAAGATCACAAGTTGACAGTTGAACACCAAAGAAAACTTAATCTGAATATGAAAGAAGTAGTCTGACTTGAAGTTATAAAGTTGCTCAAAATAGGTATTATCTATTTGATCTCCGATTCGCCATGGGAAAGCCCCGTGCATGTTGTCCTGAAGAAAGGTGGAACTACAGTGATACGAAATGAAGACAATGAAATCATCCCCACTCGAACATTCACCGGGTGGAGGATGTGTATTGATTATAGGAAGTTAAACAAGGTGACTCGAAAGGATCATTTCCTGATGCCTTTTCTTGATCAAGTCTTAGAACAGTTAGCTCACCAAGTATATTTCTGTTATCTCGATGGTTATTCTGGATTCTATCAAATACCTATACATCTAGATGACCAATAGAAAACAACATTTACTTGTCCATTTGGTACATATGCTTTTAGAAGGATGTTGTTCGGTCTCTGTAATGTGCGTGCAATTTTCCAACGTTGTATGGTGGCTATATTTGCTGGTCTCACTAAAACTATCATGGAAGTTTTCATAGATGATTTTTCTGTATATGGAGATTCTTATGACTCATGCCTAAAACACCTCTCCCTTGTCCTTAAATGGTGTGAAGAATCACATCTCATGTTGAATTGGGAGAAGTGTCACTTTATGATAAAAGAACGGATTGTCCTTGGTCATAGAGTCAACAATCGAGGAATCGAAGTTGACAGGGCGAAAGTAGAAGTAATTTCGAAACTTGCTATTCCAACAAATGTAAAAGAAGTTTGTGCATTCCTAGGTCATGCAGGCTTTTATAGACAGTTTATAAAGGATTTTTCCAAGATAACCAAGCCGATGACAAATTTGATGCTAATGGATGCTGATTTCCATTTTGACGAAGAATGTGTCAAAAGTTTTAATAACCTGAAATAAGCTCTTATAACAACACCCATCATTAGAGCTCCCAATTGGGACCACCCATTTGAAATTATGTGTGATGCCAGCGACTATGTTGTGGGTGTTGTCTTAGGTCAATATATAGAGAAGAAACATTATGTGATCCACTATGCATTGAAAACCCTCGATAAATCCCAAAGGAACTATGCAACTACCGAGAAAGAACTTCTTACAGTCATATATGCCTTTGACAAATTCAGATCCTACCTAATTGGTTCAAAAGTCATTGTCTACATTGATCACATTGTAATCTGTTATCTCTTGGTGAAGAAAGATGCTAAACCCAAGTTGATAAGATGGATTCTTCTCCTGTAAGAGTTTGATCTGAGATCAGAGATTAAAAGGGTACACAGAATGTTGTGGATGACCACCTCAGTCGTATCCACACTTTGGATACCGGGAAAATCCTTATTAATGATTCTCTTTTGGATGACCAACTGATGAAAGTCTCAGAAGTTACCCCTTGGTATTCAGACTATGTGAACTACCTCACCACTGATATCATCCACCCTGAATGCACCAGAAATGCACTGAAAAAATTGATGCATGATGTGAAGCAATATCACTGGAATGATCCATACCTCTTTAAGCTATGTGTGCATAGTCTCTATAGACATTGTATCAGTGAGGAAGAAGCTCAATCTATTTTAGAACAATGTCACTCAGGCCCAGTTGGAGGACATTTGAGTTCTAAGAAAACTACCTTGAAAGTTTTCCAATGTGGATTCTTTTGGCAAACCATATCCAAAGATTCCTATGACTTTGTCCTATCATGTGAAAATGTCAAAGAATAGGTAACATAACAAAGAGAGATGAGATGCCACTGATGTTGTGGCAAGAAGTTGAGATATTTGATGTTTGGGGTGTGGACTACATGGGACCATTCCCATCTTCACATGGATTTTCCTGCATCCTAGTGGCAGTGGATTACGTCTCAAAATGGGTTGAAGCCATACCAACCATAACTAGAGACTCCAAACCCATCATCAAGATGTTCAAAGATATTATTTTCCCCTATTTCTACATCCTAGTGGCGGTGGATTACATCTCAAAATGGGTTGAAGCCATACCAACCATAACTAGCGACTCCAAACCAATCATCAAGATGCTCAAAGATATTATTTCCCCCCATTTTGGAGTCCCACGAACTATGATATCTGATGGAGGTTCTCATTTTCTTGAAAGAAGATTTGAAGCACTGCTGAGAAAATATGGTGTGACTCACAAGGTAGCCTCACCCTACCACCCACAAACAAGTGGGTAGGTAGAGGTTTCTAACCATCAACTCAAGGCTATTTTGGAAATGACAGTTGGCCGCAATCGAAAAGATTGGTTAGTGAAAATCAATGACGCATTGTGGGCTTACCGAACTGATTTTAAAACACCTCTTGGTACCACACCATTTCGGTTAATCTATGAGAAGTCATGTCACCTGCCTGTAGAACTAGAATACAAGGCATGGTGGGATATAAAACAACTAAATTTTGACAGGAAGAAAGCAGGCCAAGCCAAGATTCTGCAACTCTAGGAGCTGGACGAACTTCAGATGACAGCTTATGAGAATGCAAAAATTTACAAAGAATGCACCAAACTTTGGCATGCCAATCATCTGAAAAGAAAAGACATACAAATAGGAGACCAAGTTCTCCTATTTAACACAAGGTTGAAGTTATTCCTAGGAAAACTCCGTTCTTGTTGGTCTGGACCTTACATTGTCAAGAGCATCTACCCACATGGTGCTTTCTCTTTATGAAGTGAAAAGTCAGGTTAATTTGTGGCAAATGGTCAACGATTGAAGAGATACTTCACCTCCACTGACATAGACTCTGAAACAATGCTGGATCTCAACAATCTAACATATCCGCAGTAAAAGTTGAAGGAATCAAGTCGCGCTATCAACGTAAAACAAAGGTGCTTGTCGGGAGGCAACCCGATAAATAAATTCGTATTTAGTTTTAATTTCAAATTAGGATTTTTCCTTAATTTTTTTAATTTTTAGATAATTTTACACCAAATAAAATTGCATCATGAGATGCTATTTTGAGTTCTGAATCCTCTTTATGTTTGAGATTTTCAGATGGAAGAAGTACGCTGATTGGAACGCAATGACATCCGGTGGTCTAAACGGCATGTAAATTCCCCTCCATCTCGGATTCAGAGTTTTCTCGGGATGAGAAAAATTCTAAGTTTAGTGTGGAGGGTGGGTGGTACGTAATTTACCTTCCACCTACACCCATCTATCTCAGAAATAAAGTTTTCACCTGGACATTTTTGACCAAAATTTTCAATTTTAAAAGTTTTTCCAAAAATTGCACAGAAACTTGATGAAGTTTTGACTCTTTTTGTTTCAATCTCTATGCATTTTAAATCATAATACCCCCTTATTCGAAGTAGATCCGCAAAAGGACCTTTTTCTGAAAACTAGCCTCTTGATTGAAATCGTCATGTGAAGCTTATGATTCCTAACATCATGATACTTATGCAAATATGACAAGTGTCAATCGAACTGATAGGGATCAAACACGTCATGCTTCCTAATTGACTAGTGGAACAACAACATGGAATCTCCACCAGATCATCATTAAGTCATTATTTGAGTAGAGTACGATAAAGAGAACAACCTGATGCAAAAAATTGTAAATCAAGTTGTATTCTGATCTGAACTCTCTTCTACACTTCTTCTATCATCTTCGTACCCCTCCATCCATCAAAAAGAAACAAAAAAGCCAAAATAGTACCAAACCTTAAGTTCAGGGTAATACGTTACTTCCCTCTATATCTGCTTCTTCCATACCCCTCACAAATTTATAGGGGCGTACCACTAAGAAAAGATGCCAAAGCGGACACAAATAAATACAATCTAGAGTCAAATAGAGGAGAGATTCGTGCAAAAAAAAGCAATAAATGAAATTGTAAATCATAAAATAAAAAAATCTTGAGTCGAACAGAGGATAGATTTATTTCTTCCTTCGATACCACCATTCACTCCATTTTCTACCTAATGGCACAAATGAATGCATCCCCTATCCTAAAAAACACCAGTGTCAGATCAAGTGCACACTTGTTGTTCTGTGGGTATCTCTAGACTCTTACAAAACTCTTTGACATGCTTGTTGTTGGAAAATGTGGAGAGGAAGTGACATTGGAAAGTGAACTCAGGAACGAAGATATTGTAAGATCTTTTTGGTGGTCTCGAGAAGTTGAGATACTGAGTCATACTGAGCAGAAAGAAAATAATCATGATGCCAATATGAGGCAATCACATGAATTGAAAGTATTCATTTGGCGACCATTTCAGATTTTTTGTTACTCGAGGATGAGCAACGTTTAAGTTAGGGCATTTTGATGAATGCATATTCATCATGATATTCATTTTCCATCTTGGGTCAAAATCGACTCAATACACTGAATTTTAGTTACTAAATATCAAAATGTGCAAAATTACTTAATTGGTTCAATTATCAAGGTCTTAACTGAGTTTATGTTGATTTTATGCAGGTCTTAATGAGGTTGGACAATAAATTGGAACCCATTTCCGTTTAGCCCTGATCCACCTTCAACACAATCATCACTGCCTTCTGCTTCACTTCATCTTTATCCCCATCAACCATCATCCAAATCAAACCCTTTTGAGTGGGACCCACCTTTCTTAACCTTTGATCTATCCTCACTCATCCTTGGTTTTGGCCATACGGTCATGACCATACGGTCTTGACCAATCGGTTTCATCCATACGATCTCAAGACCATATGGGAAACGTCACCTCAAAACCATTTGGACATCTACATCTCTACACTATCATATTATGGATCTACGGTCCCACTTCATTTGTGCAAATGGTTTCCATCTTGATCTGTCTTATCGGTCTTGCTTGAGACCATTTGTTGCCATCGATCTTCAAGACCGGTTGAGAAACCCTACCTCAAGACTTTTTGCACCACCACCTTCTTTCACTCTTCTTGTTCCTCCCACCAAAACCCTAATTCCTACTCCACCTACTGCATGCATCACACAACCATCAACCAACCACCGCCAAACACCTCCTGCTTTCCTCCTTCTTCTACCTTCTACCACCAACCTGCAAACCCTAGCTTAGCAACACCTCCTACCTTTCTACATCTCGGCCTACAACAAGTCGTAAGTACCGACCTTCCACTTCCCTTCTTTCCTCTCCTTCATGAACCCTAGTCAGACCTGCAACAATTGGCCACGACGCCCTCACCCTCCGCCTAGACCCAACTGCAGTGCTGACAGCCACCGCATCTGCCACTGTCATCATCGCAACAAGATAGCTGCACCTACAACCACCAACGACTCCCTCTCTGATAAAGCCGCTACAAGCCCTCACGGTCTTGAGGCTGTGAGGCTGCGCCCGGTCCTCGAGACCATTGAGGTAGGAGAACCAAAACCAATCAGACCAAACGATCACGAAGACTGCTTGGGCACTGCAGAATGATAGGGCACAAGACTGGTTAGAGGTAGGGGGAGACCGTTTGAGCATCACAATCTTCAAGACCGATAGGAGACGACCGTTTGAAGGCCTCAGACGTAAAACCAACCGGAGGGACTCGAAGACTATTCGGAAAAAACCGATGATGGAAGATCGTTTGGCGGTGCTCCACTCAAAACCATTTGGTGGAAACCGGTTAGAGCCTAACTGTATAGACGGCAAGTGCATGTCCCAGTAGACCGATCATAATATTATCTACTTGAAATTGTTTGAACTTAAATAGAAACCAAACCATTTGGTACCGAGGATAGAAGACCGTTTGAAGCTACTGGTTCCCGAGACCGTTTGATCACTGAACACATGAAGATCATTTGGAGAATTCTAAACGATCTTGCAAGACCGTTTGAAGGAGGCACTACAAAACTGTTTGGATAAAGGCATATGTCCAAGACCGTTTGAAGATAAAAAGCACAAGACCGTTTGGTCATGTACACCAAACTGTTTAAGCATGTTGTAAAAATTGCAACCAGGCCCAAAACATGAGACCAGACCCGAGCCTATAAATAGGCCCAGCACGGTCCTCATTTGGAACATCAGATTCAGACACCGACAGGCTGCCTAAACACTGGTCTGATCCTGCCACTGTCACTTCACCTACCGTTCCTATTGTAACTTAAGGAGACTGAGAAGAGAAGGAAGGAGTGAGAAAGATTGCCCGGTCTGTCTTGGCATCTCTCGTTCTTCATCTAGATCTACTCCGACATGACGTAGAAGACTGCATCATCTTCACTGAGTTGTGACTACCTTCTACATCATACTCATGACGGAATCTTCTCTCTTTCTTATTCTTCTTATTTCTCGCATCATGAGCGAGTAGTTCCTTTTCACTGGGGTGCAGTGACTAGCCCCGCTGCCCATGAATGTATGTCTTCTCATTTATCATTCCAAGACAATGTATATAAATTTCCATTTCGTTATTATTTGATAATGTTTGTAGTTTCATTATCTACTTGCTTTCATCTTGTTCTTCCCTATGTTGTGAGAATTTCTATATGTAGGGTAGAATGTCAATTAATAAGGTAGACTCCTAGACTAGAAATAGAATGGGATTCCTTGAGGTAACGAGCATATGATCCTTGAGGGGACGAGCTATCTAGCCTACGGTGATGCTTCTGTGGTTTAAACATCCCTCAGGGAGGACCACAACCTTAGTCAGATTCAATATCTTATTCGTTAATTGTCGATGTTTGCTTGTAGATTAATCACCTGCTTGCTTGTCAAGTAGCACGGTTGACTCCTTGATGAGAACTTCTGATAGGATTCCTTAAGGTCATAAGTGAGTGATCCGTTAGGGGACGAGCCATCTAGCCTACGGTGACACTTCTGTGGTCTAAACATCGCTCAAGGAGGACCACAAGATTAGTTGGATTTTGTATCTTTAGAGCCTTAAGTATGTGATCCGGATGGTGACGAGACATCTGATGTCTAAGGGGATGCTTAAGCAAGCCTAACGCCTATATGGGGGTTTTTGCAATAGCTCTATTTGGATAGTTATATCTTGCATGGATGTTTTGTGTTTGGATGTGTTTGCATGAGTAGTGGTGGTGAAACCCGATACCATCCCTGTGATTCCATATCATTAATCTAGATTCAAGTTTAATTCCATTCTCTTTACTTTCTTGCAATTAGTTTAATCAAAATCAAATCAACCAATCGTTCTAAATATTAGTCTTACATGAACTAGACTCGACTAACAAAGATCCTCAAAAATGTTGTCCTTTGGGATTCGATCCTCAACTATACTACGATAAGACCCATCCGCTTGTGAGTGGTATTATTGTACATTAGTTTTGGTAAAAGCTCGGGGATCTCAACCCCGAGTGAGTTTGCTAGTGAGATAATATAATTCCACGTCACTACCATATGACCGTTTGTTGTCTTGTAAGTTGTAAAAATTCAAGACCTTCCGGTCCCTTCCACTTCCACTCAGATCCCCTATGGACTGGGAACCCTGGCCCAAACCCTACCTATAAATAGAGGGGTAGTGGGGCTTCGTAGAGAACAATAATAAAATAGACAATTGAGAATCAATTTATTTGAAAATTGTTGTCCTCTCTAATGGTGGTAAGTGAGAGAGCCCAACAAACTCCCATCCGACTAGGGAGGGATAGTTATGGGAGAGAACAATTGAGGATCACTATTGTTGTGGTAGAGAAAGTTGGTGACTAGTACACCAAAGTGAGGGACAACGCCTTCCTATCTATTCTAGTTGAATGACAAGAGTTCTACTTGGTCTGTGTAGACTACTCTAGAGGCATGAGTCCTTTGGTTGCTGTTACGAGGGAAACTTTAGCCTATAGTCTCTAGTGAGACCACATGATTCACTGTAGAAGTTTTTGTCTAACGGAAGACACCAAGATGGTTAGACACTCGGTTTGTTAGTGAGAGGTCCCAGGATCGAGCCCAGGCCACGGGATGAATAGAATGGCCAATTTTTTTTAAAAAAAAAAACGTCCTCAATCCATTGTAAAGACTAGGGGATGCACAACCACTGTCCAAGAGAAACTAGAATATAGTTGCAAATGCAATAAGTTGTAGTCTCTAAACTTGCTCCAGGATCAGGTATAACTCGTTAAAGCCATCCTTCTTATTTCATACTAGTTTATATGGTCTTGCTATTTTGGGAATACCAATAGATAACATTTTATTTCACTACTATACGATGTGCTTGTATATCCTAACAATAAAATTAGGGAAATGTCAACTTATTCAATTTTAGGATAATCGATATGATTGGATTTTTGGTTTTATCATTTATTTATTGCATACAATGTGAATATTTGAACTATCCCATATGTGTATCCTATCGAAGACCGCATAATCCAAAGCTATATATATATATATATATATATATATATATATATATATATATATATATATATATATATGCGATTTAAACTTGTCTCCCTAAAAGCAATTTTGATGGTGGATGTGTAGCATGGTTATGACATAAATCCTAAATCTATATGTGGTTGAATAGTTTTATTTTATTCTTGTTTATCTTGATCTGTGTATCGAGCCTCTACCGTCCTCCTACTAATATAAGGTTAATTCTTTCTCACATGTTCTCCCCTCGAATGTAACTTGAGGTTTCTCTTTATCTTGTAATAAAGTAGAAACATGATAATTTCTTTTCTTGCAATGATAAGGAAGTCTATCATCTCCGGAAGAGACAACCATTTTGTAAGTGAGCCGACTATCCGGAGTACCATGGAGGAGAGAATGATGGAGCCAGACAACCGCATGGTCAGCTCAACCAATATTTTAAAGGAGTTCAAACATCGGTTGGATAGGAGGCCAGACGACCATACCTAAGGACCAACCAGCCTAGAGGAGAAATGACGGGTTCAAGGGTTGAACTGATCTACCCAAATTGGTAAGCGCAAATCTACACCAACAATAGGTTCATACATGAGATGTGATGATTGACCTAGGTAGCAGTATTTACTTGTTGATCCAAGGAATTACAAGTAGACATGGCCATAACCATCACATTTTGTTTTATATAGCATTTTTACATTGTGGGATAGAACATATATATGATACTTACTATATATGTGGTGATTTGGATACAATGTATGTATATATATATATATAATCCATGAATCTAACGTATTAAGTCTAAGATGCTTTCCAATAGAAATACACATGAAAAGCTTGTTCGACTAAGTGTAGGTTATGCTAAAGCATGGTGTGCTTTCTACCTCGTGGAAGTGTGATGATAGTAACATAGGTGCAACCCAAGCAGAGTACACTATTATCGTATTTATAGTTGGGTCAGGCTTAACTGGTGATTCTTAGAGAGTCTAAGCCCAAAAGAATATAGATGACCATTGTAAGGAATTGTGCATATCATAAATCCTAGAATTGCATATGATGCAATTGGCAAGCATTTCCTACCTAAATAGTCAAGTTGTGAGAGGTCAGACAAAGCTAACTCATGACTTGATGAAATATGGATCTTGGCTCATTAGAAAATCATTTTCTTCAATTTTCCTAATTTATACTTGAGGGTTATCAATTTGAACAAAATAATGAGAATGATAATAAATTAAAGACATAATTTATTATCATCCAAATTTTAATTAAATCAAATCAAAAATGAGTTTTTGACAAAAAATTGCAAACTCTTTTGTAGAATCAAATGGCAAAAGAAATCACTTTTCTCTATGATCAGTCATTGAGCATGACACACTTAATGGGAACAAATTCCACGGCTAATCTAGGACGTTGATAATTGTTCTCACACAGGAGCAAAAGCTCTATGTCCTAGAGACGCCAGAACGTTGACAAGGATGCGTACAAGAAGCATACTAAAGATGACATGGATGTCAACTGTATGATGCTATGCTCCATGAACTATGAACTACATAGGCAAATAGAGAACATGGATGTGATTTATACGGTCACACATCTCAAGAACATGTATTAAGATTAGGCAAGACAAGAGAGATATGGGGTCTCCAAGGCACTATTCAAATGTAATATGGAAGAAGGAGATCTAGTAGGTCCTCATGTGCTCAAGCTAGTTGGGTATGTGGAGAACCTTGCTAGACTAGGAGTCCCTTTGGGTGAAGAGTTAGCCACATATGTTATTTTGTAATCCCTTCTAGAATATTATAGCCATTTTGTCATGAACTAAAACATGACTGAATTTGACAAAATGTTGACAGAGTTGTTGGGCATGTTGAGAACAAATGGGACATAGATGAAGAGATATAAGCCCAACTATGTGATGATGATCGACAAGAAAAATGGTAAGTCTAAAGGAAATGGAAAAGCTAAGAAAAGTTCTAAAGCTAGACAAAATTCCAAGTATTCATATCCAAAGAAAAGGGTGGAGTGAAGAAAATAAGGGGTGAATGTCAACATTGTCAATAGTGTGGACATTGGAAAAGAAATTGCCCACTCTGGTTAGAGGAATTAAAGAAGAAGAAGGAAGGCACTAAGGCCTCCAATTTAGGTATAAATATTGTAAGATAAATTTTATGACTCCCTCATTTGGTATGTGATACCAAATAGAGATATGACATACTTTATGTGTAGGATCCGATAAGAACTAAAAGCCATCATGGGAGACATAGATAGACAAGACAAAGCAAGAGTTTTAGAAGTTTTAATCTATATTAAAATTTATCTTATCCCAATGGGCATGTAATAGAGTGAATAGAACTGCTATTTCATTATGCCAAAAAATAAAAGCATTTACTTTATAACATGTTGTATGACAAGGATGATAAATCAATAAAGTGAGATATTAATGTTTCTATTTTAGAAAATATGATCTTGCATGGAAATGGCCAAACATCTAAATTGTCTTTGAATGAAATATTTTAAATATGGATGTTTATAACATTAATACCAAAGGAATATAAATTCATAACTCAATACTATCATTAGCATACGTCATCTTGCACGTATATATAAGAGATACAAGACTAGAATACATGTTGATGTTAATCTTGATTCCCTTGGTTATTGAACCTAAGGAAACATGCAAAGCCTTATTTATACTAATCCTTCACTAGATGTAGTGGGAGGATAAACTATTCATCAGACCTCATGCATATGATGCATGAAGATTGACGTGGCAAATTTATTACACTAACAAACTCGCTCGAGATTGGAATCCCCGAGCTTTTACCAAAACCAATGTGCAATAACACCACCCACAAGTGGACGGGTCTTATTGCAGTATAGTTTAGGATTGAACCCAAAGGACAATGGTTTTAAGAATCAATTCAGTCGAAACTAGCTCAGACGAGACTAATATTTAAAACGATTGATTTATTTGAGTTTTATTAAACTAATTACTAGAAAGTAAAAGATGAATTAAAGATGGATTTATATCAATGATATGGAATCACTGGGATGGTATTGAGTTTCACCACCACTACGCATACAAACACATTTCAGCGCAAACATCCAGGAAAGATATAACTACCCAAATAGAGATGCTACAAAACCCCTGATACGGGCGTTAGGTTCGCGTAAGTATCACCTTAGGCATCAGATGTCTCATCACCATCCAGATCACATACTTACGGCTCCGAAGATATAGAAATCCAATCGAAGGTTGTGGGCCCTGTGTACAGGTGTTAGGTACACAGAAGCGTCACCGAAGGCTAGATGGCTCGTCACCTCACAGATCACACACTTACGACCATGAGGAATCCCATTCTATTTCTAGTTTGAGAGTCAACCTTATTAACCGATAACCAGGAAGGCGATTAATCTACAAGCATACATCGACGATTAACAAAGATGATACAAAATCCAACTAAGGTTGTCGACCCCCTATATAGGCGTTAGGCACACAAAAGCGTCACCGAAGGCTAGATGGCTCGTCCCCTCACGGATCACACACTTACGACCTCAAGGAATCCCATTCTATTTCTAGTTTGGGATTCAACCTCATTAAACGACATTCGACCCTACATATAGAAGTTCTCACAACATAGGGAAGAACAAGATGAAAGCAAGCAGGTAACCAACTACAAACTTTAACGATTAACAAAGAAATGAAATGTTAAATACATTTGCATGAACGTTTAACAAGTGAACATGCTTGCATGGGCAGCGGGGCTAGTCCCCGCACCTCAGAAAAAGTGGACTACTCGCTCATGATGCGAGAAACAAGAAGAATAAGAAAGAGAGAGGTATCCACCATGAGATTGATGCAGAAGGTGGTCATAGCTCGGTGAAGATAATGTGGTCTTCTACGTTGCATCAGGGTAGATCTGGAAGAGGAATGAGGGATGCCAAGACATACCGGGAAGTCATTCTCACTCTGTCTTCCGTCTCTTCTTAGTCTCCTTGAGATGTAGTAGGAACGGCAGGTGAAGTGGCAGTGTGGATGGAATTGGATCGGACCTGTGTACAAGCAGCCTGTCGGCGTCCCGAAACCGATGCCCAAATGAGGACCATGCTGGTCCTATTTATAGGCTCAGGTTTGGTCCTCACATTTTTAGTGTGAGTCCCAAACAATTTGTTGTCTTGGGTTCAAACAGTTTAGGAAACTGATTGCCCTCAAACGATTTGTTGTTTCTCTCGGTCTTGATATACATCAACCCAAACGGTCTTCACTGATGAGATCATATAGTTTTGCTCAATCGGTTTGGATTTGAGCAACTCCATTCGATCTTGGACACTTGACCAAACGGTCTTGAGTGAGGGCCTCTCTGATCGGTCTTGGGATTCTAACGCTGATCAAAAGACCAAACGATCTTGGAAGTCAGTGATCTCAGACGGTCTGCGAATAGATTGTTGCCTTCGATCCAATCGGTCTGAAGGAACCCAGCTCCAAACGGTCCCACGATGACAACCTCCAATCGGTCTTTGCTTCCGCGTGATCGTTCTTCATGGTCTGGGCATGATCAAAGATCAAACGGTCCTGAGGACTTGGATGCCGCAAACGGTCTTGGAGTCCCTTGCGATCAAACGGTTTAAGACCGTTTGGTTGGTGGCGGCAGCGTGGGCAGTGTGGGCAATGGTGGTGGCTACTATGGATGGCGGAGGCACCACAGTCGCTGGACGTCGACGTTGCTCCATGCAAGCTAGGACGGTGGCCGTAGAAAGGGGATCTCGCATCAACGGTGGATAGGGTACTACAGAACTAGGATTTGCAGAGGGGGTGGAAGGAAGAAGAAGAAGGCAGGAAATAGGGTGCTACAGTTGACGTGGTTACAGGTGGTTCAGGTTAGGGTTAGCAGAGGTTGAAGATGATGAAAGGAAAGGGGGAAGCGGGAGCGAGAGGTTCTCCATTCGGTCTTGAAGAAATTTCTCAAACGGTCTTGGAGACCGGTAGAAGGAAACCGAATGGGCAAGTTGTGATCAAAATCATTAGCCAAAGAGAGTGAAGAAAGTAGATTCAAAATTCGACGGTGGAGAGAGGTAAAAGCCCAAACGGCCTTGAAGGTGTGTTAAATCCAAATGGTTTTCAGGTGGAACTGTCCATTCGGTCTTGAGACTGAATGGATGAAACTGATTGGTCAAGACCGAATGGTCAAGACCGATTGGTCAGATCGTTTGGTGTGACCGAATGGTGAGACCGAACGGTGAGACCGTTTGGTCAAAACCAAGGGTGAACGAAGGGAGGGTCCTAGCTGATTGTTCAACCTCATCAAGACCAGCATCAAGTCAACATAAATTCAGTTAAAATCATGATAATTGGACCAATTAAGTAATTTTGCACATTTTGATATTTAGTAAATGAAATTGAATGCATTGAGTTGACTTCGACCCAATAAGATAATTGAATTCCATGATGAATATGCATTCATCAAAGATATTTTGGAATTGAATGATATATATAATTGTTTATACTTCATTTCAATTATTGAGAATATAATGATATGTACTTCGTAAAATAAAAACATAGATCTCTTGAAGTGTTTAAGGAGATTATAAATAAAGTATGATTTTGATGAAACTATTAAGAAACTTTGATGAGATCAAATGTTAAAATACTCTCTCATAAATACCTTGAGAACCTTAAAAGAAAGAATTGTGATATATCACAAGTCAAATCTGTTTGAACATGATGATGTGTCAGAATGAAAGGATTATACATGATGAGTCACAATATAAATGATCAATTTATCTAATCTTCTTATACCCTCATATATATACCTATCACTAAATCATGTACCATATGAATGGTTTATAAATACATCACATATGATATGACTCGGGAATGTCCTAATAAGTATAAAGGATTAAAACCAATATTGAGAAACTAGTTTCTTAAGGAGGTTCATCCAAACCCATGACTGTTTAATATCACTATTAGTCGCAATCCAATAAAAAAATTATTTTTTTGATAGGATAATTGAGTTGCTAAAGAATCTGTTGGAGTAAAAGTAAAACTCTAAATCGTCTTGGTCAAGAGAAGAGTATAATAAGAAGTAAGAGAATCACAAGTTGTTGTGGAATCTCAGGTTGATCATTTAATATATAATAAAATAGTTCTAGTAAAACACATCTATGATTTGTGGATTGTGAATCCAACGATGCAGATTGGTTGGTCATAACAGGATGAGCCAACTAATCAACTAGAAACTATTGAAAACCATAATCTATTCTCATCACTATGTACAGTCCAAAATCATCTTATGAGAATTTGATGATATTGGAATATTCAAGATTGATTTACTAAAAAGACGATAGATTATCTTACATATGAATTTCAAAGCATAATGTAGTAGCCTCTTTAGGTAGTGACTATTCTTGGGAAAGCAGTTAAACTTGTCATTTGTAAATAGTCGATATAAGGTCGTCTATGCATATATTGAATGCTTTTCTCTTAGTTTGACTTTAAGTCAGGTACTCGACATGCAATCAAGTTAGTTCTTAAGAAACTGAAAATAAGTGTGGAGTGACCACTATAACCTCTCCATAGTTATCCTTTCAAGCTCAATAACTTTTATTCCAATTTTGAGATAGTTGTATATTTGAATGAATTGAAAATATTCACATTCTATTCATATTTGATAAATTTGGCACAAGAGAAAGGCTAAAAAGGTCACTTAACATAAAGCCTGATTTGACAATGTTCTTCCTCCTATCTCACAGAATTAACATGTATGATCGACATGCAATACCATCACCAACAGGAGCAATGCCAACAACTATGAGGATACTAAAAATTCTCCTAGAACATTCCTTCACAATTGAGGGGTAAATCTACTATGTTACCAACATGAGTAAGACTTTCTCTCCAAGTTTGAGTAGGAAATCTTAGAATCACTTGTAATTCTAGGAATCATTCCTAAGATATCATCATAAGTCATACTTGGATACAAATTTCACATCATGACTTCAATATTCATTCTCATAGACCACCCTTGCATCAAGAAAATAAATTTGATACTCAATTATCTCTCACAAACCTATATTCTTTTCTTTTTTCTTGATGAAAAACAAACTTTTGTATGTGGAGTGTAGAGCAAGTTGAATAGCAATAAAAACATTTTCAAGCCATCATTGTTTTATCATTACTTTTTTTATTTCTTTAAATTTTAACTATTTATTTTAGTTCTCTACTATATTTTGGTTTCATAATTTCTGCATCAATAAAATTACTAAAACTATTAGGAGACGAACACTTAGATCTTTGCATCTACCAAACTTCAGCCAGATTTGTTTCTTCTTACCTAACAGTAAGAAGTTTAACTGATAGTTGTATAGTTTTGGTAAATCAAATCATTTTAATTATCGCACTTCATCATTTTTTTGGAAGAGAGTATGATTTTCTTGATAAATTTAGTTAAACTACAATTTCTTGAGGAAATTTGAACAATAGGAAATTAAGATTGTCTGGATATTTTATTATTGTTTCCTTTTCCCAACTGTTTCTCTTAGTGAATTAGTTAGATATTGGTATTTATGTTTGATGAGGTCAAACCTGGTTAGATTCTCTTAAAAAAGAATAGAAAAATAAATGAAAATGGAACAAAACCCTAACGCTCAATTCTATCTCAACATAAGGGAAGATTTATAATGGTTTACATTGAGGATATACATAAAAATAAAACATTTTGATAAATCTTTACTTATATTCTAGAAAGCTTCAAAATCACATTCGAGATACTTGAGCATTGTAAATTTAATTGGAGAGTTGATGTCTTTTAATATGTGAAATCAACTTTAAGTACCCTAAGTTCATGAATAGTTGACTTAAAGACATTTTATAAATATATTTATGCATGAAAGATCCTTGAAAATTTGGAAATAGTGAAAAGTGAATGAAGCTTTCCTTACTTTTATATTTTCTAATAGTTTCTTAAACTCTCTTTCCTTGAATTTTATGTTATGTAAACTAAGACACCTCTTATCAAAAAGATTTTGATACTTTTAACTGATTTACTATACTTGAGGAAAAGTAAGATTTAAATGTGTAGTTGTTGATGCCATCCATTTGGTTGTTCTCATAGCTATAAATATCTCTATTTTTTCCATTGAATGAAGAGAAAAATCTATTATCCACTAGAATCATGATAATCACAATTTTTTGCATATTGCATAAGGAAACCAATTTTTTGTGAATTTGAAACCAATTTGAAACTTACTTGACTATTATTTCAAAGATGTATAGAAGCCTTTCTACAACACATGAAGAATAGATGATGCCAACAAAAAAGTTCCCTCTATAGCCAAAGATTCTTCCATGAACTTTCAATATTATTCCACTAATTGGTTTTTTTATTTTCATATAAACCCTAAACACACTCAACCACACCACATCCAAAGGACCTTGGGAAATTGAATATCAAATTACAATATCCTAGTTTGAAAATCCTATTCAACCACTCAACAGCCATCTAGTTGAATACAAGGAACAACCTCCAAATACATCAACTATCCAATTGAATATATTTTTTTTTGGTTGGATTCAAATTTTATGTGGTCATAAGATAATAAAAGTTTAGGAAAATTGTTCAAAATATAAACATTCACAGTGTAAGATGTGACTTCCTCTCAATTGACCTCAACTAGACTGCTTAAAAAAGTTACTTATATTGTTCATCTAGACACCACATTTTTAAATAAAAGCCTTCCCCCCATAATCTTGAGTTTGGAACCATGTCCACATTGCATGACAATATGACATTTCCACAAACACCTTCCACTCATTCTACAATTGATTGTCACTACACTCCATCTTCACCATCCACTCTGCCATCAATATTTATTGGGATAGTCTTGAGGTCACATCACAATTCCATAGAATTTGAATATACTCGTGATTGGATTTGTGTTTACATCCATTGGATTTGATCTTCCTAACTCCTCATATAGTGATGGAACTCAGCTATATCTTAAAGCAATGTTAATCTAACTCAAGCATGAGTGGATAGATATAATATTTGGACTAGAATCAATGCTACTATTTGTTGATAATTACCAAATAATAGAATTTAGTTCCTTTCTTCTATTGATCATATATCTATGTGAAAAGTCTTTCTAGGTTGTTTATGATGCTTTTAGTCTCTTGGTGAGTCTAATAGATGAGAAGATATGTCATGAAGTCAAACAAGATTGACACATCTGTTGGGAAATACGGGCACACAAAATTTATCTATTTATATTTTCATAATTGCAAAATCACATAAACTACTATGAAATAGAAAGTATGATTTTAACACATTACACCTGGTCCTGGAGCAAGTCCAAAGTCTACAACTCATTGTAATTGCAACTATCTTCTAGTTGCTCTTGAATAGTGACTATGCAGCTTTTAGTCATCACCGTAGACATTGGACATGAGAACTTCTACATCGACTCATGTGGTCTCGCCATGGATTGTAGGCTGAAGTTGCCCTCCTAGTGACAACCAAATGACTCCTTCCTCTAGAATAATCCACTCAGACCAACTTGAACTCCTATCGTTCAACTACAACAAATAGGAAGGAGTTGTCCCTCCCGTTGGTGTACTAGTCACCAACTTTCTCTCCCACAATAACAATGATCCTCAGTTGTTCTCTCCCATAGACATTCCTCCCTAGTCATGTAGGACTTTCTTGGGATCTCTCGGTTACCACAACTAGAGAGGACAATATTAATCAGAGAAACTGATTCAATTTTCTATGTTATTATTATTCTCTGGGAAGCCCCAACACCCCTCTATTTATAGGCGGGGTTTAGGCCATGGTTCCCAGTTTGTTCGATATTTGAGTGGGAGTGGAAAGGACCGAAAGATCTTGAATTTTCACAACCTGCAAGACACCAAACGGTCAACCTTTAGTCCAAATGATTGTCTAGCACTGTGATATGGTCATCTCATACTTCCATATGGTTGTCTGGATATTTCCCAATCAGATGCCAAATTGGAAACTCATTTTGCATTAATGTCAAACATATGTTTCTTGCACCATAAGTATTGCACATTGGAAATGATCTCAGAAAGTATCTAGAACCTTGATCGACCTAACTGAGAGATCTCACACATGTGAGACGGCCATCTCACTTACCTAGATGGTCATATGGTGAGCTGAGCCAAGCCAATTAATTCATCAAAATGAATGGGTCGGTTCACATCTCAGTTTGGGCAAAACATAGCCAATTCAATCTCTGATCTACCTAACAACCCAAATGACCATCGCAACAGTTTAGATGCTCATCTGGTGCACCCAAACGATCATCTCTCCCAATGATATGATCATTTGGCTATGCAGTCAGCCAATTCGTTGCATGGATATGAATATCTAAACACTTTAGTAATCAATCCAATCATCAATCAAGAATAAACTCCTCTTCTAGATGAGTTCCTTTGTGTGTGACCATATAGTCCCATATCATGTAGGGAGTGAATGTCCATAACTAACTTATGAATCAAAGTAGAGAATGGTTCCTAGTCACACATCAGTTCTACCTACGTGAATGGAAAGTTGGAGAACAACTTCAACCTACAATCTATGTTATGTTTTGTAGTGATTGTGTAATTCCTTTGTCACTATATCTAGTATGAACTCAAGGCATGGATGGTCATCCTCTCAACATTCAATCCATGTTTCTTGAACCAAGAGCAGACTGTCTGAGATAATATGGCATCAATATCATATATTGATTCACATGTGGATGCACATGTGTTTCTCAGTCTAGCTTATCAAGTGGACAGGATATCAATCTCCAATAGGAGGGGCAAATCCCATTTGTATCACTCATAGTTAGTCCCCATGTGTCAAAGTCACCCAATCGTCACCGTTATAACAACATGTGTTTCAGGTTTGTGTTTGATGATGTTACAGCATGCCCAACGACATGTGATGAATGCGGTCATTTTAGGTCTAAGAATCACAATCACCACCTTCACTATGAGAGGTGACTAAGACCATAAATCATGGTTTCCATGTGTCACTCTCAAGGTGGGTATGTCTGGTACATTGTTCCCTAACATGTATTTGTGTGCTTGGTTTGATATTTCCATATCATGACTAAGATTCCGTCATCAACCAATCCACTCTAGTCTTATGTGTTATTGGTGTCTATCTACCTTCCACAGTAACAACTAACTAGGGACACAACAAGAATGCACATACTATTATCATTCATCTGATCTCATTCTCCAAGTCACATACTTGAAGACACACATCATTGAGTATTGTCATTCTTTAGATATTCATAATGTTTCTTCATTATCTCATAACTGAATGAAACAAAATGAATTGGAACCTTTCCTTTATGAGTATTAATCAAATCATTTATTGTATATTCCATGCCAATCATCATATTATTGGCTATGTGGGCATACCTTACCAACAGACTCCTACTTGCACTTTGAGACAATCTCCCATGAATCATATTCTTAGTGATCTAAACATGTGCACCATGTTTTTACTATGCTAGTGCTTATTTAGCGGGTTAGTAACACTTTTCTCATAGTCGATATATTGCATGTTCCCTTCTCTCTTCGTTGTACAATTTCTAGTATGAGACAAAACTTCCATAATGTGGTATCTGAAATTTTTTGATTAACGATTAGCTCCATTGTTGTCACAATATTACTAGTGAGTCGTCAATGGTTGTAACATCTATAAGTTCATCATATGAACTTCTAGATCCATATTGTATCACTTTGTGTTCATAATATAGGTATACTCAACTTCTATTGTAGATTAGAATTAATGGCTATTCGTTTGGAACCCTTACAATTAACTACATTTCTCCTTTTATATAAAATTTTAAATTGCAATCATTTTTATCATTTTGGAAGCTTCAATTGATGTAGCCATTTACATCCAACTCTTCCTTTTATTTATATCCTTATTGACTAGAAATCTATCGTTAGATACTTCTCAAGTACTAATGGATATATTTATTGACATTCAAATAACCCTTATTGGAATTAATATCATCTTGTCATGTCCAATACATATAGGATTTATATGGGATAAGTACATTTGTAGCATTGATGATAGATCCATTGCTACAACCTATGGCATCTTAATCATGTCATTTTCATTATTCATAAGAATTTGGAATATATGGTTCAAGAGAAACTAAAACTAATTATCCCTTATTGAACACATTTGTGTTCTTCTTTCAACATATTTCTATTGTATGTACTTAAACTTCCAATATGAAACATTCAATAACTATCTCATAGGTCTTGAACCTTATTTCATAAGATATTTCATCTTATCCTTCATTGATGAAGGTGTTTTCCATGCCATAACTCAATATTCATAATATTGGGATGCAATTTCTCATCACATGTGGAATATTCATATATGCTCCCACTAGATATTTTGTGATCATAGATTTCATTTTTTATCTTGATTCAAGTCAAACTCTTTGACTATCTTGTCAAGTCAAAAGATCCCACCTCTAAGATGCTTGTTTCAATACTAGATTGAACCTTGTTGTTTATAGACTTTATTTTCTTTCCTTAAATTTATGAAACCTTTTTAGGCTGTGTCACATACACATCCTCTAATGTATTCTTTTTAAGGAATCTGGTTTCTATCTTCATAATCTAGATCTCATGGTGTATTTTAACTATAACAACAAGCATGACAATTGATAAATGAATTTCTATCATGTCCAACAACTTGAACTTGATTATTATTCACACAATTTGTTCTTTTGTGTTATCCATGTACATCTTTGCCACAAGACCCTCTTGCACCCTTTAGGTATTACTCCTTTGTTAGTGCTATCAAGGTCCCACCCTATTAGCTTACATGGATCCCATAATGGCTTTGAGACTGATTTGACATTCTCTTAGACTCTAAATTATGCTTTGTTCATGTTGGAACACTATTTGATGATATGTAATATCTTGTGCCCACTTTGAGGTGGATGTTTATATTGTTTATTTATGTGACGGAAATTTTGTATATTATAACTATGGTTCTTACTTGCCTCTACGTTATGCATGTTTTGTTTGAATAACTTGTATATGTGTACATTAGGTGGTGGTACCTATTATGTGTTTTACCAACTGAGGGTGCAAATGGTGATTCCTGTCCCTGGGTAATTGTGATGTGATGTCATTACTCCCCCAAAGATTATTGTTGTGGTGCCATAATATGTGGTTATGGTGGTGATGTCATATACCTTAAATGTTAATGTTATTCACATGCATACAGGTTGATGATGGGTTATGTGCCCTAATTTCATGATATGTGCTTATGTGGCACAACTTTATTACTTATTTACGGAAAGTAATTCCTTTAGTTACTTCTTGTTTGCAAATCAATTTCTTTTATGCCCGATTGGGTAGTCTTTATCTTTTCTATGGGAAGCAATCTTTACTTCATGTCCTTTTATTTCTTAAATTGCTCAATCCATATTTAGTATGCAAGTACCATCTTTTGATGATGTCGTTTACCTTTTCTCATTTTTTTGGGGTATGCTTCCAACCCCAGATGTTGGACATGGAAGACATGGCAGGCTAAGTTGGAACTAGCTTAAGGAGTTAATGATTGGAGGCAAACTTGATATGATTTATAACTCCCACTACTAGATTCTTATGATGTAATATCCATGTAAACTCTACGTGGGATATTATGATGTACTTTTGAAATTTTGATTATAGTCATTACATTTATTATGTTGCTATACTCTTTGGTCTTTTGTATGCCATTATTTCAAATTTGAAAATTTTACACATGTTCCAAAATACCTTTTTGACTATGTTTGAATGGATGTTTTATTCATCAAATTTTGAGTAGGGAGTGGATCCGCTTTGGGTCTTACTCCTTACATGAATCTTATAAGTGATAATGGAGTGAATGATGTTATCAAGTTTTAAGTATAAATGGATCCATGTTTCTTGTAGAGCTTGCATAACCTTTGGCCATGGTAAAGGTGATTGTGTGAAAGCCATAGTCAAGAAGCCGCTAGAAAAGCAAGTATTGGTAGAGAAATATCTTGTGGAAACTAAGGGTGTTGTGGACTCACTTTATTATTGCCCTCCAAATGAGATTGATGTGATTGAGCATGTGATTGTTGAAATGTGTGTTTCTGTTATGCAAGTTGAACCTGGATCAGGTATTCTTCAGACTTCAGAGAGCGTAGCTATGTTGGTGTTTAATAATCAGGATGTACCAACTACTCCCCTAAGTGAGTGTAGAAACAAGTCTAGGAAGCATCATTATCTGCCTAGAAATATGTCAAAAGTTCCTCACCAAAAAGCAACAAGTATACCTATCTCTTCAAGTAGCTTCCATGTTCTGTCATTCTATGATGCTATTTTTGATGTTACAATTACCAGTTGGTCTCCAGTAATCCTTTTCATGTACCTAATACATGAAATCAATCTCAAACAAAAATATTAGATACATATGAATGGAATGGTTAAGTAATTATCAATATATGAACAAAGTATAACTCTCAAGTCAACATTCTCCCCCTTCTTGACAATGACAAACCTTTCCTCAACATATTGAAAATTTTATCTTATGAATTTAAGGGGATGTAAGATAGAACAATGTGAATTACTCCCATGTAATTCGTTCTTAATCTTTATTTACATGGTTAGTCTTTCCATAAAAAGTTATATCACATAAATATACTACAAGGTCTTGAAGAAAGTCACATGATATTTTAGACATTCCAGATACTTTGTAACATCCCTGACCTGGGTTATGAACTAACCCTAGGTGTTTTTCCTAAATATGTAATTAAATTCTTGTGACTATCTTCTAGCATGTAATTAAGCCTCTGAGGAACATATATTTTCATTTCTGTCCCTTTTAAACAATGATTGTAGTATTGTTTGGTAATACAGGGACCTAAGTGCAAATTACCCAGGTAAGGGGTATAACTTGCAAATTTCACATGTTGAGATGTTCCTCTGATGTTGAGACATCATGAGAATGATTATGATAAAGTTTGAGGGATTTCCCAAGCTTGAGCACCAAGGTGCAGCTGTGGAAGCAATCCCTGTGCTTGAAACCCTAGTTTTGGGGTAAAATGCAATTTACCCAAAACTTGGGGTGCAACTTGTAAATTTCATCTTCTAAAAATCTTTTATAACTTTTGTCATCATTTAGAGTAGAAATGATGAAGAGGTCACTTCATTTGAATAATCATATAATAAAGAACACCTTTGTGATTGAATAATCAAGGTGTAAGTGTAATAACCCTTTTACATATGTACCTTAGTGATAAGATGACCTTCTTTGCCTTCAATTCTTGACCTTTGATGACCTAGGTATGATACCGATGCAACTTAACAGTGATCGGTTGGAGTATGAGCGGTATACCTCATCTCCGCAGGGCATAATATTGTTTGTAAAACATAATCAACCGCGTAGCATTTCTGCTTAGGTTGAATTACGAGATACATTGGTTGAAGTTACATTGTTTAATATACATGTTCTTCATATTCCTTGAATATTATTGTTCTGCTTAATAATAATATGTTGTTTATTACCCTAAGAGCTTTTACTGTTCATAGTGTTCAATGATTGCTATAATAAAGCTTCTGGCGGAGAGTTATAACTCTCGTTGGGACAATTACTTAAAATTGTCTCACCCCGCAGATTTCAACTTTTTAGGTGGTCGCTGAGGACGAAGGAATCAATCTTCATGTGATCAAAATCAGCATCAGCAGCAGCACCAGGAGCAGCAGTAAATCTCAGGTGGAGATTCAGACTGCTGAGTCGTGTAGTTATAAAGTCTTATGTCGTCTCTGTACTCTCAGGTCCTTGGAGTCATGGTCTGAGATTTTGATTTAACTCTTGAGATTTTGTATCTTGTTGTGTATAATTACTCAAGAAGTAATTTGACAGAGATGTAAACAGTTTATCTTCTTTTATGAAGGAAGTTTTATGGTTTTAAGATCTTGTCTAAAAAAGTTTTAATTTTTCGTGATTTTTCATATTCTGCTGTTAACCGAATCGCTTCCGCTGAATTTAATCGTGTTTATCTCGGGTTTTGGAGATCAGAGCCCACAATTAAGTGGTATCATAACTCTAGGTTCGCTGAGTCTATAGAGACATAGGACTTAGGATGTCGAGTCTAATCTTAGTGTTCCTTTCGTATCTAATAGAGTCTTCTGCTCCTCAGGAGAATAAGATTGTTAAGAATGTCTGAACCACATGAGGTGTACGTGGCAGAGAGTAGCGTTGCTGCACCCCAAGGAGGTGCAAGGAACCCAGAGATAGAACAACCTGTACCTGAGCCACCCAGGGAGCCACCTCAGTTTGACCCAGCTGACATGGGAAATCAAGCTGTTCAAATTATGTTTGGGTAGTTTTTGACTGCCATGACACACATCACCGACAGGATGCCCATATCTGCACCTAGGGTACCTGCCCAACCTGAAGGACAAGGTACCGGTAAGACGTTCGAGTGACTTCGTCATGTCGGAGCTACCGAGTACTTTGGGAAAGCTGACCCCGCAGATGCAGATATGTGGTTAACCGAGTTAGAGAAAGCTTTCAGGATCCTGAACATCCCAGAAGCTGAGAAGGTTAGACATGTTGTCTATCTTCTCAAAGGAAGTGCTGGTCACTGGTGGACCATGGAAGAGCAGAAGAGGCCTGGAGTGGAGATCTCGTGGGAAGATTTTCGTTGGGGATTTGTCAACAGATATTTTCCAAAGATGTTCCTGGACGAGAAGATCTCTCAATTTGAGAGATTGAGGCAAGGCATGATGAACATTAGCGAGTATGAAGCTAAGTTCATAGAGTTGCTACGTTTTTGTCCACACATGGCTGCCACAGAAGAAGAAAGAATAAGAATATTCGAGAAGGGTTTAAACGCCGACTTGACTACTCCCGTGTCTGCCCTAGAGAATCGGGAAAGGTTTGCTACCTTCGTTGAGTCAGTCCGAAGGATAGAGAAATCCGTGGTTGAGAAGAGGCAAACCCATAAGAGATATCCGCAGTTCCAGGGTTCTTCATCTAGGGACTTTAAGAAGCCTAGATTCTCTGCACCTACAACTCCACCACCCAGATCTAGTTCTCAGACTCAATGGTCACCGAGTAGAGGCAGGGGACGAAGCCTACCACTACAAGAGACTCATAGTTCAGCATCAATGTCAGTCACAGGACCACCCAGACCACAACAACTGGAAAGAAGCTGCTACAACTTTGGGAAATTGGGACACTTGATGAAGGACTGTAGGTCTAGGCCTGTCAATGTGACACCGCCCCAGAGACAGAATCAACAGGGATCACAAAGAAGACAGTCTCAAGGAACAACTCGAGGATGTGGACAAGCGTCTCAAGCTGGATCGTCAGCACCAACTCAACCTCAGGCGACAGCTAGGTTCTATGCTATGAACCCACCAGATGCAGTGGTCAATCCACGGGTTGTGACAGGTCAGATGGAACTTTTATATTCTGATATGTCTAAATCCTGCGCTGTGTCTGTTTTAATTGACCCGGGTGCTATACACTCCTTTATTACTCGAAGGGTGATTCGTAACTGTAATATGACGGTCAGTCATAGAGCAGATAGTTTGTTGCTTGAGACTCCGTTGAGAGGGTCCGCTGTGTTGCAGGAAGTATGCTCTCCCTGTAACCTCTTCTTCTCTGATCATCGCATTCAAGTGGATCTTATACCACTTGAGATGCAAGGATTTGATATAATCCTTGGAATGGATACCTTGGAAAGGTATAGGGTTGTCTTGGATAGTGAATCCAAGCAGGCTGTGTTTGCTGATGAAAGCAACACATGGATCTTTCAAGGAGAAACAGATATTCTGCCAACCTGTCTTGTATCAACTATGGTTGCTGATAAGCTGATGAGGAAAGGATGTTATGCATTCTTGGCCCATGTAGTTGATACTACCATGGAAAGTCCTAACCCTGCCGAAGTTCCTATAGTCAGGGAATTTGAAGATGTATTTCCTGAAAAACTACCAGGTGTGCCACCGCCTCGGGAAATTGATTTTGAAATCAATTTAGTCCCAGATACAAAACCCATAGCCCAGACACCGTATAGGATGGAGCCTGCCGAAATGGCAGAACTCAAGAAACAACTTCAAGAGTTGCATAAGTTACATCCTGTGTTTCACATTTCTATGCTGAGGAAATGTCACCCTGTTACCGAGTCAGTTCTACAACCTACGGAAGTAGAATTGAATGAAGATGTAACCTATGAGGAAGGACCTGTGTCAATCCTTGATAACAGAATTAAAAAGCTAAAGAAGAAAGATATAAGCCTTGTGAAAGTCCTCTGGAACCACCGTGGTGTCGAAGAAGCCACTTGGGAACTAGAGGATGAGATGAGAAGGAAATACCCTGCTCTTTTCTCCTAGTATGTTTTATTGATTTCGGGGACGAAATCCTTGTAAGGGGTGGATAATTTGTAACATCCCTGACCTGGGTTATGAACTAACCGTAGGTGTTTTGCATAAATATGTAATTAAATTCTTGTGACTATCTTCTGGCATGTAATTAAGCCTCTGAGGAACATATATTTTCATTTATGTCCCTTTTAAACAATGATTGTAGTATTGTTTGGTAATACAGGGACCTAAGTGCAAATTACCCAGGTAAGGGGTATAACTTGCAAATTTCACATGTTGAGATGTTCCTCTGATGTTGAGACATCATGAGAATGATTATGATAAAGTTTGAGTGATTTCCCAAGCTTGAGCACCAAGGTGCAGCTGTGGAAGCAATCCTTGTGCTTGAAACCCTGGTTTTGGGGTAAAATGCAATTTACCCAAAACTTGGGGTGCAACTTGTAAATTTCATCTTCTAAAAATCTTTTATAACTTTTGTCATCATTTAGAGTAGAAATGATGAAGAGGTCACTTCATTTGAATAATCATATAATAAAGAACACCTTTGTGATTGAATAATCAAGGTGTAAGTGTAATAACCCTTTTACATATGTACCTTAGTGATAAGATGACCTTCTTTGCCTTCAATTCTTGACCTTAGAAGAGTTTTACCTTAGAAAGAGAATAGTAGGGACGTGCCTTAAAGAAAGGAAGGACCTAGTTGTGAAAAAGAGAAACTAGTTGTCATTATGTTGGGAATGACCCCAAGATATATACACACCCTTCATTTGTTTGTAAAGGAACGTTTCCTTCACTTCCTTTCTTATTTCCATGCTTATACCGACTTAGGACAGAGCTCAGGAGTTCAGGGGGGCGACCCATCTGTTCTAGGTAAGAGAACACCATCTTCTAGCTTGGTTTCATGGAGGAAATCGTTTTATAAGGTTGGATTCTTGGTTTTCTTCCAAAGATTCCTTGTTCTAGCCGGCAATCTCCACTCTTTTCTTGAAGAATCGACCTAGGCCAACTTGTGGAGCTCAAGCTACCATTAAAGGCACGAAGCTTGGAAGCTTGGAAGCTCTAAGAACCACGTTTTGAGGTGGGTTTTATAACTCTGTTTCCTAGCTTTGTTATACTTTTCTTCTATGCAATTAGTTGTTAGCTCTTCTTCTTCCCCATCTTCCCTTGCACTCTTGCAAGAAAAATCGTGAAGAACTACTTCTGTTCATGAGCTAGAAGATGAGGACGTTATTTCCTATGCTTATCCATAAAGTTCACTTTATCAAACGACCTCCACCCCCTTGCCCAAACGAGTTGCACACCCGTTTGGTGGCCAAACGGGTTCATACTCGTTTAGAGGGCAAACGGGTTCCAACCCGTTTGAGGGTGTTGACCAAGCATTGACCGTTTGGGATTTCTGTTCACAATTATGTAGGCTAATCACCCACCACATTTGAGGGATTAACTCCAAGGTGATCGTGAGATATAGGCCAATCAAGTAGGCAATCAATTTGAATTAAATGTTGATCTTTCAATTTGAATAATTTGAATTTTTGGCCAAACGGATCCCAACCCGTTTGAAGGAGTTGACAAAGCGTTGACCGTTTGGGATTACTGTTCATAACATATTGAATTTCATTCCTACCAAGAATCATAGCCTAATTCGTAACCAATTGAGAGTTGAAGGCACTTCAACACCCTAACCCTAATCGGGTCAAAATTGCTGAATTAAATATACATCTTGTTGAATATTGGGTTGAAGGGCCCAAACGGGTTCAAACTCGTTTGGGGTTCACCCAAACGACCTCATACCCGTTTAGTGACACTCCATGATCGTTTGGAGGTCTAGGGTTAAAGGAATTTGATGAATTTGAGGGTCAAATTACAAGATATTGATAAATTGATGAAAAGTGCTGATTTGTAAATTAATTCGGGTTCAACCCTAATCAAATCGACCTATATTTTGGTCAAACTTTAGGCAAACGGTCTC
Source organism: Alisma plantago-aquatica (assembly GCA_963693085.1). Classification (NCBI taxonomy): domain Eukaryota; kingdom Viridiplantae; phylum Streptophyta; class Magnoliopsida; order Alismatales; family Alismataceae; genus Alisma; species Alisma plantago-aquatica. The sequence continues at coordinate 565,016,089 of OY856413.1, forward strand.
AATATCGTTTGGAGGTCATCCAAACAACCTCAAGACCGTTTGGGCCAAGTTTGGGCCCAATTGGAGTTCAATTGATGGGTTCAATTACACTTTGTTTCACATTATTGAAAATTGGTGATTAACCGATTGGAAACCCTAATTGAGTAGACTTAACCCTAATTGACTTTCAATTGAGGGTCAAATTGGAGTCGAATTGATTGAGGCTCACCCTATTTGACCCAATTTATAAGTGGTTAGCATGGCTTGATCATATGAGGGCTCCAACAAAGAAATTACTTTATATTAATCACCTTGAGCCACTTCTCATGTTCATGCGGTTAGGACCCAATGGAGTTCACCCTTGTTTGAGACCAAACGAGTACACATTTATTTGAGTCCAAACGAGTACACATTCATTTGAGCTCAAACGGGTTCATACTCTTTTGAGTCCAAACGGATTCATACTCGTTTGGATCCAAACGAGTTCCTACTCGTTTGAGTTCAAATGGGTTCCTACTCGTTTGGACCTCAAATGGGTTCAAACCCGTTTAAGATCAAGTGATCTCATACTCATTTGGGGTTAAACGAGTTAAAGGTGGGTTGAGGTTAAACGAGTACAAAGTGTTTGAGCTTAAACGAGTTCAAGATCGTTTAAGGACCAAACGGATTGAAGGTTGAAAGACCAAACCCTAATCCAATTAATGGTTTTCAAAGGTGATTGTACTTAATCACTTAATGATGCAATTGACTCAATAATGAATTGATATAAACCCTAATGGTAACTTAGGACATTAAGGGACTAAATGACTAATGAATTGACCCATAATGGTGATCAATAGGGTAAATTACCAAAATACCCTTGACGGGTTCAAATGAGTAATACCTTGTTCTAATCAAACCCTAATCACATCATAGTGATGTTTTGCTTATGTTAGTCAATAAGGACTTGACCCAACCTAATTTGGAGTGGTGTAACCACCATCCACTAGTAAGAGGAGAGAGAAAGTATCATAGGAGAGAGAAAGTACCCTTTTTTGTAGAAACTCAAGTAAAGCACCCTTAATACACATGAACGTGCATGATTAGGGTATGATCCACCTATGTGAGATCATGGAAACCCTAATTTTGATAATTGATGATTCTTAATCTTATCTGAGGGCTTTAGTCATGATGTTTCTCATGCATGTTGATGTTGTGAGATTAATTTACCATGAGGTGAATAGTAAACCCTAATTCTAGGGTGATGACTTGTAATGAGTATAGTAAACCCAAATTTAGGGTGATTTGATAAATGGAGTAATTTAGGGTTATACCTTTGGGTATGAAATCCTAATTACAAATGGCACTATGAGGAATCTTTATACTGTGAGAGCTAATAGGTCCATAAACCCTATGTTGAAGTAAATAAATCCAAACCCTAGATTACATTGATAAAGTGTGAGCTCAGCACGCCCGTGCTGAGAAACACGGGCGTGGTGGCTTGTCCTAGCACGCCCGTGCTGAGAAACACGGTCGTGGTAGTATGTCTTGCACGGCCGTGCAAAGGAACACGGCCGTGGTGCCTATAAAGTAATTGAAAATGGTTTTAGTATTGTGATGATATTGTTATACATGTGTATCTACAAATATATTAATCATGCAGATTCTTATAAGAGAATGATCATAACCAGGTAAGGGTTGTGATACAACATTCATTGAAATTATGTTGTAGACCTTTTGAATGATGACTTATCCTGATGCCTAGTAAGTGGCATCTTATGAGAATGATAGGCTGTGAGAGCCATGAAATTCATCAAGGTCATGCTTGTCAGATGACTTGTGATGAGATGATTGAGAAATGATATTTGATGTGAGTTAGACTTGTTACATTTAGTATTCTACCTTCATAGCTGCTATGCTAATGTTTAATGTTTGAAAACGTGTATGATGTTAAAATAATACTAAAATGTACCTAACTAATCAAGTATAACATACCATGTAGAGCCCTGATCATAGATCCATCATTATCAGGAGCTAAATGATGGTGAAACAGGTTTTCCTAAGGGAACTCCTGGATCACATACTTTTGAGTATGTGGGGAATATGGATGTGAATACCCTAACATCCTAGTGTAGGAATTGATGTAGATGTATCTAATGTATCAATCCTTCACTGTATGTTTATGCTGGGGTGATGTAACACTAATCTCCCAAGGGAATCTGTTATACCGCATCGATGAGAGATAAACAAGAAATCTTTCGATGGTGAAGAGAGTACAGAATGCCACTGTGACTCTAATAGTGAAGTACCAGAATACCCTGCTAAGCTATAGTAGCAGAGACACGAGATGTCCTGCATATTGATCCTCATACTGACTGAGGAAGATGAGGTCATAAGAATCCGGCTCTTTTGATGACCTAGGTATGATACTGATGCAACTTAATAGTGATCAGTTGGAGTATGAGCGGTATACCTCATCTCCGCAGGGCATAATATTGTTTGTAAAACATAATCAACCGCGTAGCATTTCTACTTAGGTTGAATTACGAGATACATTGGTTCAAGTTACATTGTTTAATATACATGTTCTTCATATTCCTTGAATACTATTGTTCTGCTTAATAATAATCTGCTGTTGATTACCCTAAGAGCTTTTACTATTCATACTGTTCAATGATTGCTATAATAAAGCTTCTGGCGGAGAGTTATAACTATCACTGGGACAATTATTTAAAATTGTCTCACCCCGCAGATTTCAACTTTTTAGGTGGTCGCCGAGGACGAAGGAATCAATCTTCAGGTGATCAAAATCAGCATCAGCAGCAGCACCAGGAGCAGCAATAAATCTCAGGTGGAGATTCAGACTGCTGAGTCATGTAGTAAGAAAGTCTTATGTCGTCTCTGTACTCTCAGGTCCTTGGAGTCATGGTCTGAGATTTTGATTTAACTCTTGAGATTTTGTATCTTGATGTGTATAATTACTCAAGAAGTAATTTGACAGAGATGTAAATAGTTTATCTTCTTTTATGAAGGGAGTTTTATGGTTTCAAGATCTTGTCTCAAAAAGTTTTAATTTTTCATAATTTTTCGTATTCCGCTGTTAACCGAATCGCTTCCGCTGAATTTAATCATGTTTATCTCGAGTTTTGGAGATCAGAGCCCACAATTAAGTGGTATCATAGCTCTAGGTTTGCTGAGTCTACAGAGACATAGGACTTAGGATATCGAGTCTAATCTTAGTGTTCCTTTCATATCTAATAGAGTCTTCTGCTCCTCAGGAGAAGAAGATTGTTAAGAATGTCTGAACCACATGAGGAGTACATGGTAGAGAGTAGCGTTGCTGCACCCCAAGGAGATGCAAGGAACCCAGAGATAGAACAACCTATACCTGAGCCACCCAGGGAGCCACCTCAGTTTGACCCAGCTGACATGGGAAATCCAGCTGTTCAAACTATGTTTGGGCAGTTTATGACTTCCATGACACACATCACCGACAAGATGCCCATACCTGCACCTAGGGTACCTGCCCAACCTGAAGGACAAGGTACTGGTAAGACGTTCGAGCGACTTCGTCGTGTCAGAGCTACAAAGTACTTTGGGACAGCTGACCTCGCAGATGCAGATCTGTGGTTAACCGAGTTAGAGAAAACTTTCAGGATCCTGAACATCCCAGAAGCTGAGAAGGTTAGACATGCTGTCTATCTTCTCAAAGGAAGTGATGGTCACTGGTGGACCATGGAAGAGTAGAAGAGGCCTGGAGTGGAGATCTCGTGGGAAGATTTTCGTCGGGTATTTGTCAACAGATATTTTCCAAAGACGTTCCTGGACGAGAAGATCTCTCAATTTGAGAGATTGAGGCAAGGCATGATGAACACTAGCGAGTATGAAGCTAAGTTCATGGAGTTGCTACGTTTTTGTCCACACATGGCTTCCACATAAGAAGAAAGAATAAGAAGGTTCGAGAAGGGTTTAAACACCGACTTGACTACTCCCATGTCTGCCCTAGAGAATCAGGAAAGGTTTGCTACCTTCGTTGAGTCAGTCTGAAGGATAGAGAAATCTGTGGTTGAGAAGAGGCAAACCCATAAGAGATATCTGCAGTTCCAGGGTTCTTCATCTAGGGACTTTAAGAAGCCTAGATTCTCTACACCTACACCTCCACCACCCAGATCTAGTTCTCAGACTCAATGGTCAACGAGTAGAGGCAGGGGACGAAGCCTACCACTACAAGAGACTCGCAGTTCAGCATCAATGTCAGTCACAGGACCACCCAGACCACAACAACTGGAAAGAAGCTGCTACAACTGTGGGAAGGTGGGACACTTGATGAAGGATTGTAGGTCTAGGCCTGTCAATGTGACACAGCCCCAGAGACAGAATCAACAGGGATCACAAAGAAGACAGTCTCAAGGAACAGCTCGAGGATGTGGACAAGCATCTCAAGCTGGATTGTCAGCACCAACTCAACCTCAGACGACAGCTTGGTTCTATGCTATGAACCCACCAGATGCAGTGGTTAATCCACGGGTTGTGACAGGTCAGATGGAACTTTTATATTTTGATATGTCTAACTCCTGCGTTGTGTCTGTTTTGATTGACCCGGGTGCTACACACTCCTTTATTACTTGAAGGGTGATTCATAACTGTAATATGACGGTCAGTCATTGAGCAGATAGTTTGTTGCTTGAGACTCCATTGAGAGGGTCCGCTGTGTTGCAGGAAGTATGCTCTCCCTATAACCTCTTCTTTTCTGATCATCGCATTCAAGTGGATATTATGCCACTTGAGATGCAAGGATTTGATATAATCCTTGGGATGGATACCTTGGAAAGGTATAGGGTTGTCTTGGATTGTGAATCCAAGCAGGCTATGTTTGCCGATGAAAGCAACACATGGATCTTTCAAGGAGAAAGAGTGATTCTGCCCACCTGTCTTGTATCAGCTATGGTTGCTGATAAGCTGATGAGGCAAAGATGTTATGCATTCTTGGCCCATGTAGTTGATACTACCATGGAAAGTCCTAACCCTGCCGAAGTTCCTATAGTCAGGGAATTTGAAGATGTATTTCCTGAAGAACTACCAGGCGTGCCACCGCCTCGGGAAATTGAGTTTGAAATCAATTTAGTCCCAGATACAAAACCCATAGCCCAGACACCGTATAGGATGGCGCCTGCCGAAATGGCAGAACTCAAGAAACAACTTCAAGAGTTGCAGAAGTTACATCCTGTGTTTCACATTTCTATGCTGAGGAAATGTCACCCTGATACCGAGTCAGTTCTACAACCTCTGGAAGTAGAATTGAATGAAGATGTAACCTATGAGGAAGGACTTGTGTCAATCCTTGATAACATAATTAAAAAGCTAAAGAAGAAAGATATAAGCCTTGTGAAAGTCCTATGGAACCACCGTGGTGTCGAAGAAGCCACTTGGGAACTAGAGGATGAGATGAGAAGGAAATACCCTGCTCTTTTCTCCTAGTATGTTTTATCGATTTTGGGGACGAAATCCTTGTAAGGGGTGGATAATTTGTAACATCCCTGACATGGGTTATGAACTAACCCTAGGTGTTTTTCCTAAATATGTAATTAAATTCTTGTGACTATCTTCTGGCATGTAATTAAGCCTCTGAGGAACATATATTTTAATTTATGTCCCTTTTAAACAATGATTGTATTATTGTTTGGTAATACAGGGACCTAAGTGCAAGTAACCCAGGTAAGGGGTATAACTTGCAAATTTCACATGTTGAGATGTTCCTCTGATGTTGAGACATCATGAGAATGATTATGATAAAGTTTGAGGGATTTCCCAATCTTGAGCACCAAGGTGCAGCTGTGGAAGAAATCCTTGTGCTTGAAACCCTGGTTTTGGGGTAAAATGCAATTTACCCAAAACTTGGGGTGCAACTTGTAAATTTCATCTTCTAAAAATCTTTTATAACTTTTGTCATCATTTAGATTAGAAATGATGAAGAGGTCACTTCATTTGAATAATCATATAATAAAGAACACCTTTGTGATTGAATAATCAAGGTGTAAGTGTAATAACCCTTTTACATATGTACCTTAGTGATAAGATGACCTTCTTTGCCTTCAATTCTTGACCTTAGAAGAGTTTTACCTTAGAAAGAGAAGATGAGGGACGTGCCTTAAAGAAAGGAAGGACCTAGTTGTGAAAAAGAGAAACTAGTTGTCCTTATGTTGGGAATGACCCCAAGATATATAAGCACCCTTCATTTGTTTGTAAAGGAACGTTTCCTTCACTTCCTTTCTTATTTCCTTGCTTAGACCGACTTAGGACAGAGCTCAGGAGCTCAAGGGGGCGACCCATCTGTTCAAGGTAAGAGAACACCATCTTCTAGCTTGGTTTCATGGAGGAAATCGTTTTATAAGGTTGGATTCTTGGTTTTCTTCCAAAGATTCCTTGTTCTAGCCGGCCATCTCCACTTTTCTTGAAGAATCGACCTTGGCCAACCTGTGGAGCTCAAACTACCATTAAAGGAACGAAGCTTGGAAGCTTGGAAGCTCTAAGAACCACGTTTCGAGGAGGGTTATATAACTCTCTTTCCTAGCTTTGTTATACTTTTCTTCTATGCAATTAGTTGTTAGCTCTTCTTCTTCCCCATCTTCCCTTGCACTCTTGCAAGCAAAAACGTGAATAACTACTGCTGTTCTTGATCAAGAAAATGAGGACGTTATTTCCTATGCTTATCCATAAAGTTCACTTTATCAAACGACCTCCACCCCCTTGCCCAAACGAGTTGCACACCCGTTTGGTGGCCAAACGGGTTCATACTCGTTTAGAGGGCAAACGGGTTCCAACCCGTTTGAGGGTGTTGACCAAGCGTTGACTGTTTGGGATTTCTGTTCACAATTATTTAGTCTAATTACCCACCAAATTTGAGGGATTAACTCCAAGGGGATCGTGAGATATAGTCCAATCAAGTAGGCAATCAATTTGAATTAAATGCTGATCTTTCAATTTGAATAATTTGCATTGTTGGCCAAACGGGTCCCAACCCGTTTGAAGGAGTTGACCAATCGTTGACCGTTTGGGATTCCTGTTCATAACATATTGAGTTTCATTCCTACCAAGAATTATAGCCTAATTCTTAACCAATTGAGAGTTGAAGGCACTTCAACACCCTAACCCTAATCGGGTCAAAATTGCTGAATTAAATATACATCTTGTTGAATTTTGGGTTGAAGGGCCCAAACGGGTTCAAACTCGTTTAGGGATCACCCAAACGACCTCATACTCGCTTAGTGACACTCCATGATCGTTTGGAGGTCTAGGGTTAAAGGAAATTTATGAATCTGAGGGTCAAATTAGAAGATATTGATAAATTGATGAAAAGTGTTGATTTGTAAATTAATTAGGGTTCAACCCTAATCAAATCTACCTAGATTTTGGTCAAACTTTGGACAAACGGTCTCAAGATCGTTTGGAGGTCATCCAAACGACCTCAAGACCGTTTGGGCCAAGTTTGGGCCCAATTGGAGTTCAATTGATGGGTTCAATTACACTTTGTTTCACATTATTGAAAATTGGTGATTAACCGATTGGAAACCCTAATTGAGTAGACTTAACCCTAATTGACTTTCAATTGAGGGTCAAATTGGAGTACAATTGATTGAGGCTCACCCTATTTGACCCAATTTATAATTGGTTAGCATGGCTTGATCAGATGAGGGATCCAACAAAGAAATTACTTTATATTAATCACCTTGAGTCACTTCTCATGTTCATGCGGTTAGGACCCAATGGAGTTCACCCTTGTTTGAGACCAAACGAGTACACACTCATTTGAGTCCAAACGAGTACACACTCGTTTGAGATCAAACGGGTTCATACTCATTTGATTCCAAACGGATTCATACTCGTTTGGATCCAAACGAGTTCCTACTCGTTTGAGTTCAAATGGGTTCCTACTCATTTGGACCTCAAATGGGTTCAAACCCGTTTAAGATCAAGTGATCTCATACTTGTTTGGGGTTAAACGAGTTAAAGGTGGGTTGAGGTTAAATGAGTGCAAAGTGGTTGATCTTAAATGAGTTCAAGATCGTTTAAGGACCAAACGGGTTGAAGGTTGAAAGACCAAACCCTAATCCAATTAATGGTTTTCAAAGGTGATTGTACTTAATCACTTAATGATGCAATTGACTCAATAATGAATTGATATAAACCCTAATGGTAACTTAGGACATTAAGGGACTAAATGACTAATGAATTTACCCATAATGGTTATCAATAGGGTAAATGACCAAAATACCCTTGAGGGGTTCAAATGAGTAATACCTTGTTCTAATCAAACCCTAATCACATGATAGTGATGTTTTGGCTTATGTTAGTCAATAAGGACTTGACCCAACGTAATTTGGAGTGGTGTAACCACCATCCACGATTAAGAGGAGAGAGAAAGTATCATAGGAGAGAGAAAGTACCCTTTTTGGTAGAAACTCAAGTAAAGCACCCTTAATACACATGAACGTGCATGATGGGTATGATACACCTATGTGAGATAATGGAAACCCTAATTTTGATAATTGATGATTCTTAATCTTATCTGAGGGCTTTAGTCATGATGTTTCTCATGCATGTTTATGTTGTGAGATTAATTTACCATGAGGTGAATAGTAAACCCTAATTCTAGGGTGATGACTTGTAATGAGTATAGTAAACCCAAATTTAGGGTGATTTGATAAATGGAGTAATTTAGGGTTATACCTTTGGGTATGAAATCCTAATTACAAATGGCACTATGAGGAATCTTTATACTTTGAGAGCTAATAGGTCCATAAACCCTATGTTGAAGTAAATAAATCCAAACCCTAGATTACATTGATAAAGTGTGAGCTCAGCACTGCCGTGTTTAGAAACACGGCTGTGGTGGCTTGTCTTAGCACGACCGTGCTGAGAAACACGGGCGTGGTAGTATGTCTTGCACGGCCGTGCAAAGGAACACGGCCGTGGTGCCTATAAAGTAATTGAAAATGGTTTTAGTATTGTGATGATATTGTTATACATGTGTATCTACAAATATATTAATCATGCAGATTCTTGTAAGAGAATGATCATAACCAGGTAAGGGTTGTGATACAGCATTCATTGAAATTATGTTGTAGACCTTATGAATGATGACTTATCCTAATGCCTAGTAAGTGGCATCTTATGAGAATGATAGGCTGTGAGAGCCATGAAATTCATCAAGGTCATGCTTGTCAGATGACTTGTGATGAGATGATTGAGAAATGATATTTGATGTGAGTTAGACTTGTTACATTTAGTATTCTACCTTCATAGCTGCTATGCTAATGTTTAATGTTTGAAAACATGTATGATGTTAAAAGAATACTAAAATGTACCTAACTAATCAAGTATAACATACCATGTAGAGCCCTGATCATAGATCCATCATTGTCAGGAGCTAAATGATGGTGAAACAGGTTTTCCTAAGGGAACTCTTGGATCACATACTTTTGAGTATGTGGGGAATATGGATGTGAATACCCTAACATCCTAGTGTAGGAATTGATGTAGATGTATCTAATCTATCAATCCTTCACTGTATGTTTATGTCGGGGTGATGTAACACTAATCTCCCGAGGGAATCTGTTATACCAGATCGATGAGAGATAAACAAGAAATCTTTCGATGGCAAAGAGAGTACAGAATGCCACTGTGACTCTAATAGCGAAGTACCAGAATACCCTGGTAAGCTATAGTAGCAGAGACACGAGATGTCCTGCATATTGATCCTCATACTGACTGAGGAAGATGAGGTCATAAGAATCCGGCTCTTTTGATGACCTAGGTATGATACCGATGCAACTTAACAGTGATCGGTTGGAGTATGAGCGGTATACCTCATCTCCGCAGGGCATAATATTGTTTGTAAAACATAATCAACCGCGTAGCATTTCTTCTTAGGTAGAATTACGAGATACATTGGTTGAAGTTACATTGTTTAATATACATGTTCTTCATATTCCTTGAATACTATTGTTCTGCTTAATAATAATCTGTTGTTGATTACCCTAAGAGCTTTTACTATTCATACTGTTCAATGATTGCTATAATAAAGCTTCTGGCGGAGAGTTATAACTATCGCTGGGACAATTATTTAAAAGTGTCTCACCCCGCAGATTTCAACTTTTTAGGTGGTCGCCGAGGATGAAGGAATCAATCTTCAGGTGATCAAAATCAGCATCAACAGCAGCACCAGGAGCAGCAGTAAATCTCAGGTGGAGATTCAGACTACTGAGTCGTGTAGTAGAAAGTCTTATGTCGTCTCTATACTCTCAGGTCCTTGGAGTCATGGTCTAAGATTTTGATTTAACTCTTGAGATTTTGTATCTTGCTGTGTATAATTACTCAAGAAGTAATTTGACAGAGATGTAAACATTTTATCTTCTTTTATGAAGGAAGTTTTATGGTTTCAAGATCTTGTCTCAAAAAGTTTTAAATTTTCGTAATTTTTCATATTCCACTGTTAACCGAATCGCTTCCGCTGAATTTAATCATGTTTATCTCGGGTTTTGGAGATCAGAGCCCACACTTAACATGTAAAGATTCATATAGGCAATAAAATCAATATGTATGAGCTCACACTTCTCCCCCTTTTGGCATTGTCAAAAAGGTAGAAGGGTATAAAAGCTAAAAACATAGGTACTTCTCCACAAGCACAACCAAAACTTGGAAACCACATATAGCAGACACCAAATAGATAAGAAAAAGGAAAACAAGCAACTAGTATCATAATCAAAATATGGGATAAAAACCAAGAACTCATAAGATATAGTCAACCAAAGAGTTATGGTATATAAGATTAAGATTACAACCAAAGGCATGTCCTCTAGAAAAGAACCACAAACTAAAATAAAACAACAAGATGATAAATTAGTACGCCTTGGATACAATGCCCAAATGTCTTACTACAAAATAGTCTAAAAAGATAGATATGATTAGCACCTAAAGACTATATAACGAAAACATCTAAACTATATCTATGCTATATATATCAATGGGGCCATCAACAACAACATTATCATCAGCCTCAGGCTAGTAGTCCTCCTCATCATCTGATGGTACGATAGAGATAGCATCAACCTCACCATCAACACCAAAAGAACCAGCAAAGTCATCATCAGAACCAACCCGAGAACCATAATCATCCTTGGCATCATCCTCTTCCTCAACAACCCGGTCAAGCATCTCCTCATCGGTAGGAGGTCCAAAACCATGACCTAGGAACCCGACATTCTATGCATCCAAAGACATGTCACATGCATGTAATGCATTCGCCTGCTCAAGGGAAGGTACAGAAGACCCATCAAATCTAGTAAGCAGAGTGGAAACATGACCAGGAGGCAAAGACAACAAAGCTAAAGCACCAGGAGCAGGAGTAGGTCCACCATTAGCAACATCAGTGGCAGCAGAAGCAACAAATGGTTGGGGTCCAGGGTACAACTAACATATGCATAGGAGGCATAGTCAAATCCAGGGTATGCCTGGTAGGTAGGGTAGGGATGGATACATGATAGGTTCATGGTTGACATGATCTGGAAAAGTTCCCATTCGAGGTGATCCTGATCCTAAAGGTTATATACATGTTGATGCATCAGATATACCATGAGGGCTTCATTTGATATAATGAAAGAGGCATGGTCAGTGCAGGGTGGTGCAGGAGCATGGGTGGAGGTGGAGGCTCCAGGAGTGTTAGGGGAGGTAGGAAGGAAGGTCTTCTTGATGGTAGTCTCATTGATGCTTACTCCTTTTTTACTAGATTTTAATGGAGATCCTGGATAAGAGATTTCTAACTCATAGAAGCAAAGAGACCACAAATTAAGGAAGAATAAGGAGGATGGGTTCCTGAGGTGTTCTTCCCTGAGTCAAAGCAGGTCATGTGATAAAGGATGTAGTGAGACCACTTGATTATGATATTCTTCAAAAGAGAATACATTATCACAACGTTATTTTCTGCAATCTCCACTTGATTTTTCATCAGACGGACATTGCAGTTAACCACCAATGCAATAAGATAGTTTTTCATATCGAGGGAAGAGGTTGGCATGGTAGAATTTTTCCTATAGGGGACATTAGGCTTCTTCAAACACTTATGAATGTTAAAAAGTGTAAGTCATTTCTTTTGTAGAAAGCCTCAAGGTCAAGCAGGTCATAATAATCAGGGTAGTCGACCCTCCATGAGTTAGTAACCTCAGTATGGTAAATTCAGTACCGACAATCATAGAAGGCAGAACTACCTGAGTATAGGGTGGTGACATGATTGTGTCATAGTTCCATTGAAGATTTGCATTAACTCATGGACTTTCTTGGTGTTAGTGATAGAATTGTGATAGAACTAAATTTCTACACACGATGTGCTAAGGTGATGGGTTACAAACACCTCAACGACCTCCTATATAGCCTCACTCATGGTGAAATGAGGCTCATATAAAGCTCAAAAAGGGAAAGGATTCCTAGGGAGGAGTTCCTTATGTATATTTAGAGCTTGTAAGTATATAAAGGAGGTGCCATCATAGGAAACAAGGTGAGGAGCAAAAGACAATGGTGCTCCACTTGGGATAACTCTCTTCCTACGGTTAGAATCCATAAAGGCAGATGGAGAAATAAAGATAATTGAGAGATAAAGATAATTTCACAAGCAGGTCACCTAGCCACCTAGGTAGAGATAGGAAGAGGCAAGGAAGTCCAATCAGAGGTTGTGAATGGTATAGGAAGGGATGTTCGGGCCTAGGGTTTAGGTCAAGAGAGTAGGAGGTCGGGATCGTCAATTTTTCTCTAGTTGAGAGGTATACAAGTTGACCTTTGCCCTTTTTAATTTGGTCCAATGTCGACGTCGATCGAGTTCTATGATATGGAAACTCGATCGATCAGGTATTTCAACATGACCTTGGCCAGGGATCGGTCAATTTGTTCATTCGACCAATGGGTTGTTTGTCCAAAAATTAGAAATTTTAATTCCAAGCTTCTAGTATGCTAAAAATATATTTCTATAGCCTATTATTCATTTTATACATATTGAGGCACATTTCACTCATCATAGGGTACTATTTTATGAAAAATCAATTGTTTGTGAAAAATACCCAAAAACAAGCGAAACAAAGCATAAAACATGACAACTATAACACTTACAAGCAAGAGATGATAAATTTTAAGCAAGAAACATATAAGGTAAGAGAACAAATAGCTAGAAGGCATGTCAATATCATCAAGAGAAGTAATAAGCAGTTTTGATCTAATAAAATCAAATTTTTGTATAGCTATAGGTTTAGTGAAAATGTCTGCAAGATGATTCTCTGTGTCCACGTGTGTGATATAAATATCCTTCTTGGCAATGTGGTCATGAAGAAAGTGATGATGAACCTCTATATGTTTATCTCTACTATGCAATATATGATTGTGAGATAAGTTAATTGTAGTAGTATTTTCAAAATAGATAGGAGAAGTATCAAAATGAATGTTAAAGTCTTGGAGCATTTGGTTCATTCATAGGACTTGGGCACAACATCTCCCAGTTGTAATGTATTCAACCTTGGTAGTTGAAAGAGACACAATTCTTTGTTTCTTAGAAAACTAAGAAACTAGGCATGGTCCTAGGAAGAAGCAAGTGCCACTTGTGCAATTTCTATCAATCAAACAACTTGCATAATCAACATCACTATAGGAAGTTAGAGTAAAGTCCCTTGACTTTAGATACCATTTTCCAAAATTTTGAGTCTTGAATAGATACCTCAAAATCCTCTTAACCACTATGAGATGTGATTTTCTTGGACTTGACTGAAAACGAGCACTCAAGCTAACACTAAACAATATATCAGGTCTAGAGGCATTTAAATAAAGTAAACTTTGAAACATACCTCTATAGAGCTTCTCATATACCTTTTCTCCTTACTCATCTCTATCAAGCTTGGCGGTGTTTAACATTGAGGTGTCAATTGGCTTGGTGTTCTTCTTCCCAAAGCACTTGAGTAGTTTTCTGGTGTACGTGCCTTGGTTGATGAAGTTCCCTATTTTTATTTGTTTGATTTGAATGCTAAGTAAGAAAGTAAGCCCCCCCATCATGCTCATCTCAAACTCACTCTACATAAGAGCACTAAACTCCTTGCAAAGATCAAGATCAGTTCCGCCAAAGATAATATCATCAACATAAATTTGAATATTCAAGAAATTGCAAGAAGTGTGTTTTAGAAACAAGGTAGAAATTGACTTTGCCCATGATATATCCACTATCTAGAAAAAATTTCTTTAGCTTCTCATACCAAGATTGAGGTTCTTGTTTGAGTCCATAGAGAGTTTTTTGTAACAAATAAATGTCATTTGGTAAATATTTATGTTCGAAACAAGGATGTTGAGAAATATATACTTCCTCCTCAATTGTACCATTCAAAAATACACTTTTAACATCCATTTAATGAAGAGAAATTTTTTATTACTAGCATAAGAAAGCAACAGTCTAATCGACTCAAGCCTAGCTTTAGGTGCATATGCTTCATCAAAATCAATACCTTCATGTTGGTTATAGCCATGAGCAACTAACCTTGCTTTATTTCTTACCACTTTTGTGATTTGATCAAGCTTGTTGTGATAGACCCACTTGTGTCCTATGATTTTTCTATCACTTGGTCGTGGAACTAAGGTCCACACTTTGTTCTTATCAAACTTTTCCAACTATTCTTGCATTCCTAGTATCCATTCATTATCCTTGAGAGCTTCTTTGACATCTTTTGGCTCAAGTTGAGAGATGAAGGTGATTTAGGCTTGTTCTTTGTTGAATGCAGATCGTGCCCTCACTCTTTCTAAGGGATCACCTATGATAAGATCGTTTGGATGATGCTTTGAAAATTGGGGAGTTGAATCCTTCTTTTCTGCTTCTTTCTCTTCTTCATAAACTAACACCTCCTTTCCTTTATCAACAATGTTAGTTCTTTCAAGTGAGGGATCACCTAATCTACAATATCATCATTAACAATGTTCTTGAAAATTGAGGGGTTAGTCCCAACAAATCTAACATTGACAGATTCTTATACTTTGCTCAATTCAATGTTAAACACTCTATAAGCCTTGCTAGTAGTGTTATATCCAAGAAAGAAAGCCTTGTAAGACTTCAGATCAAACTTGTCAAGGGAATCCTTGATGTTCAAAACAAAACATGGACAACCAAAAAGATGAAAGAAATCAATGGAAGGCTTTCTAACATCATAGTTCATAGGGGTTTTCTTCAAAGTTGGATGAGTAAAAACCTAGTTTTGCACAAAACATGAAATACTAATAGCTTCGGCCCAAAACTTCATTGGAGTATCATACTCTAGAAGCATAGTTCTAGCCATTTCATGTAGTGACATATTGTTTCTCTATATAACCCCATTATGTTGATGTGTTAAATATGAATAAAAGTTATGTGCATAGCCAAATTCCTCACAAAATATTCAAACAAGTCATTTTTGAATTCTCCCCAATGATCACTGTGGATAGATATAATCTGGTAAGAAGCTTCATTTTAAATCGTTTGTGTGTCACTTTTTTAAACAAGAAAGAAAGTCCAAGTGTAGAATTACAAGTCATCGAAAATCACAAAACAATACTTGCAATCACGAAGCGATTGCATACACATTAGTCTTGATAGATCAATGTGAATAATCTCAAGAACTCTTTTGGTGCTAAGGAATCCTTTAGATTTGAAGGAAGACCGGTTTTCTTTCCTTGTGTGCAAGGATGACATTCCTCATCCTTTTCAAAATCCAATTTATGAATTCCCTTTACCAAATTCTTTTTCTCAACTTCTTTAATTGATGCATATTTAAATGACCAAGCCTACGGTGCCATAAGGAAATATCATTCAAATTGGCAACAAGACATCTACCAACAGTAGGCTTAATAGAGTCAAGCACAATAATATAGAGATTGACGTTTCTAGTTCCTTTATATAACATAGTAGGAGAGGGAATCTAGAAGAAACATGAAAGTGAGGTAAAATGAACAAGATAACCATTATCACAAAGTTAACTAACACTTATTCAATTGTGATGCAATCCATCCATAAGAAGAACATTCTTGATGCATAATGAATCACCTACATCACCCTTACCTATCATCTTACCCTTTTTGTTGTCACCAAATGTAACTGACCCTCCTTTCTTCTTTGTGAATTGGTTGAAGTGGCTGATTTCACCTGTCATATTCTTTGGCAAACCACTATAAACAATCCATTTTCCTTTTACCTTCCAGAAAGGAAGATGTCACATCAACAATCCATTTTTCTTTTACATTCCAAAAAGGAAGATGTTAGTTCCCAACTCAAACTTTGGATTCTGGTGTTAGATTGGAGATCTCATTTCATCTTTAGGTTGGTCCCCTTCTCTCTATACTATATATAATAAGTAGAATAATGGTCATCACTCTTGCAATGCACACAAACGATAGGATTCTTAGAGTTGTATGACTCTCTAAGAAAAATAGGAGATTCCTTGCTCTTTTTCTTACCCTTTCCCTTTCCCTTGCTCTTTGGATCTCCTGCTACATATCCTAAACCACTATGTTTGGTAGAGTGATCTAGAACTTCATTGAGAAACTTTTTCCCTTTTAAAAATTTCTGTAAGGAAGCTCTTAATTTTTGTTTATCATCACTAAGAGTAATGACAGTAGAAGACAAGGTAGCATGATCATCTTGTGCATGAAGTAAGTCGGCCTCCAAGCAGAGGGCTTTAGTGAGATAAGAATCTTTTTCTAAAGACTAGAAACTTGATGACTAGGCAATAAAGATCTAGAAGATAGATCATTAAATTGAGCAAGCAATCTAGAGTTCTAAGCATAACAAGCTCATCAAGATAAATTCTATTCTCGTCCTTAATAGAACCAACAATATTAAGATAATCATTTTTAGTTCTAAGTAAATCAAGCTCATCTAGACATTTTTGGTTTTGTTCCTTAAGAAAAATGATGTTCTTAAGGTAGACACCATTCTCCACTTCAACTCCACTGTATTGAAGCTCAAGACCAAGAAATTACCCTTACAAAGAACCAATACTATAAAGATGTTTTTTCTCACTTTTCTTAAGTAAATCAATTCTAGCGTACAAATCATCAATGATCTTCTCTAACTTCTTTTTAGACTTGCATTAAGAATAAGAGGAATGTGAAGCATTTAACATGTTAAGAAGAATTTCTTTGGATAACTCATGAAATCTTACCTCACTTACCTCACCAATGTCTTCACTTGTAGAGGCCATGAGTGCTAGATGGCATTCACCTTCATTGGAGCTTGAGCCACTAGAGGAGGATTTCTCCCAAGACACATGAGTTGCATCCTTTCTCCTTCTCTCCTTATCCTTCTTCTTGTACTTCCCATCTTTCTTGTACTAATCCCTTTTCTTGTGTCTTCTCTTATGGTAGACCTTTTTTCCCTTGGGGAATCCATTCTTGTAGTTCCCCTTTTGACCACATTCATAGCATCTTGGGACAGAATATGAGGAAGACTTCCCTTGAAGTTCTTTCCCTTAGAGTAATTTACTTAATGATCACTAGGGTCATCATCTTCACTTGAGGAAGGAGGAGAGGACCAACAAGCAAGTTGTTGTTGGAGAATCATTGCCTCCACTTGAGCTTTGAAGGCATTTTATTTGATCTTTATTGATTCCTTTTCCTCTTGTCTGTCATCTTTATCTTACTTGTCTAGCCTTGACTCATGAGCTTGAAGGTTAACAATGAGATCCTCGTTGTCTAAGTCACCACAACTTCTAACTTCTTCAATGGAAGTCACCTTTGGGTTCCCATCTCTTGGGAAGAGACCTTAGGATCTTAGAGTTGATAGTCCCTCTATCCAAGGTGTGTCCCAAGCTAGCAAGTGCATTGATGATGGTGTTGAGACTTCTGTACATCTCAGCCACTCTTTCCTTCTTATCCATCTTGAAGTTTTCAAGTAGTCCATTGAGTATGTAGATCTTTAACTCCTTTACTTGTTGAGTGCTTTCATAGGTAATGCACAACTTGTTCCAACCCCAAGATGAGATCCGGTTGAACTCAAAGGGAGTGAGGGAAACATAGATGATGCTTGTCACCTTGGCATTGAGTTGCGCCTTCTCGAGTGTAGCTTTATCCCAAGTAGCTACATCACCCCCCAGTTCCTTATATATAAGAAGCACACCTTCTACATGTCGTAGTTCATACCTTAAAGGTGGAACTGCATTCATCATTTCCAATAAATGAAATTTGTGCCATCGTAGACTGGGGGGTCTCATGGAGAAGCCTCCCTCTAGGTTGAGGGACCCAAGTAAGTTGCCCATCTTCTTATCTTGTAGGATATGTGTTGGATAAGATCGTGCCTCTGATATCACTTGTAGGATCAAAGGGCTCTAGAGGGGGGTGAATAGAGAAAAAGACTTGCACAAAAATTGTTAGACCCTCAAGTTACTTCAACTAGGCACAATTATAGATAGTGAATTTGATGGCAATCTAAACATAAATAGTAAAGAGAGATTGAGACAATCACTTAAATAAGCCTTTTAGAGTGGTTCCACTCTTCAAACTAGGAGAGAGTCAGTCCACTACCTAGAGAGGTCAAGATCTAGGATATTACAACCCATGTATACTTATACCCCACTATAAGACATACAATTTGACCTTCCTTTTCTTAGACAAAGATATCCAACTCCCCCTTGAGGTCAAGGGTGCCAATAACGTTACAACCAAATTCTTACCTATCCAAATCTAAAGTCTTTTACCTCACCAAGGTCTTACCCACTCTTGTAGGCAGCTGGAAACTTTCGCCAAGGAGATCCCCTCTTTGCAACGAGTCTTTTGCCTTGTAGGATCCCACTATACTTCCAGATCTTCGGCCTTATCCTCCTCCTTCACTCAAAGAAGCTTTTTGAACCTTCTTTTATAGCTTGAAGAAGCTTGCACCTTCTCCTTCACTTGAGAAGCTTTCACCAACTTGATCTTAAAGAAAGGGGTTGGTAAAAGAGAAGCTTTGAGATATTTACAAGTATGAAACAAAGTAGCTCCTCACACATATCCTATCTCACTCATAATGGAAAATTGAAGTGTAATAAAGATAGAGAAAGGGGCTCAAGTGGACTGGACACACTCAACTATAGCAAGGACCTTGAATAACATGAAAGAGAAACCTTGAAATGAACTCCAAGAGGTCCTATTTATAGTTGGGGGTGTCCACTAGAGGGTAGGAACACTTAGGAATATATTCTAGCCATTTAGGGTGTTACAACTGATAAAGTTTGAGTTTTGTAACACTCCAACTGTTGGAACCACTTTTTCTACATTTTCTATACAGTACAGTCGGTCGAGTTTTCACAAAGGCAAATCAACCGATTGCACTATGCACCAAAAGCCAATTTCAAGCATCTGTCAAGATTGTCCTATGTGCTATTCGACTGATTTCTTGAAATGAATTTTGCTGAGTGCAGGGATGAGTCAAGTTTTGTGAGTGGCAAACTCGACCAAACCAAAGAATTCTCAAAATCCATCAAGGGATTGGTCAAGTTTCAATCTCGATCGATGAACAACCTGTAATGAATTTTAGAAAATTTCTTTTGAGTGATCAAACATACAAACTAAGGGTTACAAATTTTTCTCATCTCAATTACAAGTCATATCATCAATACAAATGATTACAAAAATAATCTAAGATAATTTGCAGTGTTTTCCACAAAAGTGCATTTGCATTGCTTTTGACTTGAACAAAGGAAAGCTAGGGCTTGATGAATTTGATCCTTTCATTTACTTAATACCTAAAATCAATATCAAACAAACATATTAGATACTTATGAATGGAATAGTTAAGTCATTATCCAAATATGAACACTATATAACTCTCAAGTCAACATACTCCCCCTTTTTGACAGTGACATACCATTCTTCAACATATTGAATAAGGATATGGAATTTGAAACCTTTATCTTGTGAATTGCAAGGGGATGTAAGATAGAACGGTGTGAATTTCTCCCCCTCAAATGGTTACTCTTTACCTACATGGTTAGTCTTTCCACAAAAAGCTATATCACATATATATACTACATGGTCCTTAAAGGGG
The DNA here is from genome assembly GCA_963693085.1 of Alisma plantago-aquatica. Classification (NCBI taxonomy): domain Eukaryota; kingdom Viridiplantae; phylum Streptophyta; class Magnoliopsida; order Alismatales; family Alismataceae; genus Alisma; species Alisma plantago-aquatica. The sequence goes on from OY856413.1 coordinate 565,036,115, forward strand.
AGCTTCACCTCACGCCCTTTGCCATGGAACAAGGCATTACAACAATAACACTTTGCGTTGTTCAAATATATAGAACCATAGATGGAGGAGGATAGGATCCTTGAACAACAAGTCTAGAATCTCCTTAGAAGATACACCCCAGCCTGCCTCCCTACAGCGATCTGCTGACCCACAACTGACCCCACCTTCCACCATGGTACAACACTAACGACACCAACCCTCCCATCTACCATTGTGATACCATCCAGATGATACATGGGACACCACCCCCTAGTCCTAACCATCATCATGTACCAAATCTGTTGGCCTTCATCGAATCTGTTAGGCACTGGCAGAGGAGACAACCTACCCCGTCCAATTCCTACTCAAACGTTGCTGACCCAGGTCGTCATACATGGTCCTTCTTCATATTGGCCTCCCCTCCCTCTCTAGCGGCGAAGCAAATTTAGGCATGTTGACCAAGAAGTTGGACATATATAAGAGATGGGAGACCATGATCATTGGAGGGTGACACACAGTTTGAAGGAGGCACATTAGTAGTGGCCATTCCGGTTGGTCTTAGTGCTCCACCAAGCATGATGCCTGTAGAGGCCAAGGATCAAAGCACTATGATGCATACAAGGACATCACATGATGCTCAAGGCATAGAGACGGTACAAATTTCAACCACTTTGAACAACCACAAGGGAGGACAACAAGGACGAGCTACCACTTCAACAAGATCTAAGCATGTAATGTGTTCCTCTTTTCTAGTAGCTAAGGATAGATCAGGTGGAATGTCAAGATCCTTTATGGTTGCGTCCATGTGTCTGGTGCACAACCTTCTAGGTCAACCAAATAGTCATGCTTGTAACATAGCTTCCTATGTGCCATCAAATGAGAGTGTTAGATTAATAGGTGCGGAAAGAATGAGACAATTATACAGTAGGTCAGGAGCAAGTGACACAATAGTAAAAAATACCATCCCTAATGGGGGGTCCACAGATATTGGAGGGAGGGATGCAGGTCTTAGGAGGCTAGTTTGGTCTAGAGATAATTTGGATCTCAGTTCATCATGGAGGTCCAAGGGGTTCGATGACATTTTTTTCACAACCTTTTGGGTGTGAACCTATGAGAAGCACAAATGAGGAGGAAGAGAAAATGATTTTCTTTCAATCCTTATTCGGTGATGACCCAGATGGGTGTGAGGAGATAGAGGGCCTAGGGAGTCTGTGAGAGACTGTTATTAATAGAGAAAGAGGATATAAGATTAATGGGGAAAATTAGAATTTGGAACGCTAGTGGGGTTGCCAATACCAGAACTATGGAGTGCCTCAGGTCCTATCTAGAGAACGTGACTTGTTGGATCTAGCCATACTAGAGTCATTTTTACATCACACTAGAGTGGAGGACTTCAAAATTTTGATGGTATTCGAGTGGGTGGCCACTAATGGGTTGGAAGGGGGTAAGATATGGGTCTTATCTTCAATCTTCCTATCACCTCAGGTGTTGGGTTCATCACATCAACATCTTTCCCTAAAATTTTCTTTACGACGTTAAAGATAGGCGTCTCTATCATATATGTGTCATGCTACGCATATGACATAAGGGTTTTATGGGACAAGCTCAATATTATTAGGGTTTGTATAGGAGATTTACCATGGTTAGTAGCAGGCAATTCAACTCTTACATGTCTAATGATGAGAGGATAGGACTAGAAGAACCATCTGATCCGACAATGAGAGAGTTTAATGATTGGATAGCATCCATGGGGCTTGAAGAGATCCCCTTTGTAGGGAGTCGATTTACATGAGTAGATAGTCAGGAGGGCTACCCTACTCAATGGGGCTGACTTGATAGAGGCTTCACATCCAGTTGTTGGACACACCAATGGAAGAATTCAAAAGAACATCTATTGAGGATGAGAGCATCCGACCACTGCTCTATGATTTTTCATCTATCTTTGGGTAGAGAGACAACCAAACCATCAAGGCTTAAATTTCTATAAATATGGCTTCATCATCCTACTATTCTAGAGTTGATTAGAGAACACTGGACATTAGATAATGGGGGTGACCCATCCTACAAGATCTATGAGAAACAAAAGAATATCAAAAAATCCCTTAACTTCTGGAATAAAGAAGTAGTTGGGAATATCTTTAATAATGTTAGGAAGATTGAATAATAGGTCAAAACTCTCTAATATCAATATCTCTTCAACGACATTGGAACTGGACAATCTTTATCAAGTGGGGTCAGAATTAGAGGAACTACAATAGTGGGAAGAATGCTACTATAGAGAGAGGTTAGGGGATAGATGTGTTAATGAAGGGGATAGGAATACTATATTATTTTATTCCCATGTAAAAGTGAGGAGGAGGAGATAAAAAATTGATAAACTAAGGAAGGAGAACAAGGCTTGGGCAATAGGGGAAGAAGAGGTCATGTAGGAAACCATCAATAACTTTTCTAAGGTCTTTTCATCAGAAAACTATATAGACACAGAGCCTTATACCAGAACCCTTGAACCAATAATTTAGGACAGCGATAACCTTAGGCTGCTAGAACCTATTACAGATATAGAGGTTAGAGAAGTGATCATGAGCATGGATGCGGATAGCGCACCGGGACCTGACAGATTCGCAGTAAGTTTTTACCAATTTGCTTAGGACATCGTGAAAAAGCATGTCATCCATTTAATTAATCACTGCATCAAGGGACTTGATGTTCATAGGATCCTAAAATGTTTCAAGTTGATTCTAATCCCCAAAGGAGATAGATGTAAGTGTGTGAAAAACTTTAGGCCAATTAGTGTTGGTAATGTTTCCCTAAGAATCATCTCAAGAACTCTCTTAGCTAGGATTTCCATCTTCATCTCTAGACTCATCTCTCTAGAACAAACCTCATTTGTTAAAGGTAGGAGTATCAATGACAACATTTGTCTAGCAGAAGAAATCATCCATGACCTCAACCAAGGCAAAGTAGGTCAGGAGAACATAGCAGTCAAAGTGGATATGTCAACGGCTTTTGAGAGGATAGAGTAAGGTTTCCTAGAAAATGTACTAGGTGCCTTTAGTTTCAGTAGAGAAACAATCAATGTCATTATGAACATTGTCTGAGGGGCATGGTTCCTGGTATGGGTAACTGGAAAAACAAATGGGTTCTTTTAATCTTCTAAGGGTTTATGACAAGGTGACCCTCTCTCACCACTATTGTTTATTCTATCACTAGAGGTTCTATGGAGGTACATTAAAAGGGAGGCAGATAGTAAGAGAATAGAGAGGTTCAGAACTTGAGGTGGTGGGGTTGCCCCATCACACCTTATGTTTGAAGATGATTTTATTTTATTCCTCAACCTTTTAGGTAACTTGAGAGAATGTCTAGAGGCCACCCCTTTGACCTATGAGTTCTTTTCAGGTCAGAAGGTGACAAAGAGAAAACCTTGGTCATGATAGGAAAAACATCTGACCTTAGGAAAGAGCACACTGTACATACATGGGGTTGTTTTGAAGATAACAACCAGATTCCCTATTTAGGAGTTGTGTTGATCAAAGGTAGGGTCCTGATTAGACACTTTGACAGTTTTGAAAATAAGATCATGAAAAGGATAACGTCTTCGTTTGGGAACCTTCTCTCCTTCTGTGGAAGGCTTACACTAGCCAAATCTGTTCTTACATCCATCCCCACCCATAACTTGAATGCTTGTGCAGTCCCCAAAGACATCTTGAGGGACATTGAGAGGAAGATAATAGGCTTTCTTTGGGGACCTAGAGACGTTAATGGTCTAGGTGGGATGTTGTGTCCTCTCCAACTCTAGATGAAGGTTTATGCCTCCAAAATATCCAAGATATATACTAGGAAAACTTGATGAAGGAGGGTTGGAACATCCTTCAAGGGTCTTCCTCTGGGCATAATTTTGCATCAAGAAATATGGCAAGGATAGATGGGATTTAGGCTTGCACCACCCATGAAATCTTAATAAAGGCAATGCCTCATTCCTATATTGAGGAGGATATGGGATATTTTTCCCATTATCAAGCAAAACACTAGATGGGAACTTGGCTCAGGTAATATTCCTTTTTGGGGTTCTATTTCGAGAGATGAGCGGCTAGATAGATGGAAACATGATGGCATTGACGCCATCCCTAGCCTTAGAGTCAAGGACTTTTTTGAGGTTGGCAGTAATAGCATACGGGACCTGATCAAACTCCAAAGTGTTCTCAAAGATGAGGGAGTAGTAGCAGTCATGAATAGATTGAGAGACACATCAATGAGAGAGGATTGACTTATTTGTACGCCATGGGAAGATGGCCTTTTTACCATTGAATCAACTTTGAGTATCTATTCGAGATCTAGCCTGATCCACCATCGTGATGGACTCACCTCCTATTAAAGAGTGAAATCAATCCACCTCTCTACTAAAAACAATGGTAAACAAAATCCAATTTGGATAGCAGCGGAAGATAAAATTTTAACTATATTCAATTTAAATAAAGTGTACATAAAAATTTCCCCAATATGGGTGTACATGCTTTACACAAAAAGAGGATCTAAGTAGAAGGAAACTACACTACTCCACATTTGTCTCCAAGCAACATATCCATCAGCTAAGTCCAAGCCAAAGCCAAGATCTTCAAGTCCTATACATCACCTTGCTCCACATCTGGGTGGTTGGGAAGGCACCCAGAAAAAGGGAAAGGAAAATAAAAGTATGTGTCACTAAACCATACCAAAGGTGAAAAGATAAATATAAGAAATAAATTAGGCTAGGGATTCATCACAAGATGAGACATCAAGAGTATGAGGCTTTATTTAATGAAACTTGCCAATAACAAAAGTAAATAAAGGATTTGCATGTAAATTAATATGTCTACCTAACTAAGTAGGGTTGAGGCACCTACCAGACCTCTAACCTTATGTGAGGGGAGAATAAGACATTCCCAGTCACCTATAATATTATGGGGAGAAATACACACATTCCCCTAGGGCGATTTTATACATGCCCTCTGTGGGTGGTTGTACAAAAGTACCTCTACTTTACAATTAAATAGAACATATAACTTCATGCTAGCAAATGAGTTATGGCAAGATTAATCAAAGGATTTATGTTACACGGCAGTGGGGTATAAAACCCAAACAAGATAATACTACAACTGATTTTGAGGTGTAAGTAAATTAGATTTCAAGAATAATGGATTAGGCCAGATTAAACCTCATTAGGGAACATGGGTAATGGTATAAATAATTTCCCAACTGAAGATGTAGCCTTTAATATTGATTCCAATTATCAACTTGCACCACTTAGTTGATTCGATGTTCCACTTTTCCTAATAACATCACCATGTTTATGTATTAGAACTATATTCCTTCATTAAATGCTTAAAACCCTAAAGTTGTCAATTTTTCTACAAATCACCGATTTAGGTCTCAAAAACATTATCATTGTCTTAGTTGTGGTTTTTTTATTATCAAAATAACATATATATTTGTATATTTTTGAGTTACTGACTTTTTAGGACATTTTCCATATTTATTAGTTAATTAAATTAACCCGAAAAATACATATTATAAAACCTAAGAATAAGACCACAAAAATATCACCACTGACTTAGTTAGGTTTTTCTAATTAAGAAAACATATAATTTTGCATATTTTGGAGTTATGAAGGTTAAAGTGTATTTTTGGTGATTTTTAGGCATTTAATTAATTTTCTAAAAATTCTTTTTGACAAAACTAAAAACCAATACTTGGAAATATTTTAATTAAAAATAACATGTTTTTTGAGTTCATAACATATTTTACTTTAATTTTTAGACAAACGAATCAAAAGTTATGAATTATTAAAAATCGATCAATTAGAAATCGACACATCGTCAATTTATAAGATCATTAGTTTTAACCATGTAATAAGAAATATATGGGAAAGGGGGTTATGAAGCTCACACCAAGGGAGGATAATAAGGTCCAAATAGCAAAGGTCAAGATTATAAGGTCTGGTTTCTCCAAGCCTATCTCCTTTCTTGAACAAAGATCACCAAGGAGGAGCTTAAGAATCCAAATTAGAGAAATTTGGAAACCATATGAGCCTTTATCTCCAAAGTAGGCTCCCTTTATTACCTTGGGTCAGAAACTTCGTGGCAAAATATCAAAGGAACTATTCTCTAAGCTAGAGTAAAGAAAAATAGACCAAGAGTTTCGAATTTGTGAGTTGGGAAAGGGGTATGCATGGCTATTTATAGAAAAAGTTCAAGCATGAGGTGTTTCATGGGACTTTCCATGTGTCATTAGCCTAGGGCTTCATGGTTTTGCAAGTGGATACCACATGGAGGCTCTAAAATATCTAAGGTCAGTTTTTGGACGTTTCTAGGCCCTCTCAACCGACCTCCATAAAGGAAATAACCCCATTGGTCGATGGCTTCTAATGGTAAGCTCACTTATAAAGAGAAAAACCCTAAAATGCCCTTGGAAAGCAAATACCATCAAACCAAGGTGAAACTATGTGCTCCCATGGTTTTATAATTCGACCTTAGTAAGGTGGTATCTAATTATTATAATTCATGTGATATTTTGCAAAGAAAACCTTCCAATTGGGTAAATTTCATAAAAGTCCATAATGTACCTAAAATTGCATAACTTGCACAAACATCATCCAAATTGGACCAAACTTCATCCACAAGTTATAGTTGATGTGTAGAATATTAATTTTCCATTATTTATATATTTTTTAGTTATGTTACCACATTATTTATTACTTATGCCTTTTATTCATTTTCTCTCTCCTAAACTTATCCTAATATTTCAAGGTTGTCCAAATTAGATGAAATTTGACATGCAGGCTAATTTTGATATGTAGATTTTGAATTTGAATTTTTTTCCTATTTTGAGACTTATTTTTATGAGATATGCCATATGGCCCATTAACGGCCCATTATCTAAATTTCGTATCTTCATATTACTACCAAAATGAGTTATGTGGCATATTTTATGTTTTCAAATCACATCAAAAAGTTATATTAAGATTTGGAGCACTTATTTATGGTAATTAAGCTTTCAATGAGGTATTCGTGCATAAACCCAAATATTGAGAGAAAAGGTGAACAAATGTTCATGAAACCATCATATTCTCCACAAATGAAACAGAAAGGCCAAAGAGGATATAGATGAAAGGAAAAGATGGAAAAGAGGACCAAAAGACAAAATGCCCAGAATTCAGTATGTTACAGCGCTCCACCCCTTAAAGAGGATTTCGTCCCCAAAATCACTAGCAGTTAGGGAAGGGTGAGTGTGCAACCTAACATCATTAGGTTGTTCTTCCAACCACAAAACTTCCACCAAAACTTATACTTCAACTACACCTAAGGGTTCAGAATCTTCACATACAACTCAACATAGGTTTGGTTCTCAAGGATAACCTATGGTTCCACCATTAAGATGAGATCTAACATTATTTACATTTTTGGCTCATTAGGATTACATCCATTATGATATCGCATTATCATCATTATTTTAATTATGTCATGTCATAATCACTTTATTGCAAAAAGGGTTATATTCCATTATCATCCATTAAACTATTTATATGTGTTTCTCATTTATCTTATCAAGGATTTTATCACAATTAGGGGTCACTCAATTATCTCAACATTCATTATTATATTTGATCATTGTCCTTAATAATTTGGATTTCAACTTCCTTATCCTCATAGCATCACTTTATTAATTATAACAAATTAATTTACATGAATATAATACATTCTATCCAATTCGTGGTTAAGCATATAATTCTTCCAATTAATGTCGCATTAGTTACTTATATTCATATTAAACATGTTCACATCATCACATTGTCTTTATTGCTCACATTAATGTCACCATTAATCATTATTCATTTATATTATTTATTTTGCACATTATGTGAATCCAGTTACTTCATATTCACATTGAAGCCTTTACATGTATATTAAATGATCAAGGTGGGACATCCTACATGTTAATGAATCGATTCACATTAAGTGACTAATCACATGTGTATTAGATAACAAGGTAACTTTCATTTTATATTGATTACTTGATTAATATGTGATTAGATGATTATATATATCATTTATGTGTACCAAAGTATGTTAACTAACTATGGCACTTAACATCATTAATGCATCATGAAAGGCAATAAGGCTCTATATGTTAGGGTTAGATGATTACAACTTAGAGTTTAGGTCACATGACCATTATTTCTCTTATTCATCGTTAGCATGCATTAAATTTGTATAATGCTATAATTATCTGAGTCATCATATCATTAGGGATTATAGGTTCATGACATGATCAACATATTACGTCTTGACAAATAGAATTGATATTTATATTATGTGTATTGTATATAAATTAGGGTTCAAGCACATGCATTATTCCTTAGATTATCATAATGTGTTCATTAATATATAAACAAACATGTTAGGGTTACAACTATTAACTTGTTTGGTCAAACCTGAACATACAGTCATACTAACCTCATATCCACAGAGTTAGGGTTTCTAAAGATTGATTAGATAAACTTGAAGATGTTATAGGCTTCCATCCCCCTAAAGAGGATTTCGACCACGAATTCTAACCACTCAAACATCATCAACTAACTGTATTCCATCCCTTAAAGGGTTCGACCCATCAAGCCAAACTACACTAGTTGGAGTCTAACTAAACCATACTCAAGATTCATCATGCGTCCACTATGCACTCTGATATCATTCCAAACACCCAAACTCTAAGGTATAGGTTCTCTGGATAAACTTATCCTAGCATGTAGTCCTAAGGGACATAAAGAATTTCTTGGTATATATATCCTCGAACAAGTCATAAGGTTATCATATTAGGGTTCTAGGACAAACCAACATACATGTGAAACTTAAGTCAACTATTAGGATATCCAAAGATATACAACACAAAACTCTAAGGTTACTATTGCCTAAAGGCAAACTATTTCAGGCAATTCGTATTAGCTCAGGCCAGGCCGGTATCATATGGGCACGAGAGTCCTCGTAAACCAAGCTAGTTGTAACATCCTTGACCTGGGTTATGAACTAACCCTAGGTGTTTTGCCTAAATATGTAATTAAATCCTTGTGATTATCTTTTTGCATGTAATTAAGTTCCTAAGGAACATACATTATTATTCATGTCCCTTTTAAACAATGATTGTAGTATTGTTTGGGAATACAGGGACCTATGTGCAAATTACCCAGGTAAGGGGTTTAACTTGCAAAATTTAACAAGTTAAGATGTTACTTTTATGATGAGACATCATATGAGTGAATACGATGAGGTAAGATGGATTTCCCAAGCTTGGGCATCAAGATGCAGCTTGTGGAATGATCCTTGTGCTTAAAAACCCTAATTTGGATTAAAGTGCAATTTACCCAAATGTGGGGTGAAACTTATAATATACACCATCTTGAACATATTTTATGACTCTTGACATCATTTAGATTAATAATGATGAAGGGGGGCACTTCATTTGAATAATTATATAATAAGGAACATTTTTGTAATTAAATCACCTAGTATGAGTAAGGAGACCTTTTATATATGTACCTTAGTTTGCATATTGGTTTTCTTTACCCTTGGATCTTGAGTTTTGATGGGCTTTGATTAAGTTTTGATAGCTTGAACGTGCCTTAGAAATAAGGAGGGACTTGGATGAGAATTACATGCTTTAGAGGTCCTTATGGTGAAAATTAGCCTAAACTATATAAGCACCTTTCTTTCCCAAACCAAGCAAACGTTTTCCTTCACTTCCTCACTTCTTATCTTTCTCAACCGGCCAAAGCAAAGATCAGGAGCTCAAGGGGACTACCAACCTGTTCTAGGTAAGATAACACCACCTTCTAGCTTGAATTCATGGAGGAAATCCATGTATAAGATTGGTTTTAGGGTTAACTCACTTAGGTTCTTTGTTCTAGCCGACCATCCCCATCTTTTTCTTGAAGAATTGACCTTGGCCGACCTGTGGAGCTCAAGACGCCATTAAAGGCTTGAAGCTTGGAAGCTTGGAAGCTCTAGGAACCATGTTTGAGGCGGGTTTTATAACTGTAACTCCTAGCTTTGTTATGCATACTTTTGTTCATGTTTTTTGTGCTTAGTTCTTCTTCTACCTCCCTTCTTCCTTGCTCTTTTGCAAGCAAAACAGTGGTGTAACCGACCTGATCAGAGGTTAGGGATGATGGGCGTGGATTCCTAGGTCACTTTATGAAACGACCTTGGACCCTTTGGGTCCAAACGGGTGCAACTCGTTTAAGGTCAAACGGGTTCACACCCGTTTGATCTCAAACGATCTTGCAAGGTCGATTGGATCAAAACGATCCCAAGACCATTTCATAGGGTTGACCAAGGGATGAACGTTTGAGGGTCTGTTCATAATGTATTGAATTTCATTCCTACAAATAATCATAATCTAAATCCTAACCAATTGAGAGTTGAGGGCACTTCAAAACCCTAACCCTAATCAGGTTAAAATTGCTGATTTTTAAATATAGATCTTGTTGAGTTTTGGGTTGAAGGACCCAAACGGGTTCAAACCCGTTTGGGGTTCACCCAAACGGTCTCACACTCGTTTAGTGACATTCCAAGATGGTTTGGAGGTCTAGGGTTTAGGAAAATTGATCAATTGAAGGTCCAATTTCAATAGGATGAAGAATTGATAAAAGTGCTGATTTTAGACCTAATTAGGGTTCAACCCTAATCAAATCAACTTAGAATTTTGTCCAATTTTGGGCAAACGGTCTCAAGATCGTTTGGAGGTCATCCAAACGATCTCAAGACCGTTTGGGCCAAGTTTGGGCCCATTTGGAGTTCAATTGATGGGTTCAATTACACTTTGTTTCACATTGTTGAAAATTGGTGATTAGCCAATTGGAAACCCTAATTGAGTTAGACTTAATCCTAATTAGCTTTCAATTGAGGGTCAAATTGGAGTCCAATTGATTGAGGCTCATCCTAATTGACTCAATTTGTAAGTGGTTAACATGGCATTGGCCAATTAAAGGCTTCAACATAGGAAACCCTATTCAATCATAACCTATGTGTCACCTTTTATGTTCATGCGGTTTGAACCCAAGTAGGTCCACACTCATTTGAGTTCAAACGAGTCCACACTCGTTTGAGTCCAAACGAGTCCACACTCATTTGATCTCAAACAGGTTCACACTCGTTTGATCTCAAACGGGTTCACACTCGTTTGATCTCAAATGGGTTCACACCCGTTTAGACTCAAATGGGTTCGCACCCGTTTAGACTCAAGTGGGTCCACACCCGTTTAAGATGAAGTGGGTCCACACTCGTTTAAGGCTCAAATGGGTTCTAGGTCGTTTGAGGTTAAATGAGTTCAAGGTCATCTAAGAATCAAATGGGTTGAAGGTTGAAGGTCAAACCCTAAACCAGTTAGAGATTTTTAAGGTTGATTATACTTAATCACTTGAAGGTGTAAATGGTTCAATGATGATCTAATCTAAACCATAATGGTAACTTAAGATATTAAGGGACTAAGTGATAAATGAATTGACCCATGATGATGATCAATGGGTAATTTACCAAAATGCCCCTGAGAGGTTTAATTGAGTTATACCTTGTTCTAATCAAACCCTAATCACTTGATAGTGGTGATTTGGTTTATGTAGATCAAAGGGGACTTAACCCAACCTAATCCAAGTGGTGTAATCACCATCTACTAGTGAGAGGAGAGAGAAAGTACCATTTATGGTGGAAACTCAAGTAAAACACCTTCAATATACATGAATATGCATGATTAGGGTATGATCCACTTATGAGAGATCATGGAAACCCTAATTATGATAATTGGTGAATCTTAATCTTATCTGAGGGCTTTAATGATGATGTTCTCATACATGCCATGAGGTGAATAGTAAACCCTAATTCTAGGGTGATGACATATATTGTGAATAGTAAACCCTAATTGATGAAAATCAGGGAATCTAACCCTTGTAAGAGTATGAGGGTACAAATCTTGATTTGAACTGCTTACTATTATCAGTTGAATTAACCATACATGTTTTTATACATGATGGTGATCATATCCAGGTAAGGATTATGATTTCATATTCATTGAAAGCATGTTATTAGCTTTATGAATAATGACATATGTTGATGCCTAGTAATTGTCATCTTATGAGAATGATAGGCTGTGAGAGCCATGAATATCATCAAGGTCATGCTTGTCAAATTACTTGTGATTAGATGATTGAGAAATGATAATTGATGTGAGTTAGACTTGATACATTTAGTATTCTACTTTCATAGTTGTTATGCTAATGATTAATGTTTGAAAACATGTAGGATGTTAAAAGAATACTAAAATGTACCTAACTAATCAAGTATAATCATACCAGGTAGAGCCTTGATCATAGATCCATCATTGTCAGGAGTTAAATGATGGTGAAATAGGTTTTCCTAAGGGAACTCCTGGATCACATACTTTTGAGTATGTGGGGGAATATGGATGTGAATACCCTTACATCCTAGTGTAGGAATTGATGTAGATGTATCTAGTCTATCAATCCTTCACTACGTGTTTATGCCGGGGTGATGTAACACTAATCTCCCGAGGAAATCTTTTGTACTGCATCGATGAGAGATAAACAAGAAATCTATCGATGGCGAAGAGAGTATAGAATGCCACTGTTACTCTAATAGCAAAGTACCAGAATACCCTGGTAAGCTATAGTAGCAGAGACACTAGATGTCCTGCATGTTGATCCTCATACTGACTGAGGAAGATGAGTTCATAAGAATCCGGCTCTTTTGATGACCTATGTATGATACCGATGCGACTTAATAGTGATCGGCTGGAGTATGAGCGGTATACCTCATCTCCACAGGGCATAATGATGTTTGTAAAACATAATCAACCACGTAGCATATCTGCTTAGGTTGAACTACGAGATACAATGATTGATGGTTACACTATTTAGTATACATGTTCTTCATATTCCTGAATTATTGTTGTTCTACTTGATAATAATCTGATGTTGATTACCTTAAGAGCTTTTATTGTTTATATTGTTTAGTGATTGCTATAATAAAGCTTCTGGTGGAGAGTTATAACTCTCGCTGGGACAATTATTTAAAATTGTCTCACCCCATAGATTTCAACTTTTTAGGTGGTCGTCGAGGACGAAGGAATCAATCTTCAGGTGACCAATATCAGCAGCAGTAACACCAGGAGCAGCAGTAAATCTCAGGTGGAGATTCAGACTACTGAGTTATGTAGTTAGATAGTCAGTCTTATGTGTTCTCTGTACTCTCAGGTCCTTGGAGTTATGGTCTGAGATTTTGATTTGACTCTTGAGATTTTGTATCATGCTGTGTATAATTACTCAAGAAGTAATTTAACAGAGATGTAAACAGTTTATCTCCTTTTATGAAGGAAGTTTTATGGTTTCAATGCCTTATCTCAAAAAGTTTTGTTTTTTTCATGATTTTTAGTATTCTGCTGTTAATCGAATCGCTTCCGCTGAATTTAATCGTGTTTATCTCGGGTTTTGGAGATCAGAGCCCACAAATCAGTGGTATCAGAGCTCTAGGTTCGCTGAGTCTACAGAGACATAGGACTTAGGATGTCGAGTCTAACCTTAGTGTTCCTTTCATATCTAATAGAGTCTTCTGCTCCTCAGGAGAAGAAGATTGTTAAGGATGTCTGAACCACATGAGGAGTACGTGGCCGAAAGTAGTGTCGCTGCACCCCAAGGAGGTGCAAGGAACACATAAATAGAACAGCCTGTACCTGAGCCACCCAGGGAGCCACCTCAGTTTGACCCAGCTGACATGGGTAACCCAGCAGTTCAGACAATGTTCGGGAAGTTTATGACTGCCATGACACACATCACCGACAGGATGCCCATGCATGTACCTAGGGCACCTGCCCAATCTGAAGGACAAGGTATCGGTAAGACGTTCGAGCGACTTCTTCACATCGGAACAACCGAGTACTTTGGAACAGCTGACCCCGTAGATGCCGATCTTTGGTTAACTGAGTTAGAGAAAGCTTTCAGAATTTTGAATATCCCAGAAGCTGAGAAGGTTAGACATGCCATCTATCTTCTAAAAGGAAGTGCTGGTCACTGGTGGACCATGGAAGAGCAGAAGAGGCCTGGAGTGGGGATCTCGTGGGAAGATTTTCGTCAGGGATTTGTGAACAGATACTTTCCAAAGACGTTCCTGGACGAGAAGATCTCTCAGTTTGAGAGATTGAGGAAAGGCAAGATGAACGTTAGCGAGTATGAAGCTAAGTTCATGGAGTTGCTACGTTTCTGTCCGCACATGGCTGCCACAGAAGAAGAAAGGATTAGAAGGTTCGAGAAGGGTTTAAACGCCAACTTGACTACTCCCGTGTCTTCCCTAGAGAATCGGGAGAGGTTTGCTGCCTTCGTTGAGTCAGTCCGAAGGATAGAGAAATCCGTAGTTGAGAAGAGGCAAACCCATAAGAGATATCCTTAGTTCCAAGGTTCTTCATCTAAGGACTTCAAGAAGCCTAGATTCTCTGCACCTACACCTCCACCACCCAGATCTAGTTTTCAGACTCAGTGGTCACCGAGTAGAGGCAGGGGACGAAGACTACCTCTACAAGAGACTCGCAGTTCAGCATCAATGTCAGTCACAGGACCACCAAGACCACAACAACTGGAAAGAAGCTGCTACAACTGTGGAAAGGTGGGACATTTGATGAAGGACTGCAGGTCTAGGCCTGTTAGTGTGACACAGCCCCAGAGACAGAATCAACAGGGATCACAGAGAAGGCAGTCTCAAGGAGCAGCTAGAGGACGTGGACAAGCGTCTCAGGCTGGATCATCGGCACCAACTCAACCTCAGGCGACAACAAGGTTCTATGCTATGAACCCACCAGATGCAGTGGTCAATCCACAGGTTGTGGCAGGTCATATGGAACTTTTATATTCTGATATGTCTAAATCTTGCGTTGTATCTATTTTGATCGACCCGGGTGCTACGCACTCCTTTATCACTCGAAGGGTGATTCATAACTGCAATATGACAATCAATCATAGGGAAGATAGTTTGTTGCTTGAGACTCCATTGAGAGGGTCTGCTATGTTGCAGGAGGTATGCTCTCCCTGTAACCTCTTCTTTTCTGATCATCGCATTCAAGTAGATCTTATACCACTTGAGATGCAAGGATTTGATATAATCCTTGGGATGGATACCTTGGAAAGGTATAGGGTTGTCTTGGATTGTGAATCCAAGCAGGCTGTGTTTTCTGATGAAAGCAACACATGGATCTTTCAAGGAGAAAGAGAGATCTTGCCCACATGTCTTGTATCAGCCATGGTTGTTGATAAGCTGATGAGGCAAGGATGTTATGCATTCTTGGCCCATGTAGTTGATACTACCATGGAAAGTCCTAACCCTGCCGAAGTTCCTATAGTCAGGGGATGTATTTCCTGAAGAACTTTTAGGTGTGCCACCGCCTCGGGAAATTTATTTTGAAATCAATTTACTCCCAGATACAAAACCCATAGCCCAGACACCATATAGGATGGCGCCTGCCGAAATGGTAGAACTCAAGAAACAACTTCAGGAGTTGCTTGAGAAGGGCTTTATTCGACCGAGTACTTCACCTTGGGGTGCTCCAGTTTTGTTTGTTAAAAAGAAAGACGGATCAATGCGGTTATGCATCGATTATAGACAATTAAATAAAGTAACAATAAAGAATAAGTACCCTTTGTCGAGGATTGATGATCTCTTTGACCAGTTGTGTGGTGCAACCGTCTTTTCAAAGATAGACTCGAGGTCTGGATATCATCAACTCCGTATTAAGAATAGTGACATATCCAAGTCTGCTTTCAGAATAAGGTATGGTCACTATGAGTTCACAGTTATGTCATTTGGACTAACTAATGCACCGACTGCATTTATGGAACTTATGAATAGAATCTTCTGACCTTTCCTCGATCAGTGTGTTGTTGTCTTCGTAGATGACATCCTGGTCTATAGTAGAGATGCTCAGCAGCATGAACAACATCTTCGTCAAGCTCTAACTTTGCTAAGAGAACATAAGCTATACGCTAAGTTTAGCAAGTGTGAGTTTTGGTTGCCAGAAGTATCTTTCCTTGGTCATGTGGTATCTGCCTCGGGTATTCGTGTTGACCCTAAAAAGGTAGAATCTGTTCTACAGTGGGAACAACCGAAAACACCGACGAAGATTCAAAGTTTCCTAGGGTTAGCTGGCTACTACCGAAGGTTCATTAAGAACTTTAGTTCTATAGCCTTACCCTTGACTAGGTTAACCCAGAAGGATATTCCTTTTGTCTGGAGTGATAAGTGCCAAAAATCTTTTCAGTTGTTGAAGGAGAGGTTGACAAGTGCACCTGTGCTTGTACTACCTGAGCAAGGCAAAGGATACATAATTTTCTGTGATGCCTCCAAGAATGGACTCGGATGTGTGTTGATGCAGGATAAAAAAGTGAATTCTTTTGCTTCCCGACAGCTTAAGAAACACGAGGAGAATTATCCGACACATGATCTAGAGTTAGCTGTTGTGGTTCATGCCTTGAAGATCTGGTGACATTATCTCTATGGAAAGACATTCCAGATTTTCACAGATCACAAGAACCTTAAGTATATCTTCTCTCAGCAAGAACTTAACATGAGGCAACGTCGTTGGATGGAGTTAATCAAGGACTATGATTGTACAATTGATTATCATCCAGGGAAGGCCAATGTGGTTGCAGATGCCTTGAGTAGAAAATCAGCAACATCAACCATGGATAGAGCACAACTAAGTTCCTTAGTATGTTCTAGAAGAGATATGCTTATCTCTTTAAGGCAAGACAATGTGCAGTTGAAGGTGTCATTATTGGCCGGTTTGTTAGCTGAGATGCACATAAAACCTACCCTAAGAGAGAAGATAAAGAAAGCACATCAAGTGGATCCTGTAGTGCAACAGATCAGATGTGAGTATGGTAATGGGAAGCAAGATGGTTTCCATGACTCAGATGATCAAGTTGCATGCTATCATGGGAGGATGATAGTACCTGATGTGGATAACCTGAGGAAGTTAGTCTTGGAGGAATCTCATTCTTCGATGTATGCTATGCAGCCAGGGAGTACCAAGATGTATCGAAACTTGAAAGATATGTATTGGTGGCCCGGAATGAAGAAGGATGTGGCTGAGTTTGTCCTGAAATGTCCAGTGTGTCAGCAGGTTAAGGCTGAACACCAGAAACCTGTAGGAACAATGCAACCTTTACCCATACCACAGTGGAAGTGGGACCATGTGACCATGAACTTTGTTGTTGGCCTGCCTAGGACAAGCAAAGGACATGAGTCCATTTGGGTAATATTTGATAGGTTGACAAAGACAGTGCACTTCTTACCTGTCAAAATAACCTATTATGTTGAAAAGTTATCACAATTGTATATCCAAGAGATAGTGCGTTTGCACGGAGTTCCTTTCACTATAGTTTCTGACAGAGGTCCCCAGTTTACAAGTCATTTTTGGGAGCAGTTGCACAGAGCCTTAGGCACCAAGTTAAGGTTTAGTACAACCTTTCATCCACAGACTGATGGACAGTCTGAAAGGACTATACAGACCTTAGAAGATCTGTTGAGAGCATGTGCTCTCCAATTTACCGGAAGTTGGGATCTACACCTAAGCCTAATAGAGTTTGCCTATAACAATAGCTATCAACATAGTATTGATATGGCACCCTATGAAGCTTTGTATGGTAGACGTTGTAGATCATCCTTGTGTTGGTATGAGACTGGTGAACATCAGTTGTTGGGTCCTGATCTTATGCAGCAAACCACAGAGAAGATTAAAGTAATACAACAACAGATTAAAATTGCACAGGATAGGCAAAAATCTTACGCCGACAGACATCGTAGACCTCTAGAGTTACAAGTTGGGGACAGAGTGTACCTCAAGGTCTCGCCTTGGAAAGGAGTCCTTCGTTTTGGAAGGAAAGGGAAGTTAGCTCCTAGATTTATAGGGACCTATCCAATCATGGAACGGGTTGGAAAGGTAGCCTATAGACTAGAGTTACCACCAGAGTTGTAGAAGTTACACCCTGTGTTTCACATTTCTATGCTGAGGAAATGTCATCCTGACACCGAGTCAGTTCTACAACCTATGCAAGTAGAATTGAATGAAGATGTAACCTATGAGGAAGGACCTGTGTCAATCCTTGATAATAGAATTAAAAAGATAAAGAAGAAAGATATAAGCCTTGTGAAAGTCCTCTGGAACCACCGTGGTGTCTAAGAAGCCACTTGGGAACTAGAGGATGAGATGAGAAGGAAATACCCTACTCTTTTCTCCTAGTATGTTTTATCGATTTCGGGGACGAAATCCTTGTAAGGGGTGGATAATTTGTAACATCCCTGACCTGGATTATGAACTAACCCTAGGTGTTTTGACTAAATATGTAATTAAATCCTTGTGATTATCTTTTGGCATATAATTAAGTTCCTAAGGAACATACATTTTTATTCCTGTCCCTTTTAAACAATGATTGTAGTATTGTTTGGTAATACATGGACCTATGTGCAAATTACCTAGGTAAGGGGTTTAAATTGCAAAATTTCACAAGTTAAGATGTTCCTTTGATGATGATACATCATATGAGTGAATATGAAGAGGTAAGATGGATTTCCCAAGCTTGGGCATCAAGATGCAGCTTGTGGAATGATCCTTGTGCTTAAAAACCCTAATTTGGATTAAAGTGCAATTTACCCAAATGTGGGGTGCAACTTATAAAATACACCATCTTGAACATCTTTGATGACTCTTGACATCATTTAGATTAATAATGATGAAGGGGGGCACTTCATTTGAATAATTATATAATAAGGAACATTTTTGTAATTAAATCACCTAGTATGAGTAAGGAGACCTTTTATATATGTACCTTAGTTTGCATATTGGTTTTCTTTACCCTTGGATCTTGAGTTTTGATGGGCTTTGAATTAAGTTTTGATACATTGAACGTGCCTTAGAAATAAGGAGGGACTTGGATGAGAATTACATGCTTTAGAGGTCCTTATGGTGAAAATTAGCCTAAACTATATAAGCACCTTTCTTTCCCAAACCAAGCAAACGTTTTCCTTCACTTATTCACTTCTTATCTTTATCAACCGGCCAAAGCAAAGCTCAGGAGCTCAAGGGGACGACCAACCTGTTCTAGGTAAGAGAACACCACCTTCTAGCTTGAATTCATGGAGGAAATCCATGTATAAGATTGGTTTTAGGGTTAACTCACTTAGGTTCTTTGTTCTAGCCGACCATCCCCATCTTTTTCTTGAAGAATTGACCTTGGCCGACCTGTGGAGCTCAAGAAGCCATTAAAGGCTTGAAGCTTGGAAGCTTGGAAGCTCTAGGAACCACGTTTGAGGTGGGTTTTATAACTCTAACTCCTAGCTTTGTTATGCATACTTTTGTTCTTGCTTTTTGTGCTTAGTTCTTCTTCTACCTCCCTTCTTCCTTGCTCTTTTGCAAGCAAAACGGTGGTGTAAACAACCTGATCAGAGGTTAGGGATGATGGGCGTGGATTCCTAGGTCACTTTATGAAACGACCTTGGACCCTTTGGGTCCAAACGGGTGCAACTCGTTTAAGGTCAAACGGGTTCACACCCGTTTGATCTCAAACGATCTTGCACGGTCGTTTGGATCAAAACGATCCCAGGACCATTTCATAGGGTTGACCAAGGGACGACTGTTTGAGAGTCTGTTCATAATGTATTGAATTTCATTCCTACAAAGAATCATAATCTAAATCCTAACGAATTGAGAGTTGAGGGCACTTCAAAACCCTAACCCTAATCGGGTTAAAATTGCTGAGTTTTAAATATAGATCTTGTTGAGTTATGGGTTGAAGGACCCAAACGGGTTCAAACCCATTTGGGGTTCACCCAAACGGTCTCACACTCGTTTAGTGACACCCCAAGACCATTTGGAGGTCTAGGGTTAAGGAACATTGATCAATTGAAGGTCCAATTTCAATAGGATGAAGAATTGATAAAAGTGCTGATTTTAGACCTAATTAGGGTTCAACCCTAATCAAATCAACTTCGATTTTGGTCAAATTTTGGGCAAACAGTCTTAAGATCGTTTGAAGGTCATCCAAACGATCTCAAGACCGTTTGGGCCAAGTTTGGGCCCATTTGGAGTTCAATTGATGGGTTCAATTACTCTTTGTTTCACATTGTTGAAAATTGGTGATTAGCCGATTGAAAACCCTAATTGAGTTAGACTTAATCCTAATTAGCTTTCAATTGAGGGTCAAATTGGAGTCCAATTGATTGAGGCTCATCCTAATTGACTCAATTTGTAAGTGGTTAACATGGCCTTGCTCAATTAAACGCTTCAACAAAGGAAACCCTATTCAATCGTAACCTATGTGTCACCTTTTATGTTCATGAGGTTTGAACCCAAGTAGGTCCACACTCGTTTGAGTTCAAACGAGTCCACACTTGTTTGAGTCCAAACGAGTCCACACTCGTTTGATCTCAAATGGGTTCACACTCGTTTGATCTCAAACGGGTTCACACTCGTTTGATCTCAAATGGGTTCACACCCGTTTAGATTCAAGTGGGTCCACACCCGTTTAAGATCAAGTGGGTCCACACTCGTTTAAGGCTCAAATGGGTTCTAGGTCGTTTGAGGTTAAATGAGTTCAAGGTCATCTAAGAATCAAATGGGTTGAAGGTTGAAGGTCAAACCCTAAACCAGTTAGAGATTTTTAAGGTTGATTATACTTAATCACTTGAAGGTGTAAATGGTTCGATGATGATCTAATCTAAACCATAATGGTAACTTAAGATATTAAGGGACTAAGTGATTAATGAATTGACCCATGATGATGATCAATGGGTAATTTACCAAAATGCCCCTGAGAGGTTTAATTGAGTTATACCTTGTTCTAATCAAACCCTAATCACTTGATAGTGGTGATTTGGTTTATGTAGATCAAAGGGGACTTAACCCAACCTAATCCAAGTGGTGTAATCACCATCTACTAGTGAGAGGAGAGAGAAAGTACCATTTATGGTGGAAACTCAAGTAAAACACCTTCAATATACATGAATATGCATGATTAGGGTATGATCCACTTATGAGAGATCATGGAAACCCTAATTATGATAATTGGTGAATCTTAATCTTATCTGAGGGCTTTAATGATGATGTTCTCATACATGGTGATGTTATGAGATCAATTCACCATGAGGTGAATAGTAAACCCTAATTCTAGGGTGATGACATATATTGTGAATAGTAAACCCTAATTGATGAAAATCAGGGAATCTAACCCTTGTAAGAGTATGAGGGTACAACTCTTGATAAGAACTGCTTACTATTATCAATTGAATTAACCATGCAGGTTTTTATACATGATGGTGATCATATCCAGGTAAGGATTATGATTTCATATTCATTGAAAGCATGTTATTAGCTTTATGAATAATGACATATGTTGATGCCTAGTAAATGGCATCTTATGAGAATGATAGGCTGTGAGAGCCATGAATATCATCAAGGTCATGCTTGTCAAATGACTTGTGATTAGATGATTCAGAAATGATAATTGATGTGAGTTAGACTTGATACATTTAGTATTATACTTTCATAGTTGTTATGCTAATAATTAATGTTTGAAAACATGTATGATGTTAAAAGAATACTAAAATGTACCTAACTAATCAAGTATAATCATACCAGGTAGAGCCCTGATCATAGATCCATCATTGTCAGGAGTTAAATGATGGTGAAACAGGTTTTCCTAAGGGAACTCCTGGATCACATACTTTTGAGTATGTGGGGGAATATGGATGTGAATGCCCTTACATCCTAGTGTAGGAATTGATGTTGATGTATCTAGTCTATCAATCCTTCACTACATGTTTATGTCGGGGTGATGTAACACTAATCTCCCGAGGAAATCTTTTGTACCGCATCGATGAGAGATAAACAAGAAATCTTTCGATGGCGAAGAGAGTACAGAATTCCACTGTGACTCTAATAGAGAAGTACCAGAATACCTTGGTAAGCTATAGTAGCAGAGACACTAAATGTCATGCATGTTGATCCTCATACTGACTGAGGAAGATGAGGTCATAAGAATCCGGCTCTTTTGATGACCTATGTATGAAACCGATGCGACTTAATAGTGATCGATTGGAGTATGAGCAGTATACCTCATCTCCGCAGGGCATAATGATGTTTGTAAATCATAATCAACCGCATAGCATATCTGCTTAGGTTGAACTACGAGATAAAATGATTGATGGTTACACTGTTTAGTATACATGTTCTTCATATTCCTTAATTATTATTGTTCTACTTGATAATAATCTGTTGTTGATTACCTTAAGAGCTTTTATTATTTATATTGTTCAGTGATTGCTATAATAAAGCTTTTGGCGGAGAGTTATAACTCTCGCTGGGGCAATTATTTAAAATTGTCTAACCCCGTAGATTTCAACTTTTTAGGTGGTCGTCGAGGACAAAGGAATCAATCTTCAGGTGACCAATATCAGCAGCAGCACCAGGAGCAGCAGTAAATCTCAGGTGGAGATTCAGACTGCTGAGTTCTGTAGTTAGATAGTCAGACTTATGTGTTCTCTGCACTCTCAGGTCCTTGGAGTTATGGTCTGAGATTTTGATTTGAATCTTGAGATTTTGTATCATGTTGTGTATAATTACTTAAGAAGTAATTTAATAGAGATGTAAACAATTTATCTCCTTTTATGAAGGAAGTTTTATGGTTTCAATGCCATATCTCAAAAGTTTTAATTTTTCGTGATTTTTAGTGTTCCGCTGTTAATCGAATCGCTTCCGCTGAATTTAATCGTGTTTATCTCAGGTTTTGGAGATCAGATCCCACACTAGTGGTGCGAAGGAAAATATTGCCAGCCCCCAAACGTTGATCCTTTCTAGACACCTTTGCTTCAACTTCATGCCCTAATAGTTGCCTAAAGGTAAACCTAAACAACATCAAGTTATGCATATTTTAATTATGAGTATATTAGAGTTTTACTCATCAAGAATCTAAGGTGAAACTATAAGGTCCTAAATTGACCTATCATCAGCATAGATCAAATCTAGGGCAAACATGTAACTTAAGGGAAATTATGCAAATCTAGGGTTCTAACTAGGGAGACAAACTGAAATAGTCAAAGTTCCGACTACCATTGGCTCTGATACCATGATGTAAGGAAGTAAAATCAATCCACCTCTCTACTAAAAACAATGATAAACAAAATCCAATTTGGATAGCAGCGGAAGATAAAATTTTGACTATATTCAATTTAAATAAAGTGTACATAAAAATTTCCCCAATATGGGTGTACATGCTTTATACAAAAAGAGGATCTAAGTAGAGGGAAACTAGACTACTCCACATTTGTCTCCAAGCAACATATCTATCAGCTAAGTCCAAGACAAAGCCAAGATCTTCAAGTCCTATACATCACCTTGCTCCACATCTGGGTGGTTGGGAAGGCACCCAGCAAAAGGGAAAGGAAAATAAAAGTATGTGTCACTAAACTATACTAAAGGTGAAAAGATAAATATAAGAAATAAATCAGGCTAGGGATTCATCACAAGATGAGACATCAAGAGTATGAGGCTTTATTTAATGAGACTTGCCAATAACAAAAGTAAATAAAGGATTTGCATGTAAATTAATATTTCTACCTAACTAAGTAGGGTTGAGGCACCTACCGGACCTCTAACCTTAGGCGAGGGGAGAATAAGACATTCCCAATCACCTATAATATTATGGGGAGAAATACACACATTCCCCTAGGGAGATTTTATACATGCCCTCTGTGGGTGGTTGTACAAAAGTACCTCTACTTTACAATTAAATAGAACATATAACTTCATGCTAGCAAAAGAGTTATGGAAAGATTAATCAAAGGATTTTTATTACATGGCAGTGGGGTATAAAACCCAAACAAGATAATACTACAACTGATTTTGAGGTGTAAATAAATTAGATTTCAAGAATAATGGATTAGGCCAGATTAAACCTCATTAGGGAACATGGGTAATGGAAAAAATAATTTACCAACTGAAGATGTAGATACACATACCTTTAATATTGATTCCAATTATCAACTTGCACCACTTAATTGATTCGATGTTCCACTTTTCCTAATATCATCACCATGTTTATGTATTAGAACTATATTCCTTCATTAAATGCTTAAAACCCTAAAGTTGTCAACTTTTTCTACAAATCACCGATTTAGGTCTCAAAAACATTATCATTGTCTTAGTTAGGGTTTTTTTATCAAAATAACATATTTATTTGTATAAATTTGAGTTACTGACTTTTTAGGATATTTTTCATATTTATTAGTTAATTAAATTAACCCAAAAAATACATATTCAAAAACCTCAGAATCAGACCACAAAAATATCACCACAGACTTAGTTAGGTTTTTCTAATTAATAAAACATATAATTTTGCATATTTTGGAGTTATGAAGGTTAAAGTGTATTTTTGGTGATTTTTAGGTATTTAATTAATTTTCTAAAAATTCTTTTCGACAAAACTGAAAACCAATACTTGGAAATATTTTATTAAAAAGAAAATGTTTTTCTGAGTTCATAACATATTTTACTTTAATTTTTGGACAAACGAATCAAAAGTTATGAATTATTGAAAATCGATCAATTAGAAATCAACACATCGTCAATTTATAAGATCATTAGTTTTAACCATGTAATAAGAAATATATGGGAAAGGGGGTTATGAAGCTCACACCTAGGGAGGATAATAAGGTCCAAATAGCAAAGCTCAAGCTTATAAGGTCTGTTTGCTCCAAGCCTATCTCCTTTCTTGAACAAAGATCACCAAGGAGGAGCTTAAGAATCCAAATTAGAGAAATTTGGAAACCATATGAGCCTTTTTCTCCGAAGTAGGCTCCCTTTATTACCTTGGGTCAGCAACTTCATGGAAAAATACCAAAGGAACTATTATCTAAGCTAGAGGAAAGAAAAAGAGACCAAGAGTTTTGAATTTGTGAGTTGGGAAAGGGGTATGCATGGCTATTTATAGAAAAAGTTCAAGCATGAGGTGTTTCATGGGACTTTCCATGTGTCATTAGCCTAGGGCTTCATGGTTTTGTAAGTGGACACCTCATGGAGGCTCTAAAATATCTAAGGTTAGTTTTTGGACGTTTCTAGGCCCTCTCAACCGACCTCCATAAAGGAAATAACCCCATTGGTCGATGGCTTCTAAAGGTAAGCTCACTTATAAAGAGAAAAACCCTAAAATGCCCTTGGAAAGCAAATACCATCAAACCAAGGTGAAACTATGTGCTCCCATGATTTTCGAATTCGACCATGGTAAGGTGGTATCTAATTATTATAATTCATGTGATATTTTGCAAACAAAACCTCCCAATTGGGTAAATTGCATAAAAGTCCATAATGTACCTAAAATTGCATAACTTGCACAAACATCATCCAAATTGGACCAAACTTCATCCACAAGTTATATTTGATGTGTAGAATATTAATTTGCCATTATTTATATATTTTTAATTTATAATACCACATTATTTATTAATTATGCCTTTTATTCATTTTCTCTCCTAAACTTATCCTAATATTTCAAGGTTGTCCAAATTAGATGAAATTTGACATGCATGATAATTTTGATATGTAGATTTTGAATTTTAATTTTGCTTCCTATCTTGAGACTTATTTTTATGAGATATGCCATATGGCCCATTAACGACCCATTATCTAAATTATTCATCCAATTAAATTTCGTATCTTCATATTACTACCAAAATGAGTTATGTGGCATATTTTATGTTTGCAAATCACAACAAAAAGATATATTAAGATTTAAAGAACTTAATTATGGTAATTAATCTTTCAATGAGGTATTTGTGCATAAACCCAAATATTGAGAGAAAAGGTGAACAAATGTTCATGAAACCATCATATTCTCCACAAATTAAACGGAAAGGCCAAAGAGGATATAGATGAAAGGAAAAGATGGAAAAGAGGACCAAAAGACAAAATGCCCCGAATTCAGTATGTTACACCTCCCATTTCTACACGTGGATATCGAACCCAACTCTCCCCCTTAAAATCTCAACCTTTGCATGGAATCTTTTTCATTCGGCTATCCCCATTGATGATAGGATTTGATCTCGTCACATTCAGTTAGCCTCCAGATGTGAATGTTGTCCTCAAGGGAGTTTGGAAAACTTGGCCACCTCTTACTCACTGGAAACATAGCTAGGGACCTTTGGGCAGAAGGTGGGAAAATCATATAAACTAGTTCCTTTTCCAACTCGAGGTCATTAGGGGGGTGTTGCATCACTTTTGGTCCCTTTTTGACAGGGGTCATGGCTTGGATTCCTCAGGGAAGTAGTTCCCCTTACCATTCTTTGGTGTATATGGGCAGATAGATGTGGGAGTAGGTTTGACATAGGTCTTATGGATAGAAAGAGGATTTGGAGCAGAATTCGTCATATTTGCTAAGCTATCTATGGTAATACACCCCAAGATCTTTGGGATCAAAGATGATACAATGAAATTTTGGAGGGAGAGGGGCTTCTCTCCCGACCTTAAGATCTAACTTTTCATGTTTCACACTACCATTTGGCGTTCTATGCCAATAGGTTGTCTAAAGCTCAACCTAGCCAATATTTTTTAAAAGAAGGGAAGGGTGGGTGAGAGTGGTAGGGCTTAGAGAGGCATCGTGAGGGCCTCTAATGATGGCGTTGTTGTTGGGTTTTGGACCATGGTCAAGAGTCTTCCCACCTAGTTTTCCTCTTAAAAGCAGTCGAGGTCGGTTTGGAGGTGATAGTGGATCCCCCCCTGGGTGGAGTGATATTAAAATGTGATCATCGACGTCTTATCTCTTTACTAGATGGGACCTCACTGTCTCCATGGAAGGTGAGTACAAACCTTCAGAGGATCCACAATATTTTGTGAGATGGAGCTTGTCATTCCGCCTTCATCCATAGCGAGGCGAACCATTTAGTTACCATGTTGGTTGTTTATGGGGTTAGTTTAGACCAACCATACTTGTTCACAGACCTTAGATTCATGCCTCCCCCTGTTAGGGGTTTGTTTATATTAGAAACTTTGAGTACAACTTATCTGAGGCGGGAGGCAGTTGAGGGTGAGAACACATAGATGTTTTAATTTTTTTTCTCTTGGTTTTGGTCTTGAGTTGAGGATCCATTTTTGTAGTTAGTCAGTTCCTCTTGTAATTACATACAACTTTTCCCCTACCTCTAGGGAATGGAATCAATAGAATGCCCCCCATAGTTAAAAAAAGAGTCACTAAGATAGTTTGATGTATAGACAGTTTCTCTTTCTCTTTCGACATCTTGTAAAGTTTATCTTTCCTTTTGTGGTCTGCAATCTGCAGATCTATCTTCTTTCCTTTACATCTTGCAACTTTCAGAAATGAAAAAAAGAGGCAACATGCTTTGGGAGACCAGAAAATGAAATATTACAAATAACGACATAATACTTGTTACCCCTACATTTGAGTACCATGTAGCCTAAGAAGAGAGATAAAGAAGAAGAGACAACAAAGTAAGAAGAATATGAATCACACATGGCTGGCACAAAATCTTCACGTTGACTTTTAGTCCTCACATCATTGAAACCAAATGCACGTTTACATCCTTACATAATGCCTTTGTAATTGTTAAGTGGGGCAGCCTTCAAAAAAATGTTAAGTGGGGAACCTTTAATCATTGCGCAACCATTATGTGATGAGGTCGTCTACCTTACAGCCACCCACAATATTTGTTCTACTTGACTCCACCCAATAAAAGTATTTGGCTTCTAGTTCACCTGTCAGACCTATTTCTACTTGAGAGATCCTCTACTAACACAATACCAAGTTGTCATTGCCAATGAGCCAAAATATGCTAACCACGACTCTACCATGTACATCTCTTCTCAATAGGGAGCAAATAATTACAATCAACTGTTGCTTTACTTTGTGTTGGTTTCCAACCCTCCCCTCCATGAGAAAGCACCACCATATATCTCATGATGTTTGGCTCATCTACCATGTAAACGCACCAACAGAAGAGTTGGTGGTGGTATGATCTCAATAGCATGACCCCTATATACATGCCTCCATATCATTGCAACTAAGACTCCAATCGTAAATCATAATTTAGCCCTCACATACTAGAAATCCACGTTACATTATGGAACCATTTCTAAAATCCTTTAATTTAAAATCAATAAGGGCATGAGAAATTTTATACTCTACTCCAGTTGAGTCCTAAGCCAAGTAAGATACGGGCCACACTCTGAACTGTCCGCACAATAAGAACATCACGAATTTGCCAGCCTTTCTTGCAGTCTCGCAAAACAAGAGCAGAACCGTCATGGCCCCTGTCTTCACATTTCATATCACACCTCCCTTACGAAGTTCATTCAGGGTCCTAATCAACAAGATTGTGTGTCAGACGCTCGAATGAGCCTGTTTTAGACATGTAAATGAGGAAAATACTATATTCAATATCATCTGGCAAACTTTGTACATCAGAAAAGAAGAGGAAAAAGAAGAAAAACCATTTTCTATAATTGGAGTAATTGGAGAAAGAAACTCGACAAGTGAAATGTGGTGAGAGAACCTCAAATAGTGGAGTTAGATCAATTTATTGGAATAGTGACAAAAAGATATTGTTATGGAGACCCGACGTAGGAAGCATATACACAACCTCGTCGTGGTGATATTACTATATTCAGACAGATTTCCCACGCATAAGATGGGCAACAGATAGCGGAGGTAGTACCTAAAAAATTGAGAGTATGAAGCTTATTATGAACCAGAAGTAACTGGACCAGATAGTTGCCTTCAGAAACACATTACCCATCTCATTAAGATGATAAACCTTGAATCATAACAGTCAAATTATTCCGTCAAAATTCTCCAGGGAGAGAATCCTCATATGCTGAGCTCAGTCTTGTATAATTTTCAAAGCAATGGACAAGGTTGCGCCATGATTGTAGCTTTGCGTTATTTATTATCCAAACTATGGCAAGGAATAGCACAGTCATTTTTCAACTGTGATGCCACACATACTGAGTAAGGGCTTCCACGCATTGCATGTGTGTACCGCGCACCAGACAGAGCGTGGCTCCAAATCCATGCTGCCATCTACCAGTCACATTGCATACATAGAATAAACGTTACCTCTAGGGCTGCGTTTGGCGCACATACAACACAGGTTTACTTACCGTGGACATATAAACCAGCCTTCAGTTTATCTGTCGCAAAGATTTGGTCCGGCACTTTAATAGAAGATTTTTCGGTTAATTTGCCGTGCGGCATCTTATCTATCTCCTAAACGGAATAACAAACAACAGTTACTCTAATCTAGACAAATTACGGTGCCGTGCCGGTCCTCTGCCGGTGCAACAAACGCAGCCTAGCAAACAGTTTGCTCTGCTATGTAGCACTGAGCACGTGTGTAACATTCTTATAGTACTATTTAATCAGAATCTTCATTCTGTAACTGGATGGAGTTGGTCCAGTGCATCGGCTTGAGGGCCGCCAATGAAGCGACCTGGGTTCAATCCCTGATACTGGCGACGATTTACCTCCCCCCACTGTTCTTCCCGGGTTTGGGTGGTTAAGGGCAGTAGGGGGGGGGGGGGGTCCACTCCCCTTTCTGTTTTTTCTTAGAAACTCCATTCTGTCGAGCCCAAGTAGATCTAATGGTCCCAGTGTTGATTTCTGGATGCCTCCCAGGCAGTATATTTGAAAAACAGGTAGTTTGTATATGCGGAACAAGGTTGGCATCAGTATACGTTTCTTTATCTAACTCATGGATATTCTCCATACCAAGGCCCACGGGAGGAATGACGACCACCAATGATCTGACGCAAGCGCTACTTGTACTTATCACACTACAAGAACTTGTCATGAGCAATATGAGCTATTACTTGTCATTTATCAGTCCTGTTGAGAAATTAACATTTGGCAAAAATACCTAAATGGTCCACTCCCCTTTCTGTTTTTTCTTAGAAACTCCATTCTGTCGAGCCCAAGTAGATCTAATGGTCCCAGTGTTGATTTCTGGATGCCTCCCAGGCAGTATATTTGAAAAACAGGTAGTTTGTATATGCGGAACAAGGTTGGCATCAGTATACGTTTCTTTATCTAACTCATGGATATTCTCCATACCAAGGCCCACGGGAGGAATGACGACCACCAATGATCTGACGCAAGCGCTACTTGTACTTATCACACTACAAGAACTTGTCATGAGCAATATGAGCTATTACTTGTCATTTATCAGTCCTGTTGAGAAATTAACATTTGGCAAAAATACCTAAATGGCACATTTGCCAATTTTAATTACCTAAATGGCATGTTCTTGAACTTATTGCCCAAAATGGCACATTTTGGAGCAATACGTCCCCTGTTGGGACGCATTGCTCTCCCGCGAGCCAATGCGTCCCGGCGGGAGACGCATTGATCCCACAGGAGGGCAATGCGTCCCGAGCTGGGACGCATTGCTCTGTTGTGGGACCAATGCGTCTCCTTCCGGGACGCATTGCCACGCGGGCGAGCAATGCGTCCCAGAATGGGACGCATTGACCCCACAGGAGTGCAATGCGTCACGCATGGGGACGCATTGCCCTTGTGTGGGACCAATGCGTCTCTAGCTGGGACGCATTGCTCAAAGAGTCTCCATGCAGGACGCATTGGAGCAATACGTCCCCATGCAGGACGCATTGCTTTTTTTAATCATATTTTGGCAGTTACTGATATTGTTTCATGGTTTTTGATATGTAAATTAACAATATTGATTATATTTATACATTTATAATTCGTTCACTTGTATTTGGATGTCTATAATATACTCAATTATTATAAATTTGTCAATTTCAATAGGTCGTAACATGCATATGGAATATTTGAGGTGGTTGCAACCAACATTGGTTGGTTCCTAATTGATTATATAATACGAACTTAATTCAAATAAATGATATAGCAATTAAAAACAAGGTGAAAACATGAACCAAAATGACGAGAAAATAATTCACAACAGAACAATATGATAGATCCACAACAACATGATCCAAAATGAACCAATGTGATATCATAATATGATAGATCCACATACAATAGATGTCCTCACAAAGGCATACATACAAAACTGTACAATATATAAAAAACTAAGTACGTCGTCCTCGCCCACGACGTCCTCGCCCACGTCACTCTACATCAGGATCCTCTGTACCGATGTCATCTGGAGACTGCTGAACCGGGGACAACTGCGTAGGAGGCTGATGACGAGCATCAGGGAAGAAATGAAAAGGTGGAGGTGGGGTGAGGGGTCTAGGAAAACCAGGATAGGATGCATCAGGTGGGGTGCATCTTGAGAAATCAAAGGGAGTAGGTGAATATGTGACATAAGATGGTGGTCGACTCTCGGGAATAATTGCTGGTAGGAATGGAGTGTATGGAGCAGAAGAAGAACTTGCTCCATGGTATGATGGTGGTTGAGGTGGGGTGATGAATGAGGAATATGAAGCAGCTCCTAAAAAATATGGCCCTGTCGGTCCCCATGACATGAATTGAGAAGTGGGAGTGGGAGTGGGCTCAACAGTAGGAGTAGGAGTAGGAGTAGGAGTGGGCTCAGGGGCTGTGGTATGAGTGGGTATGGGATCCCACGGCCGAGCATAGTCGGGAAGACTATCAAAGTATCTCCCCTGGATGGTATAGATGCTGTCTCTGATCTGTGCAGGGGCTTGTTGTACTGCCGCTCGGATCGCCACATGTGTTTCTACCTGTAAAATAAAGTATGTACACATAGTAAAGACCAATTACAAAGACAAATAATAACAATTTGTAAAAGAAAATAATAAAGATACTCACAAATTGCTGCTGACGATAACTTTGCGGGTAGTATATGCTTGGAGGCATATCTGGAGGGGGCACAATGTATTGTGGATGATACCATGCATAGTGAACCTGAGGACTGTAGACTGTATCAGCTGGTGGAGCGGGAACTAAGCTCTCACGTCTGTTGTTCCACATCTGCACCTCCTTCCTATAATGAAGCATCCAATCCTCAGCCGCATGACCCCTCCCATCTATCCGGCTAAGCTTCGGCAGCTCAAGAGTAGGTTGTACTTGAACAAAGACGAACTGTCCAAGTACTCTGTCGGGAAAGTGCCACTCCACTATTGTGTAGCACAACAGAGGCACTCGTGCCAACCAAATATCACTACCATCTCTACAAATGGCAGACAGTCTCTCGAGAACCTCAGTAGTGTAAGGAGTCAACTCTATATGTTATTCATATAAACAACGTGTATCATATAAAACTGAGTAAATTGTAAATAAATAAAACATATCAAACAACAAAGGTAAGTAAGTTATACCTGTGAGGGCAAAATCTGGTCAAATGCTGAATCGTAAAATTGAACCGTTCCCCTGATAGTTTGACTCCTTTGGATAAAGGTAGGCCACCTATTAAATTGAGAAACTAAATTTAGATAAACACTACATAATATTTAGACAAATAAAAAAGTTAATTGTGTTTATCTTTAACCTGTAACCCAAGGGAACATCTTCTGGCCAATCATTCCAGCGCATTGCAATGCTACCTGGGCGTCCAATTCCCAACCTCTCCCAACACCACAGCTGTAATAGGCACACACAACCTGATAGATGGGCTGTTCTCCTAGACCGGGTGGTTGCCTTATACAACTCCCTATATAAGAAAGCTAGAGTTGCAGCACCCCAAGATAGAGTGCCACAACGTGCAAAATCGGACACAAGAGGGAGGTACCTAACATGAACTCTATCCCCTGTACTATCTGGGATAAGGTAACTACCTAAGAAATATAAGAGATATGCCCTAGTATACCTTGTCCTCATTTATACTTGTTGTTCTTCATCACCCGCGGTCAGATCCATATCCTTAAAGGTCTCACGCAACCAAATCAAGGAGATATGCCCCTTAGACATCCCATCTGGTGCATCTCCTAAGAAATTCTCACAAAGGTGAGTCCATGAAGAAAATTGCCCCTCATTTACACCTAAAGGATATGAAGCTATAACCGGTGGACCATCAATCCTCAGGCCTAAAAGAATTGCAACATCCTGAAGAGTGACACTCATCTCAAAAGGGGGAAGCCTAAAAGTATTGCTAGTGTTGTCCCACCTGTTAACTAATGCAGTTATTAATGTAGGGTCAAGGTGGATACATGGTAGCCTATGAACAAGCCCAAAACCAGCTATGGAAATATTGTCTAAAACATCCTGGTCATTAATAGGCCATTGTGGATCCCACCTTCCACATAAGGTCCCTCAACTGCTTGGACTTGAACTGCTTATGGAAGTTCTCCCGAAGATGTCGAAGACAATAACGATGTTGAGCCCAATGAAATTTTGATTGAAGGGCTGGAAAAATCCCACTCATTCGATCAGAAATAATACACAAGTCTGTTCGTCGTGGAATGATTGGAATACAAGTTTGTAGAGAACCAAAGAACCACTCCCAGGAGTCCTTATTTTCTTTCTCGACAACAGCAAAAGCAAGTGGAAATAGACCATTATCAGCATCTATGCCACAAGTAATGAGAAGTATGCCAGTATATTTTCCTGTTAAAAATGTGCCATCAACAGTAAGAACAGGCCTACAATAGGCCCAACCCCTCACAGCTGGACCAAATGCCCAAAACACCCGCTTGAATCTACGAGTGCCTTCAGTTTGAAGGGTATAATCATCAATAAGGTGGGCATATATAGTTCTTGGAATATATTGTGTCAGAGAAATTAGGAACGGCAACAAACTATGATATGATGATTCCCAGTCTCCAAATATTTTACAAACAACCTTCCTCCTCGCTAGATATGCCTTCTTGTAAGATATATTGAGCCTTAGTTCAGCATTCACCTTGTCACGAATTTCTCACGTCGACATATCCAGTCGTGATACTAGGATTGGCATTATCATTCGAGAAATATAAGATGCTGTGACTTGGTGATGATCATGATTCATAACAGTTAATTCACAATTGTGGCCTTCTTTACAACGTTTTATCTTTCACATGCCACCTGCTTTTTTGGACTGGCAAGCGATCAATCTCCAAGGACATCGTTCATCATGGATACAAGCAAGTTTAAGATGACGATTATTTGAGCGTAATGTACGGTACTGAACATTCTTTTGTATCGACCATTTTTGGAGTGTCTCAACCAGTACAACTTTAGATGCAAATAAAGCACCCTCATATATAACAACACTGGAAGGATTGTAATCGAGACGAAATTCATGACAAAAATCTTCCACCCAGTCATCATCTTGAAAAGCTTCATAGTTGGAATCAATGTGTTCATGTTGGGGCCATTGATTGTCAAATATGGATGGAATATGACTCAATGCTACAATATAGTTAGGGAATGGATGTGTGTGCTCATCATCGGTTTCAGTCAATGACTCATCCTCAGGTGGTTCACTGTTATTACCACCTTCATGATCACTATCATTATCACCTTCATGATCACAATCATTATCTCCCTCCTCAACCTCAACATCAATATTCTCAGTAGTTAGATTTTGAGAAAATTGAGGAGGTTCACTCCACTC
Organism: Alisma plantago-aquatica; assembly: GCA_963693085.1. Taxonomy (NCBI): domain Eukaryota; kingdom Viridiplantae; phylum Streptophyta; class Magnoliopsida; order Alismatales; family Alismataceae; genus Alisma; species Alisma plantago-aquatica. The sequence continues at coordinate 565,070,731 of OY856413.1, forward strand.
AGCTGTTAAATTGCTAATACTGAATTGAGGTGTAAGAATGAATTGAGGTGGTTGACTCCATCAAGTAGTTAAATGACTTTGAGAAGATTGAGGTGGTTGACTCCGAGAGAATTGAGATTGAAATTGATTCAATAGACTCATTAAATAAGGTTGTTGGTGGATAGATGTTTTTTCAAGAAACACATCAATATAGGCATCAACTGAAAGTGATAACAAGGTTCTGTATGCATCATCATCATCAACTTGTATGAGCATATGATTTTCTCCAGGGAAAAGATAGGATATTTTGATAGAGAAGTGGTTGGGATTGATGTCAAGTGTTGTATAGATATATGATTTTAGTTCAGATAGGGTATTAATAAGTGAAATGTTTATGGGTCTAACAGATCGACTAGAATAAGACCCATCAGAGAGAAATTGTCCATCAAATCGCATCTTCACAATTCGTGATTTTGAACTAGATGCCATGTTCCTATATTTTAGAATATTATATTAACATCAGAAAGAAATTCATATTTGATGACATTATATCAACATGAATTAATATTTTAGAGCAGTGACATCAATTTGGAATTAAATTTATTGGACTACTTTTTCTATAACATTAACAGTGAACAACAATTAAGAATAACAATTTTGCTATTTTTTCTGTAAAATTAACTAATTCTTAACAACAATTTTACTGTTTTTTCTGTAAAATTAACTAATTCTTAACAACAATTTTGCTATTTTTCTGTAAAATTAACTAATTCTTAACATCAATTTTGCTATTTTTTCTGTAAAATTAACTAATTCTTAACAACAATTTTGCTAATTTTTCTGTAAAATTAACTAATTCTTAACAACAATTTTGCTAGTTTTTTAGTAACACTAACATTTCAAAATAACAATTTTGCAATTTTGAACAATAAATTTTCAGGTATTAAGTAGCCTTAAATTGTCATTTTCTACATCATTATTTCAGTAATGTGCAATTAAAGACTAACAATACATTTAAAGTAATGTACTATTTTGAACAATACATTTTCTACATCATTATTTCAGTAATATTTCGTACTAAAGTTAAGTTCATATTTTGAAAATTAAAAATTTGATAGAATAAATACCTGAAATGGAGAGTTCTCTGTTGACAATCGAATAATAGAAGAAGAGAAAGAAGAAGCTCCAAAAGTCTCCGAACAGTAGCAGATATCAGCTCCAAGATCGCCCGAAATAAGCTAAAACCACCCACAGCAATAGAAATCCGAGCAGAACTTCTCCAGAGCAATGGGAATATAGAGCTAGATGAAGGAAATGATGAATGATGTGAGTATAAGGGGCTGTTTTCGCCCAATATATAGGCGAGCAATGCGTCCCGGTTGGGGACGCATTGCTGCCACGTGGCAAAGCCGTGCGACGGGCAACGGTAAAATAGCCGTTGCCCTGGGAGCAATGCGTCCCCGCTCCGGACGCATTGCCTGCATGGCAATTTCTAGCCGTTGAGCGCGTCGCAGGGCGCGACACATTGGTCCCACAAAGAGCAATGCGTCCCCGTCCGGGACGCATTGCCTGCGTGGCAATTTCTAGCCGTTGGGCGCGTCGCGGTGCGTGACGCATTGGTCCCACAGCAGAGCAATGCGTCCCGAGCTGGGACGCATTGCACTCCTGTGGGGCCAATGCGTCCCCTGCCGGGACGCATTGCTCTCGCGCGAGGCAATGCGTCCCGGCTGGGGACGCATTGGTCCCACACGAGGGCAATGCGTCCCAGCTCGGGACGCATTGCTCTCTTGTGGACCAATGCGTCCCCCGCCGGGACGCATTGCCTCGCGCGAGAGCAATGCGTCCCGGCAGGGGACGCATTGCTCCAGAAATGTGCCATTTTGGGCAATAAATTCAAAAACGTGCTATTTAGGTAATTAAAATTGGCAAATGTGCCATTTAGGTATTTTTTCCTTAACATTTTATGATCTGATATAATCTTCATTACTTGTCCATCCCAGCTATTACCTTAAAAACTGTTTACCACCTCCTCCATTGGCCAATTTGGAAACAACTTTCATCTTAGCCAAAAAGGACTTCAACTGCTCCTCAAATGCTGGAATCTGCAGTTGTCATATGGGCAGACTCACTGAGTGCTTCAGTTGTGTCAGCTTTTTGCAGCATGGAGAGGCCGTGTTGACTTGTGTGCATGCCTTTTGATCCAAGTTCGGGTTTTCATCAAATTTACAAAATGATATTCTGTGATAGAAGTATTGGAAATCTGCCAATATGGCGAAAATGGCAGTAGATAGTCGTTGGCTTGTTGCTGAAACACCCAGCTTTCTTCTGTTCCATTCATCGCAGTTGACTCCGCAAGTGCAACGTTTTTCAAGACTGGGAACTGAATCTCCAACCTTTTCTCATCTAATTACCAAGGCAATGTGTTCTCCTAAAAAAGCAATGGTGTTCGGTAGCATTCTTCTCATTCTTATATATGTGTATTTCGCCCGATGTTTCCGGATGGAAGACTTTAAAGTTTTTTATTGCAGTACGAGAGAATCGCCCCCAAGTAGAGCTACTTATTGACCCATCCCAACAAGGTAAACTCTTGGGCCCCCGATTGCTTCGCCCAACCGGGAAAGCGACAAATAATTTCGAGAAATAGCTCTAACGCGGGTCGAATCTGGGGTTCCTTTATTGAGATTTTCCTAGCCGCACTACCTATAACCAAACTTGTCAGCAACTTAATCACTTTTCCATCATTTGTCTTTTTCTTCATTAGCAGCACATGCCTCAAAATTAGGGGTGGGTATGGTTTGGTCTGGTCTGAACCTAAACCAATGTTATCAGGATCGGAACGGTCACTGAACCAGGGACGTTGTTGGTTTTCGGCTAACTGGTTCGACCTGCGGTTGAACTCAACCGGTGACATCAATAATGTATTAAAAATCAATATTAATATGCTAAATATACAGACAATATAGGCAAAATATAAACTAGTTCAACTATGATGAAGGTATAACCGTATAAGTAGAATTCTTAGTAGTCACAATACAATCCTAACCTCATACATTACACAATGCTAATGTTTCACACAAAATGATATTTCAATATCCAAAGTTCATTAGACAATAAGATCCTAAACATAATTAGGCCCCTTTATATTAGGTGAAGTGGAAGTTCTCGTGAAAGTTAAGGCTAGGAAAATTAGCGGTGTGAGTTTGTCGTTTCTTTCTTTACCCAAAAATGGGCTGCGTGTTAATTATGAGATAGGTTGGAAATCATAGTCACCCACTCATTGACTAAGATAGAAGTTCTGACCGGTATGAGTGACCATTTGAACCGGTAGTACTGGATTTATACAATAACCAAACCAGTGAGGGTACTGGTTCACGGCTCGACCAATTGGACCCGAAGGTCCAATAGAATTTTGATAACACTGACATAAACCCAGACTGGAACTATTGAATTGAAAATTTACATACCAGACCAGACTATTGGTAAATTTAGATTAGACCAGATTAAATTGAAAGTTTATGGTTTAGTTTGGTCTCGCTACAAATTTATACGATTTAGTATTGTCTAGTAACACACTAAAAGGTGTGTCATTTTTATAGAAGAATTCCGTGAAGATTCATTTTGATGTCAGACTATTGGCGAGGAGCATCGTCTTTTTTACATCAAATACTAAAATTTATTGGGTCTTGTCTATAGCTATTTAGGGTTCTTCAAACATCTATCTAGATGAAGATTTAAGTTACTAGTCCCACATCAAGGAGCATGCTTATTCTTACAATAATTGTACATAGATTTTTTAACTTCTTCAGATTTATCCTTAATTTTTTTTTGAATTGCAACTCAGTTAGATCCACTTTTATGCGTTCTCCTATGTTGTCGACATACCTCACCAGCTCGAAAGCATGGACATGGACATGGACATGGACATGGACACATGACACAACAATGATAAAAAAATATAGGATACATAAAAAAAGATATGTATATGCATATAAATTTTATGTACGAGCACAAAAAAGAACAAGCATGATCAAACACAAAGATGGTCTGCCAACGAGGTGGCACCCAGATAGTAAAAGTACTCATGTAAGACTAAGAGGTCGCAGGTTCCAAACTCCCCAACCACAGGATGAATGAATGGCCAATTTTAGAAAAAGAACACACAAAGATGTTATTCCAAGCTATATTTATTTCAAATATGAATTCAAACACACTTTTCATTCATCATAAAATGAAGACATCAAAGGCATACTATCAAACAAAATCAGATTTCAATTACAATAACAGTCAAACTAATAGGAATTTATTCAAAAATTACGATGGCAGTCAAGCACCACAATGAACCCACAGTAAAATATTTTGAGCATCTAAATTTTGGACTAGTAAAAATAGTGTTGGTGGTGGATAACAAAGAAAGAATAAGAGCTATATTGTTATTTGTAGAAGAGGAGAGTGATAGGTAGTCCGACCATAGTATCCCGGGTGGTAAGAGCTTGGTAAGTCCCAATGAAGGACCTCGATTCGAACCTCACTAAAGGCACTTTGTGAACAAAAATTCACACTAATTAGGCACGGGAGGAGGGTGTACGAACCACACCCTCTCATGCCTCGAGATTTTACCATGTCGTCGTCCAGGGTGGGTTCTCTCAGTCACCAAAAAGAGGAGAGTGATAGGTGATGGAGGTGGATGATGAGGAAGATCATGAGGGATAAGAGGAGACCTTTGGTGGTAGTGGTGGTGGAGAAATAGAACATAAGTACCGGAGGTGGAGGAAGAAGAGGAGAGGGGAGATGTGTTGTCATTTGTAGAATAAAGGAGGCAAAGAGAAAATACGTTTTACATAGGAGAATGTTCTTGATGGTAAATATATAGTGCACATTTGAAGGGGAAGGAAGACGACGATGGGGACAAGCCAAAGAGGAAAGAAGAAAATGAAGGGAAGAAATGGGTAGGACAAAGGGGGAAGAGAAAGGGGAGGGGGAGTAAGAGTGCATGATTTACCCCTTGTTGTGGCTTTGTCTCTTGGTGGAGAGGAGAATACAACACTCCTATTAGTGATGAATAGGACATTTCCCCTTCTTAAATAGTGTTCGGTTGTGTCCAGGTTGTGTCCACTCCTAATATAAAAACCAGGGACTTGAACACGTGCAGATCCTTTGTGGAGGACATGCTACAAGCTTTAGGATTCTGCAACTAAGGGTAGATAAGAATTCTATTTGAGTCCTAGTGGTAGAAAGTGACCTTATGGGAACAAAAGTCTTTGAGCCAAGTTGTATTCCCTTGCTTTGGAGTACCATATAAGAGAGATTTGTTGCCAATGTACTTTCTAGGAAGGCTATCCACGAGAGATCAAGAGTGAAACTCATGTGCCATTCAGATGACAATTTTCTCCTCCATAATGTGATGGAAACATACTAATTTCAAGCCAAGTAATTAGTGAAAGTAGTGAGATATGCTCTGCACAAAGGGAGATGAATACATGTTTCCATATTCTTTAGAAAATATGTGTATATGTGCAATTCTTATATGATATAGTACCAAAATATTTTAACTTCTCTTTTAGCAATTACAATATTACTTGTGAAGGTCCACCATTGTTGTATTTTGTTTCACACTTAGATTTCATTTTATTTGAACTCCTACTATGAAAACCAACTTCAAGTTGTATTCATTTCATGTGGGAAGAAATTATGGTATAGAAATCAACTTCAAGTTGTATTCATTATATGTAGAAAACTATGTTGAACCAACCAGGTCCAAAATTGGCATGGTTCGTCTTCCAAGTTTTTTAACGGTAGCATGACTTGCAATTAATTTATCTACAACCAAGTTGATCCTATATGTTTTTGCTAGTTCAATTGATAGGACAACATTTCATCAATACACTAAATATTTGTTGAGATCTAAGAATCCAATCCCACTTTAAGAAAAGTATCTATTTATTAGTATAAAATTCATAGGGGAGGCAGATGGTGTACCTATAAGAGATTAAATCTATAAGGACCCAGACCTGGGTTTAGGGATAACCATGTTTGTTTTTCTTAAGTAAGTTTCTTATAATTTTAATCTAATTCTCTGAGGTGTTTTGTTATCATGTGGCATGATTATGTTCTAATTTTGGTCTTGTTTAAATGTTGTTTGAGCAATGTTTTCTTATTTTGGACCAAAGTGTAATTTACGCAAGATGAGGGGTTATCTTGTAATATGTTACATGATGAGTGTTTCCTTAGTTTTTTGGCATCATAAGAGAGAGAATGATGATATGGGGTGTCTTGTGGAAAGCGTAAGTATCAAGATGAGCTTGTACGGATGATGCTTGTGCTTTATGTATCAGTTTTGGTGTAAATTGCAATTTATCTAAATTGAAGGGTTAACATGCAATTCACCATCTCTAGGGTGTTATTTCCCTTTCTTGGAATCATATATAGGAGAGTGGAAGAGGTGTCCAACTTGTTTGGATATTTTTTATGTGGTGACATCTTTGGTGATATATGGAACACATGTATGAGATGTGCCTTGCAGTTAGATGAGTTATCTCAGGTTGAGAAACTCAGAGAGGTTGCCTATTGGTTTGTGGGTGTGTAGGGTTGTACCCTATCAATTTGTGATGTGTTTAGGGTGGTGCTCTATTGGTTTTTGAGTGTGTGGGGTTGTGTTTATCGGTTTGTGGGTGGATGGAGTATGATCTATTAGTTTGTCAGTATGTTGGATTGTACCATATCAGTTTGTGAAGAGTGGTAAGTGTTGGATCAATGGGCTCTATAGGGGGGTGAATAGAGCTTCACAAACTTCACAAAACAAATTAGACCACCAATTTATATGAAGTGTAGAAACCAAACCAATGCAGCAATTTGATGTCTTAATCTAGCATTCAAAGCAAGGATAAGAGACAAGGAAGAGCAAGCACTTGGACAGGTGGTTTAGAGTGGTTCCATGTCCTAAACTTAGGAGCAATGTCAGTCCACTTCCTAGAGTCGGTTAGGCTCTAGGATTTGTAATCTTGTTACTCTTATATTCCATAATAAGATTACAAGACACAATAATCACACATCCAAGGGCTTAGTACCTCAAGAAAAGATCTTCAACATGTAGAAGGAGCTTACCCACTTGAAACCTAGGAGTCTTCAGCCATCACCATGGACTTACCCACTCCTTTCTTCAAGTCTTCTAACTTCAAGGGATTACCTATCTTCCTTGAGTGTTGCCTTGCTTCTCTCCTTCACTTGGAGAGTTGGATCACCTATCTCCTTCACTTGGAGACCTGGAGTAGCTTGCCTTCTTCAAACTTGAAGAATAGCAACACCTTCTCCTTCACTTGGAGAAGCTTCTTCAATCTTCTTTCTTCAAAGAGAATGGAGGTAGTAAGATGGAGAAGGAGAGCTTTACATCAATACATGTAGTAGCTCTCTCTCACACAGGAACCTATCTCACTCATACTCACGAATTTCACTTGAAGGAATAGAGAGAAAGGGGCTCAAAGGCTTAGAACACTATCAACTATGCTAGCACCTAGTTTGCAATGAATGAGCAACCTTGGAATGAACTCCAAGGGGGTCTATATATAGTTGAGGGTTCCCCTTTAAGTTGTGGGACACTTGGATACAAAAATAGCCATTTTTAATCAAGGAAACAACTCTATTTTTGCCCAAAAAACTCACCAACAGTCACATCACTTTTTTCTACAAATTCTGTACAGTGCAATCGGTCGAGTTTCAATAAAGGTAACTCGACCGATCAAGTAAACGACAAAACCGATATTCAAATGATCGGTCGAGTTTGTCCTGACAAAACTCGATCGACCATTTGAACTCAAAATGGTCAGCTACATGATCAGTCGAGTTCTGTGAAAGCACAACTCGACCGATGCAATCTTAAAAAAATTGATCAAGAATGATCGGTCGAGTTTCAAGCCAGGGAAACTCGACCGACCAAGTGCATGTAATCAATTTTGTAATTTGCATCTAAAGTGATTAGCACTTGGTGATTTTTGTCCCAAACATTTCTCATCTAAGTTACAAGTCAATTCATCATTACAAGTTATTACATATATGTTCTAAGGTCGTTTACATAGAAATTTTGAAATGCACACTTGTAGCCATTTTGACTTGAACTTGAGCCATTCTAGGGCTTTGGATTTGGGATCCTTTTCATGTACCTAATGCCTGCAAACAATCTTAAATGCACATATTAGATACATATGAATGGAATGGTTAAGTCATTATCAAAATATAGGCAATGTATAACCTCTAGGTCAACATTAACCCCCTTTTTGACAATGACAAACCATTCCTCAAACATATTGAAAAGGATATGAAAGCTATACCTTTGCCTTGTGAATTAGGGGGATTCATGATACGAATAATGTGCATTTCTCCCCCTCAAACTATGCTTCCTCTAACCTGCATGGTTAGTTTATCTACACATAGCAATACCAATTTCCATGTAATGTGTAGTCCTTTGCAAGTTCACATAAAGAACAATGAATTGAACAAGAAAAGGATCTCACAAAGAAAAAACCATATTCTATAAGCAAAACAATATGATTGAGTTTCAAGACTGATCTATCAATTGAAATATCTCTCCCCCTTTTGACATTATCAAAAAGATAGGGGTTGTAGAGGAGAAAAAACTAGGTCTTCTTCAAAACTCAACCAAACATATATGCAAGGCAGTAAGCAGCAATTTAAAGAATATAGCACACAACCACAGAGGAGAACACACAATCCAAGTCATAATCAAAATATAGCTTAAGATAGCACCAACGCATAAGATAAAATAGAGTATATAGCCATAGTGCATATCTAGGATATTACAACTCAGACATATGTCCTCAGGAAAGCAACTACAACCATAAAGCTATAAAATAGATATAAGAAATAGTACAACTCAGAATGATGTGCCATGATGTTTCTTATACAAAAGAGTCTAGAAAGATATATATGATTGGCATGCTAGACTATAAGCTAAGAAACCACCAAAACATCTAAGATATCTATATCAACAATGTAATCATCCTCTCCAGGGTTGTAGTCTTCATCCCCCTCAGAAGGAGCAGTAGTGCCAGCATTAGATCCAACACCATCACCACCATCGTCGTCAGAAGCATCCTCTCCATCACCTTCCTCATCATCAGTAGCATCCTCAGGCTGGTCGAGCATCTCCTCATCAGTAGGAGGGTCAAAGGAACGACTGAGCCAGCGGGCATTCTGCTCAGCCCATGACATACCAAGAGTATGAAGCTCATTGTCCTGTGGAAAGGTCGGAGCAGAGTCAATCAAGGTAGCTAGCAGGGTGGCCAACAGCCAGTGACAGGATGACTGGAGCAGAACTACCAGCAGCAAATAGTGGTAGAGCGGCAACGGAAGGCTCAGGAGCATAGAAGTAATGCTCGTATGCATAAGAAGCATAGGCACTACCTGGGTATGGCTGGTAGGTGGGATAGGGTGAAGCACAAGATAGGTTCATGGTAGACATGATTGAACACGGATCCTGGTGCAGGTGTTCCTGAACCTGTCGGTTGTACGCTTGTTCATGCATCATATATCCCAGAAGGGTTTCATTGGATGCACGAAAGGATGCATGGCTGGGTCGAGGATGTGGTTGCGGGGGTGGAGTACGGGTGGAGGAGGATGGGGCAGTAGAGGCTGAGGCTAAGGCAGAGGCACCAGAGGCAGGGGTAAACACAGGTACAAACTTATGAAGAGTGGTTTCACTAATACAAACACCTTTTCTAGCAACCGGGTAATGGAAGTCAGAAAAGAGGGATTTATCAGTGGCAAACTTGAAAAGACCACAAATCAGAGCTGGGTAGGGTGGGTGGGTGCCTTTGGTGTTCTTGATGGTGTCAAAACAGGTCATGTGGTGTAAGATGTATCTGGCCCATTTAACACCGATATTGTTTAGCAAATAATACATAATGACTACGGTGTTTTCTACAATGTCCGTTTGATTTCACTTTGGATGGGCATTACAGTTAATCACCAAAGCCAGTATGTGCCTCCTTAGGTCAAGAGAGGATGAGGGCAGGGTAGACTTCCTCTTGTAGGCCATGTTAGGTTTCTTCAAAAACTGATGAATGCCCGGTAGCGTCAATTCATGGTGTTTGTAAAAACCTTCCGGGTCAAGAAGATCGAAATACTCTCCATAGTCCTTATGCCAAGTGTTGTTTTCCTCGTCTCCGACAAAAGAGACATTTAAAGTATCCTCGGAGATTTGGAAACGACGACTGACGATCACCAATGTAAGAACTATTTCAGCATTCGGCGGGGGATAAGAAAATCATAGTTCCAATGTAAGTTTGCATAGAACTCGAGTATTGCCTTCGTGCTATACATGTAATGACCCGTTTTCAAATTAGTCATCTGATTAGGGTTTACTTGGATAGTTGTATGCTTAATTAAGTTGATCATTGTTTAAAGCTTGATTAGTGATGGTATTTAAATTTTCATGATTTAAATATAATGAGAAGTTTTAATCATACTTTGATCCACCAAATTAGGGTTAAGGTTTGGAAACCCTAATCGGCCCAAATTAGGGTTTTGGTGACATATGAATACATAATTTGATAAGTATAATGTCTCACTAAATGATTTTTAGTATTTTATATGTAACTCTGATTTACTTAAAATTTGGAAATAATTTGTATATATAATATGTAAACAATATTGGAAAATATCAGAATTTTTGAAGAATGTTTTAACCTATTTATCAGTCAAGTTTCAAACTCGACCGATCACATTTCCTGATATATATAGCAGTGTGGTAATTGAATTTTATCTTTTTATTGGTATATTCAATTGATCTGAAATTTTAACTGTACTTTAAACACTAAATTATAGACACCCTGTTAAATTAGCGTAATTTTTGGATTACATTTGATCTCTTAAGAGAGGGTGTCGGTCGAGTTATGTGCAGGACAAACTCGACCGGCCATGCTGTTGACTGCAGTATAGCAGTGTAGTATTTTATTTTATATAATTTATTGGGTTATCCAATTGAGCTCAAACTTTAACTAAAGGTTTGATACTCCGTATTTAACAATATATTAAATTTTAATAATTTTTGGAAGAAGTTTTGTATTACAACAGACCTTGGTCGGTCGAGTTCTGAGGGAGACAAACTCGACCGACCAAATTTTTCTGGAAAATAAAAAAAGACTGAAAAATGTTTATAATTAATTATTCCAAGCACCTTAATGAGTATATAGGACTCTATTACGACCCAAGCACCTATAATTTCCGTCCCACACTTCCGATCTTCGTATTTCTTGAGAGAGGAGGAGATTTTAGGGTTTAGAGAATCTGAAGTGGAAATTTCAGATTTCTGGGTTTTCTCTTTCCAAGGTTGGTAAATTTTGTATAGATCATAAATCTTTACTAGGTTTATTTTCTTCTATTCTCTCCTATGTATATAACTCGTCACTTTCCTGATTTGGATCAAAAGAATCCAAATTGATCTCTTCTTTCATTCTTTCTTCTTCAATTCTTCTTATTCTAGGTTCTTGAGTGAAGAGGAGTAGGAAGATTCTGTTTTCTTGAAGTAAGGACTTGATTCAAGAATTAGCAGTAGTAGCTGGGCTACGAAATTTAGGTGTTTCACACCTGAGGTGAGTGTTTTTATCCCTCCTAAGCTTTGTATTCATGTTGAAAGCCTAATTCTATCCGGCTAAAACAATCAGATACCTTGTTTATAATTGTATGCGATTGGATTGGATTTGGGAAAGATATTGGGGAATCCAATTTTTACTGATTTTGATTATTTCTCATTAATTGAAACTTGATTAGTTCTTGTTATATTGATTGAGGATGCATGGGTATTGTTATGGGTAGATGACTATGATATTTTATGTGAATTTTTCCTAAAAATCAGCCCAATGGCCGATATGCTTGGAAGTGAATTGACATGTATAAAGTCATATTTGAATTGTACTACATTGTATTATACAAGTGTATTGTTGAATGTTAATGGAGTTAAATGACCACATATCCTGATTAGGATTTGTGTTGAGTAAGTGAATCAAATGAGTCAATTAATCAATGTATACTTATGATTGATGAATGAAATGTGTGAAAATGGAAACTAGGGTTTCCATGTTTGTAAATAACCCTAATGAACCCTTGAGTCATGATTTGGATTACTGAATGATATGATTATTATGATATGTTGAACTAAGGAATGCCTTCTTGAAAACCCTAAAAGTGTAGTATTAAGACGATTATGAGTGATAAAGCTAGAACTTGTATGTAATGTTGTAAACGTGATCAAATGCTGAAATTGAAAGTATTAATACTTTAATTGAATATGATGAGTCTTACTAATATCATATAAGTCTAATGAATCTATTTTAGTATAATAAAGAATGATCATGATCGATTATGGAAATGACATTAGTAGTTAATGACTTGGTACACTTATCTGAATATAACAGACAATATGAACAAGATGTACTTAATGTGATTGTAAGATGAAGATGAAACTAATGAAGATAGTATGATGAAGTATTTAATCTTTTATTTAATTACATATGAATTAACCCAAATTAAATGAAATACACTAAGAATTGTACTTTGATAAATGTTATGTAGAAGAGAAGCATTGTATGTAAAGTGAATCAAGAAAGATCGGTCCAGATGATGTAGTGAACATGAAATGAAAGAAGTTGAGACTGCTGAGTATAAAATGATGGAAAAAGATAGGAATTAGTAGATTATTCTAAGAATGTAACTCTTACCCTAAAATGATGAGTTTGATGATGCTAGTGAATGATAATATCAAATCCGGAATTAAGAGATGCACATAACTGTAATTGAATTCAACGAAAAGATGAAAGTCAAGTATTCGAATTGATTTATAAGAATGTGTTCTTGAATTGTGAATTGTACTCTAAGAATGGACTAATAGTACAAACTTCAATTGATAGTGAACATGTGATGACTAGTAACCCCATATGAATAATGTGAAATAAAAGAAGAAGAGAACTAAGTCTGGTATGCATATATATGCATGAAATTTATTGGCATCTATTCAGATTGGATGGAACAGGAATATGTTGTATTATAAATCTATTCTGAGTATGAGGAATGATACATGATATCTATATGCTTTTACTGTTTCTAGTTTTAATGCCTCTGCTAATATTTGTTCAGAACTGTGATATACAATGAGCTGATAAGATTTATGTTGAAATGGAATTTAATATGCACTTCATACATTGAGAAACCCTGATAAAAGTAAATGTTGCATAATGAGATTATGTCTAGGGTTGAAGGCCCAATGATGATGATAAAACCCTGATGGGGTAAATGATGGACAATAAGATTATGTCTCGGTCAGAAAGCCCACTATTGATGAATGCTATGAATTGATGTAGAAGATAGAAATAATCATATTTGTTGCAATCTATAGACTTATTGTGCTTCTTGCTTTGATCATTGTCCTTATTGATAAACTTGATCTGTTTCATGTTATTGTAGTTATGCGAGAACACACAAATATGATATATGATGTTTTGAATTCTTGTAAGATGAGTAAAAGATATTAATAACAAGTGAAATGATGGAACATCAAGTTAGGTGCCCTGAACACCATGAGTTTCCCTCGAGGACCACACCGGGGAAACAAAACGGATCTCCTTGTAGTAATCGATGAATTATGAGAAGGATTTCCGGAGTGTGGATCGAGACCTTAAAGTTTAGACCACTAGGATTTAGGAGTGAGTCATTTGGAGTGGCTCTGGCCCTAAATCCTTGTTGTGAAAGTCTATGTCCAGATGGAATAGACTCTGTTGAAATGAAATATGTGAAATGTGAAATGAAAAATATGTGAAATACTGTGATATGTGAAATACTGTGATATGTGATATATTGTTTTGTTGGTTCCTATCTCGTGTACCCGAGATGAGGATGTGAGCCTCTTTAAGCAACCCTGGGGTGTCCAGGGTCTGTTGTTGATATCTTACGGTGGCCGACTAAACCCTAAGATAGTGACGGTGAGTCGTTGACACGAGAATCAGGCGTGGCGACTTCTACTTGGTGAGGTACAAGCCAAGTAGTTTCAGGGCAAATGAATAAAAGATGATAAGCCGTGTAGAACATGATTTGAATGGTTGTTACATTCTTTGTACTGCTACTTGATGATTTGTTGTTGTTAATTATGTTTCTTGTTGGGGAAAGTAATCATGTTGATATGGATATTTTCTATTTCATATTATGATATGTCATGCTGACAAGTTATAAATGATGGGATATATATCCATTCTAGATATGAGTTGGATTGCTTGCTATTTGATAGTATTGTTTGGTCAAAATGTTCTATGTGTACTTTAGCTTCAGGACTATAGGATGTGTTCCTGGTCTGGCTGGTGGAGTGTCACAAAGATAATGTTATTGTTTAGTATTGGTTCAAAATGCTTAGAACTTGACTTATTACTCATGTAGTAAGATTCTTAATCTGAACTAGAAGTATATTCTGATTTGTTCATGTCCAACTGGTGGAGTGTCACATGGGTAATGTTATTGTTATGTATTGATTAAAAAATACTTAGAAGTTATCTTATTTCACATGCAGTAGGGCTCTGAATCTGAACTGAGAAGTATCTGCTGATTTGTTAATAGACATGCTCTAAAAGATGTTTCAAAGTTATAATTGGTTTAAGTGATTACCTTATCTGTTGGATTAGATTACCATTGTAAGATAGATTTGACTCATGATAGAACTATCTGCTAGACTTTTCAATATCAGCATGTTTCTGTTAAGTTTATTATACTTAATCTGATGTTGATGCATGTACCTAGCTTGAGTGGGAGGTATCCATTCACTGGGGCTCTATATGAGTCTCATGAGGTTGTTTCAAATGTTTTTAGGTATAATGCTATCCAGCAGAGAGGTCGTGACAAAGAAGATATAAATAGTATAATCTAGATAGATTAGAATGTCCCTATACTCTCTCTTTTCCGGGATGGGTTGTAGATTAAGTTTGTTCATTAATGTACATGTATTTGATTTAAACTGAACTACGTATGAGAACAAGATTTGATTCTAGATTTAATGAAGTTGAATATGATTTGTGATATCTGAATGTGATGTCCTTGATGTGACATTGATTTATGAGATTGTGAATAAAGAAAAAGAAAAAAATTTATCTATGTTTTTCATATATTGTTTAATCGCCTGTGTCAAGAAATTATTGTTTTATTTCATAATCTGGGTTTAGGTTTAGGATTATCTCTAATGATTGGTATTTATGCTGATCAAAAGAGTGGGTCCCGATAGATGTGGTATCAGATCCTAGGTTAGATGAGTCTATAGGGACAATAGGATCTAGGACAAATTGATAATGTCGATGTTGAATATAACCTGAATGATGTGCATACTGACTGAACTCAGTATCCAGATACTCTGGTCAAGTATTTGGGTATTGAGCTAAGCTAGTATGGAACTGCCGACTATACTTCTTCTGGATGCCCTGACCAAGTATCCAGATGAACATAGTTTGGTAGTATAATAAGATGCATGATGAAAAAGAGAAAAATGGCGATAAAATGGTGAAAGAGAAAAGGCTATTATAATTTAATATGAAACCTATGGAAAGCATGAAATTTCATATAATAAAGATGAAAGCTTAGTGGATTATGAACATAATCTCTAATGAGTTTGAGTCTAAGTATAAAATCTGAAATTGTGAGAAAAAGCTATGAACCAAGATGCACACTAGATGATCTTCTTTATAAAGGAAATTGATGAATGCAGATGATAATATGTGAATGAGTCATAATCTTAATCCATGAGATTCACAATAAAAAAAAGGATGTGAAAGGTGATGTGAATTGAATCTTGATAAATGATGTATTACTAATATTAGTGATTCAAATGTTTATAATACTCAAGGTGAGATATGATGATGACATAGGATGAAATATCCATCTAATAAAAAAAAGATGTCATATGAAAGAAAGATAAAATGGAATACTTTTTAACTGGACATTGGGAGAGGTGAATGATTAGATGATATGATATTATTTCATATCTTTTCTTGGATTTTGGGACGAAATCCTAAAAGGAGGGGAGAATTTGTAATGACCCGTTTTCAAATTAGTCATCTGATTAGGGTTTACTTGGATAGTTGTATGCTTAATTAAGTTGATCATTGTTTAAAGCTTGATTAGTGATGGTAGTTAAATTTTCATGTTTTAAATATAATGAGAAGTTTTAATCATACTTTTATCCACGTAATTAGGGTTAAGGTTTGGAAACCTTAATCGGCCCAAATTAGGGTTTTGATGACATATGAATACAGAATTTGATAAGTATAATGTTTCACTAAATGATTTTTAGTATTTTATATGTAACTCTGATTTACTCTAAATTTGGATATATAAAATATAAACAACATTGGAAAATATCAGAATTTTTGAAGAATTTTTTAACCTATTTATCGGTCGAGTTTCAAACTCGACCGATCACATTACCAGATTTATATAGCAGTGTGGTAATTGAATTTTATATTTTTATTGGTATATCCAATTGATCTCAAATTTTAACTGAAATTTGAAACTCAATTATAGACACTATGTTATATTGGTGTAATTTTTGAATGACATTTGATCTCTGAAGAGAGGGTGTCGGTCGAGTTCTGTGCAGGACAAACTCGACCAACCATGCTGCTGACTACAGTATAGCAGTCTAGTATTTTATTTTTTATAATTTATTGGATTATCCAATTGAGCTCAAACTTTATCTGAAGATTTGATACTCAGTTTGCAAAAATATATTAAATTTGCATAGTTTTGGAAGAATTTTTATGTCACAACAGACCTTGATCTGTCGAGTTCTGAGGGAGACTAACTCGACCCACCAGATTTTTCTGGAAAATAAAAAAAGATTGAAAAATGTTTATAATTAATTATTCCAAGCACCTTAATGAGTATATAGTACTCTATTATGACCCAAGCACCTCTCATTTCCGTCCCACACTTCCGAGCTCCGTAGTTCTTGAGAGAGGAGGAGACTTTAGGGTTTGGAGAATCTGAAGTGGAATTTTCAGATTTCTGGATTTTCTCTTTCCAAGGTTAGTAAATTTTGTATAGATCATAAATCTTTACTAGGTTTATTTTCTTCTATTCTCTCCTATGTATATAACTCGTCACTTCCCTGATTTGTATCAAAAGAATCCAAATTGATCTCTTCTTTCATTCTTTCTTCTTCAATTCTTCTTATTCTAGGTTCTTGAGTGAAGAGGAGCAGGAAGATTCTATTTTCTTGAAGCAAGGACTTGATTCAAGAATTAGCAGTAGTAGTTGGGCTACGAATTTTAGGTGTTTCACACCTGAGGTGAGTGTTTTTCTCCCTCCTAAGCTTTGTATTCATGTTGAAAGCCTAATTCTATCCGGCAAAAACAATCAGATACCTTGTTTATACATGTATGCGATTGGATTGGATTTGGGAAAGATATTGGGGAATCCAATTTTTACTGATTTTGATTATTTCTCATTAATTGAAACTTGATTAGTTCTTGTTATATTGATTTAGGATGCATGGGTATTGTTATGGGTAGATGACTATGGTATTTTATGTGAATTTTTCCTAAAAATCAGCCCAATGGCCGATATGCTTGGAAGTGAATTGACATGTATAAAGTCATATTTGAATTGTACTACATTGTATTATACAAGTGTATTGTTGAATGTTAATGGAGTTAAATGACCACATATCCTGATTAGGATTTGTGTTGAGGAAGTGAATCAAATGATTCAATTAATGAATGTATACTTATGATTGATGAATGAAATGTGTGAAAATGGAAACTAGGGTTTCCATGTTTGTAAATAACCCTAATGAACCCTTGAGTCATGATTTGGATTACTGAATGATATGATTATTATGATATGTTGAACTAAGGAATGCCTTCTTGAAAACCCTAAAAGTGTAGTATTAAGACGATTATGAGTGATAAAGCTAGAACTTGTATGTGATGTTGTAAACGTGATCAAATGCTGAAATTGAAATAATTAATACTTTAATTGAATATGATGAGTCTTACTAATATCATCTAAGTCTAATGAATCTATTTTAGTATAATAAAGAATGATCATGGTCGATTATGGAAATGACATTAGTAGTTAATGACTTGGTACACTTATCAGAATATAACAGACAATATGAACAAGATGTACTTAATGTGATTGTAAGATGAAGATGAAACTAATGAAGATAGTATGATGAAGTATTTTATCTTTTATTTAATTACATATGAATTAACCCAAATTAAATGAAATACACTAAGAACTATACTTTGATAAATGTTATGTAGAAGAGAAGCTTTGTATGTAAAGTGAATCAAGAAAGATTGGTCCAGATGATGTAGTGAACATGAAATGAAAGAAGTTGAGACAACTGAGTATAAAATGATGGAAAAAGATAGGAATTAGTAGATTATTCTAAGAATGTAACTCTTGCCCTAAAATGATGAGTTTGATGATGCTAGTGAATGATAATATCAAATGGGGAATTAAGAGATGCACATAACTGTAATTGAATTCAACAAAAAGATGAAAGTCAAGTATTTGAATTGATTTATAAGAATGTGTTCTTGAATTGTGAATTGTACCATGAGAATGGACTAATAGTACAAACTTCAATTGATAGTGAACATGTGATGACTAGTAACCCCATATGAAGAATGTGAAATAAAAGAAGAAGAGAACTAAGTCTGGTATGCATGTATAAGCATGAAATTTATTTGCATCTATTCAGATTGGATGGAACATGCATATGTTGTATGATAAATCTATTCTGAGTATGAGGAATGATACATGATATCTATATGCTTTTACTATTGCTAGGTTTAATGCCTATGCTAATATTTGTTCAGAACTGTGATATACAATGAGATGATAAGATTTATGTTGAAATGGAATTTAATATGCACTTCATACATTGAGAAACCCTGATAAGGGTAAATGTTGGATAATGAGATTATGTCTAGGGATGAAGGCCCAGTGATGATGATAAAACCCTGATGGGGTAAATGATGGACAATAAGATTATGTCTCGGGCAGAAAGCCCACTATTGATGATTGCTATGAATTGATGTAGAAGATAGAAATAATCATATTTGTTGCAATCTATAGACTTATTGTGCTTCTTGCTTTGATCATTGTCCTTATTGATAAACTTGATATGTTTCATGTTATTGTAGTTATGCGAGAACACACAAATATGATGTATGATGTTTTGAATTCTTGTAAGATGAGTAAAAGAGATTTATAACAAGTGAAATGATGGAACATCTAGTTAGGTGCCATGAACACCGTGAGTTTCCCTTGAGGACCACACTGGGGAAACAAAATGGATCTCCTTGTAGTAATCGATGAATTATGAGAAGGATTTCTGGAGTGTGGATCGAGACCTTAAAGGTTAGACCACTAGGATTTAGGAGTGAGTCATCTGGAGTGGCTCTGGCCCTAAATCCTTGTTGTGAAAGTCTATGTCCAGATGGAATAGACTCTGTTGAAATGAAATATGTGAAATGTGAAATGAAAAATATGTGAAATACTGTGATATGTGATATACTGTTTTGCTGGTTCCTATCTCGTGTACTCGAGATGAGGACGTGAGCCTCTTTAGGCAACCCTGAGGTGGCCAGGGTCTGTTGTTGATATCTTAGGGTGGCCAGCTAAACCCTAAGATAGTGACGGTGAGTCGTTGACACGAGAATCAGGCGTGGCGACTTCTACTTGGTGAGGTACAAGCCAAGTAGTTTCAGGGCAAATGAATAAAAGATGATAAGCCGTGTAGAACATGATTTGAATGGTTGTTACATTCTTTGTACTGCTACTTGATGATTTGTTATTGTTGATTATGCTTCTTGTTGAGGAAAGTAATCATGTTGATATGGATATTTTCTATTTCATATTATGATATGGCATGCTGACAAGTTATAAATGATGGGATATATATCCATTCTGAATATGAGTTGGATTGCTTGCTATTTGATAGTATTGTTTGGTCAAAATGTTCTATGTGTACTTCAGCTTCAGGACTACAGGATGTGTTCCTGGTCCGGCTGGTGGAGTGTCACAAAGATAATGATATTGTTCTGTATTGGTTCAAAATGCTTAGAACTTGACTTATTACTCATGTAGTAAGATTCTTAATCTGAACTAGAAGTATATGCTGATTTGTTCATGTCCAACTGGTGGAGTGTCACAAGGGTAATGTTATTATTATGTATTGATTCAAAAATACTTAGAACTTATCTTATTTCACGTGCAGTAGGGCTCTTAATCTAAACTGAGAAGTATCTGCTGATTTGTTCATAGACATGCTCTAAAAGATGTTTCAAAGTTATAATTGGTTTAAGTGATTACCTTATTTGTTGGATTAGATTACCATTGTAAGATAGATTTGACTCATGATAGAACTATCTGCTAGACTTTTCAATATCAGCATGTTTCTGTTAAGTTTATTATACTTAATCTGATGCTGATGCACGTACTTAGCTTGAGTGGGAGGTATCCACTCACTGGGGCTCTATATGAGTCTCGTAAGGTTGTTTCAAATGTTTTTAGGTATAATGCTATCAAGCGGAGAGGTCATGACAAAGAAGATATAAATAGTATAATATAGATAGATTAGAATGTCCCTGTACTCTCTCTTTCCCGGGATGGGTTGTAGATTAAGTTTGTTCATTAATGTACATGTATTTGATGTAAACTGAACTACGTATGAGAACAAGATTTGATTCTAGATTTAATGGAGTTGAATATGATTTGTGATATCTAAATGTGATGTCCTTGATGTGACATTGATTTATTAGATTGTGAACAAAGAAAAAGAAAAAAATTATCTGTGTTTTTCATATATTGTTTAATCGTCTTTGTCAAGAAATTATTGTTTTATTTCATAATTTGGGTTTAGGTTTAGGATTATCTCTAATGATTGGTATTTATGCTGATCAAAAGAGTGGGTCCTGATAATACATGTGATTGTGATAGCAGTCCCTTGCGATTGCAAGGGCGGACAAATGATGGTTGCTGATAAGCCTCGAAACAGAGTTAATAACCGCTTGAAAATGATTTCGGTCAAGTAAGGGGCGAAATGGAAAAGGAGTTGGGGGAAGAAGATCCTTGTACTGATTTACCACCTCAACAGACACAAAGGAGGTGTTATCAAAAGGAATCAAGCAATTAGTTGAGGAAGAGGCTTGAGCATTTCCAGGAGCAACATGTTTTCATCTTTGGGAAGCCAAGCAAACTAAAACGAGATGAAAAATGTGCACACAAGCAAAAGCAAACCTAAAATGCCGAAGAAACACCACCACGAGCGCCTGGGGAGGTCAAGAACAGGGTTGCTAGGTCGCCCTAGGGTTAGGAACAGGAGGTTTAGGGCTGGGTGTGAGAGCTTAGGGGTTGGAGGTAAGGAATCGGTCGGCTATTTTCTATTTGCAAGGGAAAATAGTCAGACGATCCTAACTTTTAAGTTGGCTCAACCCACGGATCAGTCAAGTTCTGCATGTGGTAAATTTGACTGAATGGTCCACTGAATACTTGCTCTCAGCTCCTGATCGGTCGAGTTTTCCAGGGTGGAAACTCGACCGAAGGTCAACCTGACCTAACATTCACATTCTTAGATTCTAGCCATATAAATTCTAATTAAATTCATTTCTCCATTCTATTATGCATAATTAACATACTTAGGCACATTTAGCTCATCATTGGGCACTATTTAGCGATAAAACATGAAATTTGATAAAATCCCAAAAACGCGCAAAAACTAAGCATGTTGACAAGCAATTTAGGCACATTTAAGCATATATATATAGGAAAAACAAGGTGAAGATAGACATGAGCAAGCATATAGGAAAGAGACAACTAGCTAGTTCACATGGTAAGATCATTCAAATCAACAATAAGCAATTTGGATCGAATAAAATTAAATTGATCTATAGCTAGAGGTTTTGTAAAGATATCCGCCAACTGATTTTCTGTGTCCACATGTGTGATATAGATGTCTTTCTTGGCAATGTGGTCACAAAGAAAATGATGGCAAACCTCTATATGCTTGGCTCACTATGCAATATAGGATTGTAAGTTAGATTAATTGCACTAGTATTGTCACAAAAGATAGGAGAAGCATCAAAAAATATGTTGAAGTCTTGGAGCATTTGCTTCATCCATAGGACATGTGCACAACAACTCTCGACTTTAATGTATTAAGCTTCGGTAGTTGATAATGCCACTGTACTTTGTTTCTTGGATAACCAAGACACTAAGCATGGTCCTAGAATGAAGCAAGTGCCACTTGTCCTAGAATGAAGCAAGGTCCACTATCTGCTTTTTCTTTGTTGTGAGCAGCTTGTGTCCTCACTCTCTCGAATGGGTTTCCAATGATCAACTCCTTGGGATGATTCTTTGCAAAGCGGGGAGTGGGATCCTACTTTTCTTCTTCTTCTTCTTCTATCAACTACTTACCTTTATTCTCGATGTTGAGGTCTTTTAGGATAGGAATCAAATCATCTACAACATCATTATCAATAACATGCTTGCCAACAATAGGGTTGGTTTCAATAAATTTAACATTGATAGATTCTTCAAGTTTATACAATTCAATGTTGAATACTCTATATGCCCTGCTTGTTGTGCTATAGCCAAGGAAGAAAGCCTTACAAGATTTCAGATCAAACTTGTTGAGAGAATCCTTCATGTTTAAAACAAAACAAGGACATCCATAAACATGAAGGAAATCAATGGATGGCTTTCTACCACGCCACATCTCATAGGAGGTTTTCTTCAACGAAGGATGTGTAAGAACCTAGTTTTTCACAAAATAGGCGGTGCTAATGGCTTCAGACCAAAACTTCTTGGGAATATCATATTCAAGAAGCATTTTCCCCACCATATCTTAAAGAGACCTGTTCTTCCTCTCAACTACCCCATTTTGTTGAGGCGTACGAGGGGAAGAGAAATTGTGCGAGTAACCTGATTTTTCACAAAAGCGTTCAAAAAGATCATTTTCAAATTCTCCCCATGGTCACTGCATATAGAAACAATCCGACAAGAAGCTTTATTTTCAACCCATTTACAAAAATTCGAGAAAACATCAAGAGTATCACTTTTCAAAATGAGAAAAAAAGTCCAAGTATATCGAGAGAAATCATCAACAATAACAAGACAATACTTGGAGCCACGAAGTGTTTGCATTCTCATTGGTCCGAATAGATCAATATGAAGAAGTTCAAAAACTCTTTTGGTACTCATGACTCCTTTGGATTTGAAGGATGATTTGGTTTGTTTCCCTTGTGTACAAGGTTGGCATTCCTCATCCTTATCAAAATCCAATTTAGGAAGTCCTCGAACCAAATCCTTTTTGTTCAAATTCTTCATTTGATGCAAATTCACATGACCCAAACATTGATGTCAAAGAGAAAGATCATTTTTATCCACAACCAAGCATCTATCAAGTATGGGCTTAAGAGAATCAAGAACAATAAAATAAAGATTACCATTTCTAGTTCCCTTATATATGATATTGTAGGAGACGAAATCTAGAAGCAAGCATTCTAAAGAAGTAAACAATACAAGATATCCATTGTCACAAAGTTGACTAACACAAATCAAATTGTGATGTAGGCCATCAACAAGAAACACATTTTCAATACATAGCTCATTGCCCACATCACCCTCACCTATGACCTTACCCTTCTTGTTGTCTCTGAAGGTTACTGATCCACCTTTCTTTTTTATGAACTTGTTGAAATGGCTGATTTCTCCAGTCATATGCTTAGAGCAGCCACTATCAACAATCCATCTCTTTTTAACCTGCAAGAAAGAAGGATGTCAGAACCCAACTCAAACTTTGGGATCTGGGGTTATCTTGGGGACCCATTTCCTCTTTGGGTTGGTCCCCTTAGGCTTATAAGGATAGTAGGTAGAGTAATGATCATCACATTTGCAATTGATACATACCATAGGGTTCTTAGAGCTAGAAGACTCTCCATGGAAGATAGGAGGTTCCACACTGTTCTTCTTACCCTTGTGTTTGTTCTTGCTCTTACCTTTTGGAGAAGTCCCATCATATCCCAAACCACTAGTACTAATTTGTTTGGTAGAGTGTTCTAGGACATCATTGAGGGATTTCTTTCTGGATAGAAACATTTGCAAAGTAGATCTTAACTTGGCATTATCATCACTAAGATTTATAACAGTAGTAGAAAGACTAGCAAGATCATCTCTAGCATGCAAAAGGTCAGCCTCAAGATAGAGAGCTTTAGTAAGAAGGGAATCCTTTTCTAAAGATAAGCTAGCAACTTCATTTCTTGGCAAAACAGGCCTAGAAGATAAATCATTAACTTGAGCAAGAAACTTGGCATTTTCATATTTAAGCACAACAATCTCTCTTTGATAAGAACAGACTTCATCTCTCCTAGAATCATCAATAAAGCTTGAGTTCTACATTTTCAGTTTTAAGAATATCAAGCTCATCTAGGCACGTTTGGTTATCTATCTTAAGATTTTCAATATTTTTAAGATAAATACCATTTTCAACCTCTACTCCATTGTATTGAAGGTCAAGGTCAAGAAACTGCCCTTTCAAGGAATCTATGCTCTCAAGATGCAATTTTTCATTTTGATCAAGAATTTCAATTTTAGCATAAAGATCATCAATTATCTTCCCTAATCTTTTCCTTTTAGACTTGCATTTAGAAAAAGAGGATTTGCATTCATTTAACATATCAATGAGAGTTTCCTTAGATAGCTCATGCAAATTAACATTGCTTACCTCACTTACCATACTTACATCTTCACTAGTGGAGGCCAAGAGGGCAAGATGGCATTCTCCATCTTCGGATCTTGAGGAGCTTGAGGATGACTCCTCCCACGCTGCATGAGCTGCATCTTTGGATCTTCTCTCCTTCTTGTCTTTCCTCTTGTACTTGCCTTTTGTCTTGTACTCCTTGTCTTTCTTGTGGCTGCTCTTGTGATGGCTCTTCATGGCCTTTGGGTTGTCACTCTTGTAGTGGCCTTTTTTACCACACTCATAGCATCTTGGAGTTGAAGAGGAGGGCTTGCTCTTGTAGTGTTTCCCCTTTGATTAGTTTGCCTCATTCTCATTGGAATCTTCATCTTCACTTGAGGAAGGGTTGGGAGACTTCAAGGTGAGTTGTTGTTGCCAGACCATTTCTTCAATTTGTGCTTTGAAGGTTGTGTCCTTTATCTTCTTAGACTCTTTTTCTTCTCTCTTCTCTTCCACTTCTTGCTTGTCAAGCCTAGGTTCATGGGCTTGTAGGTTACCAACCAACTCCTCGGTTGACAACTCACTTATCTTGTACACCTCTTCAATTGAAGTAACCTTAGGCTCCCATCTCTTAGGAAGAGATCTCAAGATCTTAGAGTTGATAGTAACTCTTTCTATCACACTCCCAAGGGCTGCCAAGCTATTCAAGATGACATTGAGCCTAGTGTACATATCAATCACTCTCTCATTCTTACCCATCTTTAAGTTTTCTAGAAGACCACCAAGCATGTAGACTTTGGCCTCCTTTACTTGCTCAGTTCCTTCATAGGTGACACACAATTTGTTCCATATCTCATGAGTGGTGTCCCAAGAAGAGATCCGATTGAACTCGGATGGAGTAAGAGCGGTGTATATGATGCTCACAGCTTTGGCGTTGAGTTGAGCATGCTTCATTTCAGCTACAGTCCATGTGGTGATGTCCCCTTTTGGATCTTCATATTTGAGGTGGACAATCTTCCACGTTTCATAGCTCACACCTTGGAGGTAGAATTGCATCCTTCTCTTCCAATAGAGAAAGTTGCTGTCGTCGAAGACTGGAGGTCTCATGGAGAAGCTTCCTTCTAGGTTAAGTGAACCAAGAGCCGAATCGCCCTTCTTCTCCTACTTGTTGAAGTAGCTTGGAGAAGACCTACTCTGATACCACTTGTTGGATCAATGGGCTCTAGAGGGGGGGTGAATAGAGCTTCAGAAACTTCACAAAACAAATTAGACCACCAATTTATATGAAGTGTAGAAACCAAACCAATGCAGCAATTTGATGTCTTAATCTAGCATTCAAGGCAAGGATAAGATATAAGGAAGAGCAAGCACTTGGACATGTGGTTTAGAGTGGTTCCATGATCTAAACTTAGGAGAAACGTCAGTACACTACCTAGAGTGGGTTAGGCTCTAGGATTTGCAATCTTGGTACTCTTATATTCCACAATAAGATTACGAGAAACAACAACCACACATCCAAGGGCTTAATACCTCAAACAAAGATCTTCAACCTGTAGAATGAGCTTACCCACTTGAAGCCTAGGAGTCTTCAGCCATCACCATGGACTTACCCACTTCTTTATTCAAGTCTTCTTCCTTCAAGGGATTACCTATATTCCTTGAGCGTTGCCTTGCTTCTCTCCTTCACTTGGAGAGCTGGAGCACCTATCTCCTTCACTTGGAGACCTGGAGCAGCTTGCCTTCTTCAACCTTGAAGAGCAACAACACCTTCTCCTTCACTTGGAGAAGCTTCTTCAAGCTTCTTTCTTCAAAGAGAATGGAGGTAGGAAGATAGAGAAGGAGAGCTTTACATCAATACATGAAGTAGCTCTCTCACACAGGAACCTATCTCACTCATACTCATGAATTTCAGTTGAAGGTAGAGAGAGAAAGGGGCTCAAAGGCTTAGAACACTCTCAACTATGCTAGCACCAAGTTTGCAATGAATGAGAAGCCTTGGAATGAACTCCCAGGGGGTCTATTTATAGTTGAGGGTGCCCCTTTAAGTTGTGGGACACTTGGATACAAAAATAGCCATTTTTGGTTCAAGGAAACGACTCTATTTTTTCCCAAAACACTCACCAATGGTCACATCATTTTTTTCTACAAATTCCACAGTGTGATCGATCGAGTTTCAATAAAGGTAACTCAACTGATCAAGTAAATGAAAAAACCAATATTCAAATGATCGGTCGAGTTTGTCCTAACAAAACTCAACTGACCATTTGAACTCGAAATGGTCAGCTACATGATCGGTCGAGTTCTGTGAAAGCACAACTCGACCGATGCAATCTTGAAAAAATTGATCAAGAATGATCGGTCAAGTTTCAAGCTAGGAAAACTTGACCGACCAAGTTCCTGTAATCAATTTTCTAATTTGCATCTAAAGTGATTAGCACTTGGTGATTTTTGTCCCAAACATTTTTCTCATCTAAGTTACAAGTCAATTCATCATTACAAGTGATTACATAGATGTTCTAAGGTCATTTAAATAGAAATTCCAAAATGCACACTTGTAGCCATTTTGACTTGAACTTGAGACATTCTAGGGCTTTGAATTTGGTATCCTTTTCATGTACCTAATGCCTACAAACAATCTTAAACACACATATTAAATACATATGAATGGAATGGTTAAGTCATTATCAAAATATAGACAATGTATAACTCTAGGTCAACATTAAGATTTAGCATATCAGCCATGACCATGGAAGGAGACCTAGTGGATGATATCTGACCTAGATCTTATCCCCTGCCTTACATGTTATGCATGTGTCCCCTTTCTCATGGACAAGTGTCACCTAAACTCTTAAGGTGATAGCACCTTTCTTTTGATCTCTCTCTTCCCTCAAGTATATAACCCCCTCCTCCTTCATACATGTAAATCATTTTCATTCATCATTGTTCCTCTCCACTGGGTGGATGATCTTGGGAGCTTGTGGAGCTAAAGGAATCCCCATGGATCTTGGGAGGTCAAGTTCCTTGCTCATGGTGATTTTTTGTTCAAACTTCCATCTTGGTGAGTTATGCTTCTTTGATGGCCCTTCCTTTAAGATCTCTTCTTCATCTTCTTTCTCCTCTCTCGGTCATGGATCCTACCTTAGATGAAGGTTGGATAGGACTTGGTTCTCTATCCTTCTTTCCTTTCTTCTTGAGCTACTATAACCATGGAATCTTCTTCTTCTTTCTTGAGGTGATGTTGAAAATGAGTTGGGACTCTTGATGGATCATCTTCAAGTTGAGGAACCTATGCTTTGGAGCTTTGATTATGGAAGCTTGGACTCTTGATGTAGACCTTCTTGAGGTGGGTTATATAACTCTTAACCTCCTTTGTTATTATCACTCTTTATAGGTTTAAAGTTGTTCTTTATCTCTATATTGTGAGCCTCTTATATGCTAATAGTTAGTGTTTTGTTTTGAGGACTGTTTTGATGAAGGAACTCTTTTGAAGTTATTGCCATATCTTACTCTTTCCTTCTTTGATAGTAGATGGAATAGTGACTGAGTTTTCCAAGGTTGAAGATGACTAGGTTGACAAATCGGTGTTTAAAAGTCGTCATGACTAGTAATGCAGCAAACTGACACACATGTTGCAATTCGTCATGACTTGGGAGTACTTAGACAGATAGGTTGTAAGGATGCTCAACCATCACACCCTAGAGGGGTTACCAAACCAATATGAATAGTTAGGTCGACATACCTTTAGGAGGTGTTGACCCATCATGCTCTAGGGATGCATAAATCTTTATGTTGTCAAATCAATGGGCTTTGATGATTGTAACTCCTCATACCCTAGATGGGGATAGGCCAATACACCTTGTTTGCCCATCATGACCATGAGGACCCCTTGTGTGAGCTGGTTTGTTAGAGTGCTAGTCATGACACCCATAATTGAGCTAATGAGTATCATGCCCTAACCCTAACCCTAGTGTTGCTGTCACACTATGTGATGCTTGACACACCATGTGTTTCCCATCACACGTTAGGGTGGTGACACCAGTCACACCTCAAGAGGTGATGTCCGATATCCATTCAAGAGGTTATGCCTGCTACACCTTCAAGAAAGGTTGCTCGTCATACCTTCAAGGAGATGAACTGATACACCTCATGGTGGTCTAAACCGATATACCACAAGAGGGTCCAAACTGATACCTTTGGTTGATAGGGTGAAACTGATATCACATGATGAGGGTTGAAGAGTATTCTTGGAAACTCAATGATGTACACCTATGAGTAATATATGATATAGAAGAATGTTGTTTTGGATAAAGTATGAACCATCTTAATTGCTTCTCCTAAACCTAGAACACCATAGAATGATGTTACTATGAGTGATCCATCCTCAATTAAAGAGCTTATCCCTAACTCTTCAACAATGTGGGAAGTAACGGATGTAGGGTTCAATAGTTGACTACCATGTGAGAACGCATTACAGTAAATGAGATTACTCAAAATACAAAACATGATTACCCCTTGATTAAACACAAACCCAGAAAATATGTTAAATTAAAACTTATTTCAAACATTCCCAATTTCTCAGAAACATTTACATAAAATCATAGAAACTTGCTTTACTTCACATAATGCTCAATATTCTTTACAACTACCTTGTAGACTCAACTACAATATAAACTTTGTAAAGATACAATATCCACATATTCAACATATACAAGCATCAACATGTTGTGTAAAGCTCGATTCAATCAAAACATCAAAAATGAACTTTTAATCCAGACCAAAGAGTACAGGGATGACTCTAGGACACAATAGACAACTAAATGACCATATCTAAGATTTATTACCTTAGATACTTCTCACTATCATGATATTATCATCGCTTATGTCGATCACCTAACACTACAACAAACATACTCATTAGCAGCCTTTCAGAAATGCCACTAAAAAAGCCAGTAAACAGGTTTAGCGGCATTTGTTGACATTTAAAAAAATGCCTCTAGCGCCAATGCCACTAGGAAAATAGTGGCTTAAGTTGTAAAAGCCACTAAAGTTTTGTCTTTAGTGGCTTTGAATAAATGCCCCATAAAGGCCACTAAACCATCATTTGGCATTTATAAAAAAGCCACTATCCATCATTTGGCTTTTATACAAATGCCACTATTTTGTATTATGTTGGTGTATGAAAATGTTCTTATTGAGTTTAATGGCGTATAAAAAAAGCCACTAATGACTACTAGTTCTGCATTACTACATTTTCATGGCTTTTAGTCATTTAGTTTTCAATTCATTATCATTATTTCTAAATGAATGTCAATTGTAGACGAACTCATTTTTCTGAAAGTATGAATAATTTTTATTTATAATCAATTGAGAATTACATGGGGAGGACATTTTACCTTGCCCCTTATATGGAATACAACACCAATGATATACTTTCATTCAATATTTTACCTTTCCCCTTATATTGAATTACATGGGGAGGACGTTTTACCTTGCCCCTTATATTGAATACAACACTCTGCTGCATTTTATGGTTTGCAAAATCTTCTTGCTGAACAACGTGGCATACATGATGTCTTCAACATTGATGGAGCTGGCTCAACAACTGCTGTTGTATTTGGTCTCATATTGCCTGGTTCCTTGAGATGGCGAGTGCAGAATATGCTCCTTGGTTATGCACTTGGAGCTTCCTTTTGCTTTCCACTCGGATGGGCCAATCTGAAACTTGTAGAGAAGGCAGCTGAGCAGATTGTAGTTACGTTGGCATCTGATTCTGGTGAGTGATGCAGGAAGCGGGGTGGGTGCGGCAATTGAAAGGCTTGAAAGTGGCCTTTGAAAATACATGTAGCAAGGTGCAGTTTGCTGTTGTGTTCAAGAATCATAGCAACAAGGTGATAGTTAAGTCCAAATCCTCAACCTAGGTCCAAAGCAAAAAGTTAAACAAAAAATAAATGTATCCTTGTTCTAGATGGTTAAACAAAAAAAATCACGTTGAAGGTGCTTGTTTAGTGTAAAGCTACAAATAATAAGGGCTTGTTTAGTGTAAAGCAGCAAATAATAAGGGCAAATAATTTACCTGCTGACTCATCTCAACAATGTCACCTGCATTATCAACAATAGGCCCAAACATATCCATAGTCAATACATATGCAGCAGTACTCAACATCCCCATGGTTGCAACAACAGTCCCAAAAAGACCACATGTGGGATTTCCAATTTCATCTACTAGACAGAGATGATAGATACACTGATCTCTAGAACTGGAAGAGCTATAGATTCTAAACCTCTGGTGCAACAAGTAGCCTAATACAGAGGAGCTGCAACATCCATGTCGAATCCACCAACAGACTAACTGACAAATGGCCAATCAAACCTTTCTTTCTTGCTTTGCAATTTCATTTTCCTTTGATAGCTTCCTCCAAGGACCTAATGCAATTTCATGCTCTTCTCAGGTTTTAGCTCTGAAATTAGAAAAAACCATTACCAAAACAAACTTTTAGGAATTGTTAATTCCTCTTGCAAGTTGCAGCAATAAAAGTGTGATGTTCATAAAAAATCTCACTAGTACATGATTACAGTTAGCATGACAGTACACTGGTTCATCAAATTAAAAAGAAATGTACATTCCATCTCTATCAAAGCAATGTTCATGTTACGTTCCAACTCTAGTATATGAACCATCAAAGCTAGACATAGCAGAACAAAGATTTACCTATCTATACAACTCAGATGTGTAGAGTGGATGGTTGGTTGGCATGTTCCTAGCTTGTAGAACATAATTCTTTTGTCATTGGTTCATTATCCAATGTATAAGTGAACAACATTACAAGGTCGATAATAAGCACACCATTCAGATTTATATACACTGCATTAGCAATCAAACAACTAGATTAGAATTGGAATTAAAACAACAACCTATATATGAAGGTGTAAGGAATTTGACAGCCAATCATTTCATTTTTCTATATTATTTTTCCCAATCCTAGTGGTTCTCAGGAGTCTGATTGTCGAATTGCCCATCAATTTTGCAATTGGGTCATGGCAGATATGAGGTGAGGAACTACCACATTTAGAAACACCATCACAACTCTGAGTAGACTCTACTCACAATTAGCAAATAGGTTTAAAAACCTTAAACTGGAGGGTAGGATAAATAGATGTAGCCTCCTAGAAGTTTAAAGAAAAACATGTGTGAAATAGAAACCTTAACTGAAATGTCTAAGTATATTATTGTAGTTCCTGCAATATACAACAATAAGTTTGTAAAATATGTACTAACATCACTGAATTAGGCAATAAATATGGGGATGTGCATATGTTGTTTGATATGTCTTCCAAGATGTAAGTAACTAGTAAATCGTGTTATGTGGGACTTTAAGGTGTTGAGAAAGAATGGAAGAACATACCTGATCGAATTCTGTTGAATGATGTGCATGTTCCAAGCCTTTCACCTTTGCAATCATGGTATAATACTTTAAAAATGAGGGTCACAAAGTCCTCAAAACAAATTTAATCCAATTTCCAGAATTGAATGCATCCAATCTAAATATCACATTTTGGAATCTGAAGGACACTACATTTCAGATGCCATTGAGCATAGCTTGAAGTTCAGCTTGAGCAATGATCTAGGAACTTGGGAAAGCTATGGAAGTGAATATCACTTCAATGATTGTTGCTTAATAACGTTTGTATTTCCTGAACCCTGCAGAGTAGAGACACAAACAATTAGGGAGAATATTACCACATTTGATACAATGGTTACTAATATGTAATTCGTCCATAATGGAATGGTAGCACTCATGATATAGGGAGAATATTACCACATTTGATAAAATGGTTAACTTCATATCTCATAAAATTCATGATGCAGTGAGTTTAGAAGAGTTTCAATCTTTAATGGTACCATATCAAACAATTTTATGAACTTTAAGTAGGATAAAAATAATTGATCTTGATGGATAATCTCATTCACCTTCATTATTTTCTTCAAGGTAGAATATATGGCATGTATACAGTAAAATGAGCACTGGAAGTTTGTGCTTCATTTGATCCATATCCATATTTCAATCCTCTGCATTTGTACAACCACACCTTATACAACCACAGTCCAATAACTGGTGAATAATAGTTTTTATGCATTTGTACAACCACTCTCCACACCTTGAACAACCACAAATAAGACACAAGCAGAGAAACATAGGACACCCCAGATAAGAAAAATGAACACAACGACATATAGATTTGAGCCCAACAAAAATAATGGTATGAAAAACACATACATATGCTAAGGAGTCAAAATTCAAAACATACATCAGCCATTGATGGCTTGTCCGACTGCCCAGGGCTCCCATGGGACACATCCATTCCTAGTATAATAGTTGGCTCTTGGGAGATAATTGGCATGGATGGAGGATGCTCAGCTGTGGTGAACTTCTCTGCAAATTGTGACAACCGCAGGCTTATTCAGGATCTCATTCGTTGTGGAAACATGAAGTGCGTTGTCAGCAAAATATTTTTATGTATTTCATTTAACTAATTTAAATGAAATACATCAAAATATTTTACTTACAACGCCCTTCATGTTTCCACACTGAATGAGATCCTTAATAAGCCTGTGGTTGTCACAGCAGACAGAGAAGTTCACCACAGCTGAGCATCCTCCATCCATGCCAAAGATCTCCCAAGTGCCAACTATTATACTAGGAATGGATGTGTCCCATGGGAGCCCTAGGCAGTCGGACAAGCCATCAATACAGAGGTTGTCAGCTCTCGAGATTGGTATTTAATCTCCAAGTACAGAGCTACAGTTAGCAGAGGATCATTACCATAGTTATTGTCTTTTAGGGCCTGCATCACAACCACATGTTATAGAAAGGGTATTATTTTAGATGGATGGGGTAAAGGAAAAAAGACAAATATACAAATGTTGTTTTAACAATTAAGGGAACAAGGAGGAACCCACATTACTAAGAACACCCATTCTTTCTTGAGGCTTCTGCCTAGACTTCTCAACCAGAGCAGACCTCTGAAATGTTGACAATGACATAGTGTGCCTCTACAAAATGCAAAAACACTAGGCTATATTATACTTAGTACCAAAAACAAAACATTAAAAAACAACGCAGTGAGAAAATAGAACAACACTCATAGAAGTAACACACCTCATGATCTGACATGATGCAAGTTGGATATGAAGCCCACAAATATGAAGCACAAGCAATATGCATTCCTACTTATATAAGCAATTGCATTCCAAGATATTATCAAACAGAATCAAACCTGCATAGCTTGGGAAACAGAAAATCATGGTATACGATGTGTGGCTGCCATACAAAAGGGACAATTACCCTTTTACTGCAGTAGTTTTTACATTAAAAAGAATTATTCAGTCCACATCACCCATCCACATTAGTTGTAAATTTTGAAAATCCAAACCATAATAATCCATTTACTAACTGAGTAATTACAAAATGGAAAGAAATGGATCAAATAATCATAACTCATTTTCAACTAAATTTTTCATCTGTACCCACAAACAAGAAGCTAAAACATTGCTCATAGATAAAAACCACAAACCAATCATAATGTGTGTATCATCCATAATACTAAGATTCTCCATAACAAAATTAAAAGTAGGACAAAACAAAATAGGATTGTTATTTGGCAACATTGTCTACGACAATGGACATGAAACACCATTATTTTGGATCAGCATGTACAAATAATAAATTGGATTAAATAAAAACAACTATATCTATCCTCTCTTTAGATAGTATCAAAGAATGTAATTAAATTTAAACTTCATGTCCTGCAACAAATGGAAACGACTTTAGATACTACTTTAGTTTTCAATTATGTAACAGTATAAGAAATACTTTATGCTCACCTTGGCAGCGTATGTGTTTTCAGCCATGCTATGACGTTGCCAACAACATCATCAATAGATTGATATTGATCATAAGGTCTAAATAGAGGATCGTTTCCCAACAAAGCAGCCTCTACAAAAATAGCAACAAATGATGTGCCTAAAATTGCAACTCCCACCCTTTTCATGGGGTCAAACTCAGAGACTCGACCGAATGCAATTCTAGCATCTGGATCTGTAAAACTCAACAGATACAGATCCTACAAAAAAAACACAGTTTACATAACAAATTTATATAAACGTAAAATGAAGTGCAATTCACAGTAATACAAACATACTTGTCCCTTCTCAAATGATGAATGTCTTATATGGAGTGGAGTTTGCATTGATAAGTTTGTCTGCACAATTATTCTATTTTTGTCATAAGTCCATAAAAGTCAACATGGAAAATAATTGATACCACACATCTTGTATAAAATGTATTCATACTTGGTCAATGCCAACATGTTGTGCTTGACTGTTTCCTACTCTAGTTAAGGCATGTAACTCCTCTAATTTTTTGTTGAATTCATCCTTTTGTTCTTGAAGTTTTGCATGAAATTCCAACCGTTGTTCTTCAAGCATATCCTGGAAATGCTTCCTTTGTGCTTCTTCAGCTTCTCAGGATTTATGGTTCTTGCCCCAGATATCATAAGGTGATGGTCCAAGTCCATAACCACGAACATATCCTGGTCTCTCTTCTCCCATAACATGCCTATAAATTTCATATGCAGTAACATCAAGTTTGGTTTTCTTCGCAGCTCTTCTCCTACCTTAGATAATTTTTCCTACATACAACAAATCATATGAGATGCAATTTATACCAAATATATATCTCTATGAAATTATTATATGTAACATAATACTATAGGATATTATGTGTTGTACCAAAATTTTGGTGGATTCAACATCAACTATGCTCCCATCTTTTTTACGATGAGTTTTCTCAAAAAACATTATGGGATCCACTTCTCCGCCTATTTCCTTCTCCATCTTTATCATTCAAACAAGGTTATTGTAAACATCAAATTAACGGATGCCATCAAATTATCTAAATGGATCACAAAAAATTACTAACTTACATCATATTTCAGACATGCAAACGACTTGGTTCCTGTTGTGTGGCTAACCTTTTGAAATTTTCTACTTGTCTTGTTAGTTATAGACTTCCTCTGTGGAAAACATTGAAGTATTGTGCATAGTAATTATCTATGCGGTACTGTAAGTATCAACGAATAGAAAAAATAATATTACCTTTCCTTTAATACTCCTCCAATAATCGACAAAAAATTTCCAATGCGACTTGTTCACGTGGGGAACAACTTGTTCAAGCTATTGTTCGTATGGACTATCTTCTATGAAGTATAGTCTCCTTAACTCGCACTTGTGGTCCTTCCATTTCTTTCCTAGTCTCTTTATTGTCCACTCCTTCAGATCTTAATCCATTGTGAATTTACTCTACCGACATAAAGGATATCAATTAGATGCTTCATTTAACCATTTAAAAATAAAATTTAATAATATACCTTCACAAAATTCCATATAGAATCTTTTTTATTTGCTGGAAATTGTCTCCAGTCCTCATAGTTCAATGGTCAAAGATTGGGATCTCTTGCAATGGTTGTCAGAAAACTTGATAAGTGACATTGGTTTTTACCTACTGGTTGTCCAAATTGATTTTTATCAATGGGAATTGGATCGTCGGGCTTTCTTTTCCAAACTTTAAAACATTGTGTTCAACCACGTGCTCGATATTTTTGACCTAAGTATTTATTCATAAAGGATAAAATATATATATGCATAATTATATATGATTAAACGCAGCACTATAAATACAAAGATATGAATGAAAAGATTACCTAGCCCATCAGAAGGTGTTGTTGTAACATTCAATGACTCAACATGGTGATTAGAGATGTCATTTTGGTCCATGTTATCAGGAAATACATTGCTATTTTGGGTACTGGCAACTCTATTCTCTATAATTCTTGAATGAATAGACACGGAAGCATTGACATTAGGCACACGGTGTAGCTGTGAAATTCTTGATCTTGTAACCTTATCGCCACTTTCTTTGTTTTGTTGATTTTGGAACCTTGTTCCCATCTCCTTTTCAGTTGTGCATGTTTGAGAGGATTTCAAACCACCAACCATATTAGAGTCTTGGGGAAACGTGGCTGATTGGGCATTTTTTGCAGAGCTAGCAGCAGTTTTATTGAATTTGTTTGCTCGATGTTTTTGACCTAAGCATTCATTCATAAAGGATAAAATATATATATGCAAAATTATATATGATTAAATTTAGCACTATAAATACAAAGATATGAATGAAATGATTACCTATCCCATCAGAAGGTGTTGTTGTAACATTCAATGACTCAACACGGTGATCAGAGATGTCATTTTGG
Source organism: Alisma plantago-aquatica (assembly GCA_963693085.1). NCBI lineage: Eukaryota > Viridiplantae > Streptophyta > Magnoliopsida > Alismatales > Alismataceae > Alisma > Alisma plantago-aquatica. The sequence continues at coordinate 565,107,749 of OY856413.1, forward strand.
TCCATGTTATCAGGAAATACATTGCTATTTTGGTTACTGGTAGCTCTATTCTCTACAATTCTTGAATGAATAGACACAGAAGCATTGACATTAGGCACACAGGGTAGCTGTGAAATTCTTGATCTTGTACACGAGCTAGCAACAGTTTTATTGAATTTGTTTGCTCTATCATTACGAATTTCAGTTGGAAGGGAAGATAAAAAAATTTTGGAGCAATTTGAGGATGACATGTTCAAAGATTGCCAACAACCATGTCAAGTAATGCAAGGCAAATGATTTGCCGTACATGAGTCATTGTTGTTGTTCTTAACATTGCTTGCGGCTGTCATGTTATGGCAGTTGTCACTGTACTGTTCTCTCATCCTGAGTATATCAAGTCACATAAAAATGGTCACATTTAGAAAAATATCGAACAACATAATAACAATTTTATTAATAATATTTAACAATGAAACACAGATATTTAATCAAATATAATTATAAACAACAGTAGAGACAAGGATAAATATGAATAAGAATAATGTCAGACATGCAAAATTGATACACCTAGCTAGAGAATAATGTGAGATAGAAAATTAAAGAGATACATTTAGCCAAAAAAGGCTTATTTAAGTCAAATATTAATGACAAACAAAAAGAATCATTGGCTTCTATTTTGTAATCTTCACATTCAAAATAGTCATCATCATCACTTTGAGATACACTTTCATCATCCTGCTGAATTCGGGATTGGTCATTTTCGGTTGTTGAACTAGCAACAGTAATTCCTTCCATATCCAATCTAACTATGTCACAATCAGTATCTTCATCCTCTGATGTCATTGATGGCCCATCTCCACTTTCACCTTGCACATAAGCTTCGACATTCTCAATACAAGATTGTTCTTCCATGTTGAACATATCCCATGGGGCAATTTTTACAGCAAAATGCCACCCTTTTGCAGTGACAATCTTCTACATAAAATACTTGTCCAACTTGAGATGCCACTACAAATAGTTCTCCTGTAGTTTGAAGGCATCTCAAATTAAAAAGAGTCAACCCATGTTCATCATGCTTGATTCCCCTCGTTGAGTAGATGTCCACCCAATCACCTTAAATAATGTCACCTTAAAGTGTTCATAATAATTGAGTACAATAACATCCTTCAAAACACCATAGTAGGTTACATCTCCAGTAATTGGATTGCAGTCAGTGGTTTTAGAATAACAATCAGTCTTAGCTACAAGAAAGAGTCCACTATTTTGTGTTGTTCGATTTGCATCTTTTGCCTTGGTATGAAATTTGTGACCATTGACAACGTAGCCCTTGTACATAATGGCCAGTTGATGTGGACCTTGATAAAGAAACTTGATTTTATCATCTACCATATATGTTCTTAGGAGTGTCTCAATCTAACAAAAGAAAAGTTTGTTAGACTTTATTCATGAAAAATAACTAAAGTAATTACCACAACTAAACTTACATGTTCCTAAAACCATCCATCAAAATTAGTTACTATGTATTCTCTGAACCTCCTTTAAGGACTTCTGAGGATGTTTTTGCCTAATGATATCATAGTGCATCCTGAATACAAAATATGTGCAATATGTTATTGGAATATGTCATAGAATTTTATTAATAGAAGACGGTTCACACTAACTTACTTAATGTAGGGTTCAATTGCTTCACAATTGAATAGTACATAGTTATGGGCTTGTTTCAATGTATGTTTGTCCAAGGCACATGTTACCATTTTATCAATATCACGACCTACTATCGAGAAAATAGACCAATCATCACTGTCAAGTATTGGCTCATTTTCCAAATTTGCTTCGTTAGTATCATTTCTATTTGGCCGATTTAATTTTGTTTCAACTCCATCCAAGTATCTTGAACAAAAAGTTAGACACTCTTCAGCTATATATCCTTCTGCTATTGATCCTTCTGGATATCTTTTATTATGAACATATCCTTTTAGGGTCATTAGATACCTAAAAACAAAGTTGAGGAAAATATTATGACAAATTACATTCCAATAGGTAAAGTCATCATGACGTGTGAAATGTTACCTTTCAATTGGATACATCCAATGATACTGAACATGGATGGCTATCTTAGCTTCATAAGAGAGATGGACTGATCGATGCACCATTATGTCAAAAAAACATGGAGGGAATATCTTCTCCATCTCACAAAGTGTAACATCTATTGCATTTTCCAACGCAGAAAAATCATTTGGATCTATGACTTTAGGGCACAACCTTTGAAAATAGCGAAAAAGATTAATAATACATGAATTAGCATTCTTACTGGGCAAGGACACAGTGACAGCTAATGGCAAAAGTTGTTGCATCAGCAGGTGATAATCGTGACTTTTCATTGGTAGCATCTTCTGATCCTTCAGCCGTGCACATCTAGATATATGAGACGCATACCCGTCTGGAACTTTGATAGATTTTAGGAGGATGCAAACTAATACTTTTTCATCTTTTTTCATTGTATAGCAAGCTGGAGGTAGGATGGTATATTTACCAACAGTTTTTGGATGAAACAGAAATCTGATTCCCATATCCTCCAAATCCTTCCTTGCATTCAAGTTGTCCTTACTTTTATCCTTCAAACCTAGCAATGTTCCAACAATATTCTCACATATATTCTTCTCAATGTGCATGACATCGAGATTGTGCCTTACAATGTTAGTTTTCCAATATGGTAGCTAAAAAAATTCTTTTCCTTTCCCAATTGTGAGTTGAATCCTTACCTCTTGGCCTTTTCTTACCAATTACAGTTCTCCCATCCTCCAATTGTGACAAGATTTGAGCTCCAGAAGGAGGTTTAGGTGGACACCTAAATTCTTGCTCATCGTCAAATGCCTTTGCTTCTTTTCAGAATTTGTGGCTAGTTGGAAAAAACCTACGACGTCCTCTGTAGCAAACTTTACGACTATGTGGCAACCAATGTGAGATAGTATCTTTATTACAATAGGGACATGCTTTGTAGCCTTTAGTACTCCAACCAGATAGATGAGCATATCCTGGAAAATCACTAATTGTCCATAATAAAGAAGTACGCATCTGAAAGAATTCCTTGGTTCCAACATCATATGTATGTACACCAGTATCCCATAGTTCTTTCAACTCATCAATCAATGGACACAAGTACACAGCTATATTTTCAGGTGAAGCTGGTCCAGGAATGAGTAGGGACAACATAAAATATGGTTGCTTCATGCACAACCAAGGAGGTAAATTATATGGAATAATCACAATGGGCCATGTACTGTAAGAAGTACTCATTGTCCCAAAAGGATTAAATCCGTCAGTTGCAAGTCCCAATCGAATGTTTGTAGCGTCTACAGCAAATTCTGGATGCATCACATCAAATGTTTTCCATGCAGGTGAATCAATCGGGTGTCTTAACTTGTCATCTTTTTCATATTCTTCAGCATGCCACCTCATTAAGGATGAGGTTTTTGATGGCATGAATAACCGCATTAGGCGGGGTATAAGTGGAAAGTGTCTGAGCACTTTGATAGGTATTCTCTTGGGTTTTTTTTGCAATCTTGTCATCATCATCTGGGATTGTAATCGGTTTACATCTTGATGCTCCACATGTATCACCGATGTCTTTATCAGCATAATCCTTCCAAAACAACATGCAACCATTTAGACAAACATGAATCTTCACATAATCTAAGCCCAACCCCGTAATCATCTTTTTTAGCTCATAAAATGAATTAGGTAATTGTTCTCCTTCTGGTAGCATCTTCTTAAAGAACATAAGAAATATAGATGATGCTTTCTTACTCAAGCCATCAAGACAAACCAGGTAATAGAATTCTAGGATGCAAGCAAGTTTGCTATATTTCTTACACCCTGGATATAATTCTGTCTCAGAATCCTTTAAAAAGATATAAAAAATTTCAGTATTGAAATGTTGATCACTAGATGGCTCCACTCCTTCTATATTTCCATCTTCACTGAAACTCGGAAAAGTATCATGAAACATATCTTGTAAATTTTCAGCATTAAGGAAATCTCCCTGATCAGTAGGAGCATCCATTTGAACATCGACATTTTCACCATGAAAAGCCCAAGAAATATAGTTTGGTAAGAAGCCATGCCACAGTAGATGGCTCAATGAAGTCTTTCTGGTGACCTGGTATACATTAGCACACTTTCTACATGGGCATACAATCTTGTCTCCAATCAATGAATGTTCAAAAGAAAAATCCAAAAATTTTGTTACTCCACATAGGTATTTGTTGCTGGTTCGGTCATCCTTTGCTATCCAAGACTTATCCATTCTATAAAGAACATTTATAATAGAATTTATCAGTAATTTGTAACATAATAGGATATGCATATTTATCTTTGTTGTTTGGTTTTGAATGTGTCATTAGATAGGATGGATTTTTTGATTTGGAACATTCATGGGAACACACACTTCAGTTATAAGCATTCATGTAGCAACTTTCAGTTCCATTCATTAATCTCTTTTTACATCCACACACAGGGGTGTACCCTAAACAGTAACTAAACAAGGGGGTTGGTGTACCCCTAAACATGCACATAATTAAAATAACTATTAATATAGACAAGTCTAGATAGATAGACAACTAAATACTACACCAACATGGTCCCGCATCAGTAACTTCGAGGACTCGTCATTGTGGTGATCTTCTCCTAAAGTTCAGAAAAGAAAGCGGCTATGAGGATTGATTGCTTTCAGACAAAAAGTGTAAACTCAAATTTTTAGTCTTGTTCAATTATATTTGTTAATTGGACCTATTGTGGCCTTTTTGATGATTGTGTTGTGTCGCAGAGCTTCTCACTAAATTTAGACAAATCTGAACTGACAGGGGCCTCATAATCAGATTCGTCCGAGCTGATATCCTCCATCATGTACTCATACCGCCGTAGATGATCGGGGGTCTCACAGTTGATGTTGGTTATCCAAACTTTGATAGTATTATGGCAAACTCGATGGAGAAAAAGCATATCGCTACATCCCACTAGCATCTTTCTAATCCAATCACACCAACCAGATTTTGATACAAGATTTCCCGCCAAATCATACTCAACCTCTATAACATGTGAATAATTGCCAAAATTTAGGGTCACTTCACCAGGCCTGTAGTGTCTTCCTTTTAGAAAATGCCAATGTTTGGGTATGGCTAGTTGGTTTAAGGAACAATCATCTAGGATGATGTCCAATTGTTCTTCAATAGGGAACATTAACATTGGCATAGAGGCCCACTTCATAGTGACTGTTGTGGGTGGACAGAGACTGCATAATATTAGTATTAACAATGTGTGAGTACATATAACAATGTTATATATTTTCAGAAAAAGTTGTATAACATCAGTTAACCTTTTATTGCTTGTCATAACCAACTTTATTGTGGTAGACATGATACTTGAAAAGAAATCTAATAGAGGAGATCATGTCCTATATAGAGGCTATATCTTTGCAATTGGTCCAATGCTCACTAATCCTTCTTTGAGATTTTCAATGAAGTAACTAGTATTTTCTATAATTTGATGTATCTTGGTATTTCATACAATGAGGTGACACTTATTATCTATTTGTTGAATCAACACTCATATTTTAGATTATCAAAGAGGTTAATGGTGTCTGGCTTATTTTGTACAAGTGTGAGACCTATTTAATTTGGAGTATCGATGCACTACTATAGAAGGTGTGAGACCTATTTAAAGAGGTTACTGGTGTCTTTCCAAAATTTTACTACAGTCTTGTACTTCTATGTTTAAAAAAAACACTACTACAAGATATCTTATCATCTTATTATTTTGATAGTACCACAAAGTTTATGAAAAGAAGGATTCATCTAAAAATTGTAAATTTTCTAAATGAGTTACAAGAAGGATTCATCTAAAAATTGTAAATTTTCTAAATGAGTTATGTGAGGTTATTATTCTCTGACCTATATGTAAATGGGATAGATTCCTTCCACTTTAGTTTTATGAGTACATGGCACTATGTTTGAAATACTTTTTAAAAGGATAAAAGAACATACTTATAATAAGGACCCATGCACATTCTAATCATTTTGAACTGAATCAGAAAATGAACAGGAGCCTGGGTCCTATCCGCCAGTATCAAAGGAGAATTCGTAAACCTCAAAACCACCAACATCGTTTCCAAACCTACAACCTCAACTTCTACAAGCTCACCTACTAGAAACCTTTGGAACATATACATTCAGAAAGTAGGAATCTATACAACCAAATACCAAAGATACAATCCTTGATATGAACTTGAACACCAAGGTGTATGTTCTTCATAACATGGTACTCAATCATGACTATATTCCTTTTTTGGTCGACCGAAACTCCTATTTCAAACGATAGGAATATCATTCAAAGAATCCCAAAAGAGCCTTAAAAAAGGAGAACCAGACGAAGCCATTTCAAGCACTTCCATAGGCAAGAGCCATCATAGAATCCTATCCTTGGATGACATCAGATAGGGAAAAGACAAATCAACCCAAGGACAAATCACATATCTGTCAGCCAACGATAACCAACAGAAGAAAAAAGTAGAACATCACTCAAGACCACATCAAATAAAAGGATTCAAAAGAAAATAGCATACAAGACCTTCCAATCAAAACCAACAGAAGCTTCAACCAGAAGAGCCTGACAAGAGGTGGGATAGAAGTACTGAACCTTGACCAAGCATAAGAGTAGAAGCATAGCATCCAAAAGTCTAGAATCATAATGAACAGAATATGATAAGAGGAGCAACCCCCCCCCCTTTGACAAGGGGAACCGAATGAACAGAATATAATTGTGCTCACATGTAACCAATTCATGGTGAAGGGAAATGGTTTTTCTTTGCTATTTCTTAGTTGTATCATCTTCAGACTACCCCCCCCCTTTTAGAAGTCAGTGATGCTCAATAAGCCCCTACTTTTTAGAAATTTCGTTTGAAGTATAGTTTCTACTATATAAGTGGATCAACCCATGTATTTTGGTATAGAAATTACCTGTGATGAATATGAGATGCTTAATCATTCTTGGGCTCTGTGCTTTTGTGAATATATTAAATTTCTCACTTATATTAAAGGGAAACATATAGCAATAAAATGACATTGTTTCGTAACCTATTTATATACACTAATATAAAAACATAGAAGAAAATTGGTGTGGGTAATGACATATCACAATGTATACTAAAAATAGCTAAGCCTAAACAAACCTAATTTCATGTATATACCATAACCATGAATAATTACACTTCATTAAATTTAGCTTTTAATTAGAACATGGGAATCAGGATGGCATACCAGGTCTAATATCAGGGAGGTTCCTTGTCTCAAAACCATTCCAAAGATTATAAAATCTTAATTTGTACTTCGTTGGAAGTTGTTATGCATAAATCTTGGTGATTCTTGGCCTCATTAAAATCCATGTGTCTTAGAGGTGTGCTGGTTGCAACTGAAACATCGACTTAGTTGTAATGCCCACGATCAAATTTCCATTATCCTATACTTCTTTAAGTCTTAGTCCCCTAAATTAATGGAAGTAATAAGATTTGATTATTTGAATACTTTTCTATCTTATGTTTATAACTATTGAAGTTGGTGCTGGCTACAATTCTTGAGTTATTTCTGACCTTATCTTGTTTTTCATTTCCTCCTTGATATCAAAATCTACATTGATGGACAGTCTGTTAGTAAGAGTTATACCACTAAAGAAAGTGGTGTTTAGATACCCATCACCAAACCCATGATTGCATCTCCACATTCTCATGAACTCTATTATTCCTCTCCCTCCATAACCAATACAAGATGCACATTGCCAAACAATGATTCTCCTTGCTAGTTCAATTAACCAAGTCAGTCATGGAATTAGGAATAATGAGTAAACCAGGAACTCTAACTTCAGTCCAGATCTTGCTCGAAACTGAAATCAATCCAAAATAAAGTAAGAATATAGCAAAATTAAGGGAGGGGAAAGAAAATCATAGAGGTAGGAATATATCTTATAGAGACGGTTCTTCCTCTACTAGTGTGAATCAATACAGAGCAGTCGATTGTGATGGTGATAATGGTTGGGGAAGAGAATCTATTTGTAATCACCTGGCGCCAATGTAGCAAATGTGGCTGAACTGGCTTCCTCGACTTCTCCAAAGTAGACTCATGTCTTCCTCGGTGTCGGCAATGTGGCACTTTTCCAGCCAGTAGTCGAAAGTGATCCTCTACGCTACGATCAACATGCCGCCACCAGTCAGTCGATGCACTTGATCCTCCAAGAGGCTGTTAGCTAGGGCGAGCGACGATTAACCAGGAGGCTATATCTCCTCCACGCATTGTCAGTTGTGAAAGAATATCAACAAGGATTGGGGAGATCAATCGCCATAGTCACCGCGATACTAGCTATTACATACGTGGGAGCGCGAAGGAAAAGCGGGAGAAGTGAAATGAAAATTTCCGATAGATAATACTTTGCGCGCTTCATTTGGTTTGGCAATTTAAAATTGCCACTAATTAAATTTAAGAATGTCTTTAATGTTAAGTATTTTTTATAAACTCTATAATAGGTGGTTTAGTGGCATTTTAATTAAAAATGCATGTACATTAGATAGATAGTGGCTTCCTTTATAAATGCCACTAGAATAAATGCCACTAATGGGCAATTTTGCTGTAGTGTAAAAAAGTGGTGATCCATGAGGTGAGACCCAGTCCCAACGATAGATATGAATCTCTTCAACATATATTGATTACATCATATTCAATAGTAAATAACTGAGTAGTTGGAGTATGTAATAGTGAATTGGGCATATTGAATAGTTCAAGCATGCTAAACAGATTAAGGAAATAAGCTTAGCAACAAGTATGATTATCAATGTATGTATAGGTAATAGATAAATCCATTTCTTTTATCAGATATCTACTCAGGTTTCATAAGATTGCATCCAATAACAATCACTATCATTGATCGAACTATCATCATATGCCTTACTAACAACACAAGCAATCTATAAGCATAAACATATTTGATATATCTAGTAGTATGACATGTCTATCAATATTGACATATATAATAAGGTGGACTAGTCTTATTAATAAATAGAGCTAACATCATAGCACAACTAACTCCATAAGCATAGTTAGTAGTTTAAGCATTTCTAATTACATTGGCATGGCTAGCAGTATTAGACATTGCTAGAAACATAATATTAAATATCAGTGTCAGTATATTTGACAACATAAATAGGTTTACAACATGATCACATCTACAACACAAGCTTATCTATCATCTCTCATGTTACTATATATCATCTCTATATAAGAAGATCAAACATGGGTTATCATCCAAAGTGAGACGTTGTGTATAACCCCAAACATATATGCTACACGGATGTCTTATATAATTTATTATGCCCTGAAGTTTGAGTTGTACCACTCAAATTACAACTAACCACCGCTTGGTCGCAATCAGTTCCATATAAGATCTAGGAAGATTCGATCTCCAAGATCTTCTCATACTCAGTCAGTATGAGTCTACACCGTAGTGACATATAGTCAAACTACAAAATAGCGACATATAGTCCTATAATTAGCCCACCTTGGTCCAAGTCACACTGTTAGCATCCAGAGTACTCAAACCCAATCATTGAGGTACAACCGTAGTTGTCCTCTAATAACATCATGTTAAAATTACTGAGACCCGACCGTAGTTGTTCTCAAAAAGTGGGCTAGCTATGACCACATCCATCCTCCCAAAACACTTGGTGTCAGGATAATAAGCACCCCGCATACTCAACCATATGTGCTCCGAGTTTCAAATTAGGAATACTCATTTCACCATCTGGAAAGTTATGACACTTAGATGGATCTATGGCACAGGGAACTGCATTATTAGAAATTCAGTTGATTAATTATTTCCAATTGAGTGAATTAAGGCTTCATCATACAAACAGACATACAAAACCTAATTCATTTCTATCAAGTGTATAAGCATTTCATCTTTAGAAGATATAAAATGTTTGAAGTATAGATATTAATCGTATTACCATATGCTAACATTCATTGCATTGTAATGAACCACAATATCATCATATCATTTGAAGATATCCATTTCTTATCACAAGTTCCAGGGTTTCAACTCTTATTGGAACATGAAAATGATTTCACCTCAATCAGGGCTCAACATGCCCAAATGTCATTTAAGACCATCACATTATTCATAGAAATGTCATCCTCATCATTCCAAGCCTTAAAAAACAAGTTCAAAATATCATCAACAGTGATGTGTCCATATGTATTATTATGACAAGGAACTATGATATTCAAATAGCACTACATACAGGGGAAAACCCACAAAATGTCCTTTAAGAGGAACACCTCCAAACCAAAATCAACGAGGAGCCCCATAGCCGAAAAAATTCTATAATGATAAGGAAAACAATAAGGATCGTAATTCTTGTGAAAATATACAAAGAAAACCTCCCAATTGGGTAAATTGCAAAAAAGTCCAGAATGTATATAAAATTTCATAACTTGCTCAAACAAAGTCCAAATTGGACCAAATTTGAAACTTAATCTTGTCTTATGACTCCAAAACATATTTAAAGGTTATATTAAGGTTCTAAATATTCAATTATGGTAATTAGGCACATTCAACCATTTAAGTAGGGTTAGGGGTCTCACAACCATAAGCCCGTAATAGGGATTACACTTCTCATGCATGTAATCCTAAATATCACCCCCATGGTTAATTTCATCACCTGCTGATGTCACATGATTCTCACATAAGACATATTAATCTCCCTCAACTCTTGCTTGTGTCACCTTGGTTCAACATAAGAACTGTTGTGTCTCCTGTACATGTCTGGTAGTGCATTTCAACTTGGGACTCTAAATGTCGTCCTGAGCTATTCTATCTATTGTACCACACATCCCTTATAGGTTATATTTTATGGATCTTACCAACATGTTGCATCGTGTATCTCTTATGAGGCGTAATTCTATAAGGTTTCATCTCTATGCTCCTTTAATGATTGTTGTAATTAGCAACTCAATCAATCAAGTAAGCATCCCATAATTGTCAATAACTATAAGGGATATGTACTTAGAAGATTCTTCAATCATCTTAATGATGGATTGTCCATCAGTCTAGTTGAATAGTCACACACTTGTCAACAACTGTTAACAAATATAACTTCTGGGTTGACCTTGTTAGGGGTAGGGTAACGACATTGTCTACATGTTCCCAAGATTCACACAACACACTTAGTAGATGTATCATAACATCAAAGCGGATACTCTAGTTAACCCTCAACTCACTCTTTCTAAACTTGTCGCACATGAGTATAGTTTCTTCAACATTCTTAAGGTTTAGCAAGATGTTAAGCATGTTACCGACCATCTCTACAATACTTTGAGATGTCATCATTCAAAGCTTGTCACAACTTATGAGACATAATCTAATTATTTTCTTCCTCCTATTTATGAATTTTAATAATACATTGGCTAGTCTAAACAACATAACCCTAAACTCATCAAGGTCATGTAAATATGTCATCCACCTAACTCTTATACATTGATATCATTATCCTAGGTTTATTTTAAAGAACACGGTAACACATGTCTGTTTATCAAAAAACCATCTATCATTGGTAATGGTTTTACCCAAACATCATCATACCATACATAACATTATAGAATTATTCTTCTTTTCCCAAACAACACTTGGAAGATCCACATCAAATTTCTCTCTCTCTCTCTCTCTATTGGAGAGGAACACTGGACAACTCATCTAATAGATATCGTTAACTCATATATAAATGATACAGTCTAGACACTAGGATTCATTACCTTGGTATCCACTACATGTTCTATAAAGAACTCATAACCTGGTTTCATCCACTTCCACAATATCATAACAAGCTAAGAACGTATAGGAGGAATCCCCCTAACTCTTGGAAGGATAAAAAATCATGCTCATTACAAAATATAAAGATTTTGGAACAATAGTCCAAGGCAATCACACATCATATCAAGATATCCTTCCTAGGATTACATTAATTTCACACGTACGAAGTGGCATGAGATCCACTTGTAATCTATGCCTCAAAAAGAAAGGAACACAAAGGGAAACATACTTCTTACATCAAAGAAGCATTATCCAGGGGTCACTAGCAAAAATGTAACCAATTGTTTCCATGAAGGTTACACTTTTTATGTGTCATTTTACCTCTTACAGCTCGGGTTCCTTGCCATTAGCATAGGAATTATTATGATTATCACATCTCATTGATCTTTTCTCATTAACTCTTTGGCATTCATATGCATTTCCTTTCATGTTATCATGTTTCTCAACCACTTATCAATGAATATATCATTATATTCTACATTTTCTTCATTAGACATGGATCATCTCCCTTAATATCTTTCATATGTCATAAAGATTGTAAATTATCACTTCTTACACACATAGGTTGGCCTGAGATCAACTCAGACTCCACTTTATTCATTTGTCATTATTCTCATTCATCTTTTTATACTTACCCCAGGAGTCCTCTCCATCTTATGTGAATTTTTTTTTGGTTGGTAAAAAATCATGTTACTATATCTTGTCCCAAAAAACTTTGGGTACAAAATAGTTGCGCCCCCTCAAACCTATGCTATAAGAACTTACAAACCAGCACCAGGCTTCATGCAGGAAACCATTACCTAAGAGTAACAGAAACATAAAGAAAACAATTACAGACGCCCAAGACTGGGTACAGGAGCCATCCAACTTTTCAACCACCTCATATGCATTAAACTCGCCCACAAAAAATGAGAGTTGTCAAGCGGGTCAACAAGAGTAAAACATCCTCAGGTGTCCCAATTAGAGAGTTATGCAAAACTGACTCCTATAACTCCACTAGCCGAAGCTAATAACTAGAATTTAGCTTGAGTAGATCAGTCCTAAGAAAGAACAACAATCCTTAATAGGTGATCACCAACTCCACTACTAATAGAGCTAGCATTATCTGCAAACCAGAAACATGACCTCTATTCAAGACAAACAGGAATGGCAACACACCTTCTCTATTCCATCCACTTCACTACTAGCAATAAATTCACCTTCAAAGTGTGGAAAAGGGGAAAAACATTGAATGTGTTTATCAGCCCCATGTGTCAAGAGCAACATGATCTCATTTTTAGATAGCAGAAACGCAAGAAAAGGACTTGATTAGTCCTCCCTCTTCTTCCTTCCTGACTTTTTCTTTTTCTTGGATCTTGGGTATCCAAGAATAGTAGAGCCGGAACCCCAGTGGTCAGAGTCGACCTCTGAGTTTGAGTCTCCCTGAGATAACTCATCAAACAGGTTGACCTTTCTCTATTCATAATCAGCAGAGAAACCACAACTTTGCCATATCCTGTTGACTTTCTAAGACTCTGAGGCTTCTTTTCCACTTCTCCTATGGAGATCCAACTCCCAATCCAGGTTTAGACTGCCTGCATCAAAGATTGGAGAGGAACTGTACATATCAGGTTACTTAAAGGAGGGGGGAAAAGTCATCTGGTGATTCTCCAATGCAGTGTCGAGGACTGTGTTCGTCACCTGAATTGCATTCTCAGCCATGGCCGCGTCATCCTTCTCCTGGTCAGCATCCACTTTGTTTTGTTCAACATCAGGTGCTTGGATGTTTTTGGCAAAACATCGAGCACCTTGCTTCCCAAATCAGAACTGGACCTCCTTGGTCGAAATCGTGTGTCTGCTAACCAGGGGGCATGATCCCTATTTGTGACCAAACCATTTGCATCCTTAGAAGTTGAGAGGCTTCGACAGAGCATTAACCTTCAACTACTTGGTAGATCCATCAACCTTCACCATCTTATGTAAATTTCATACCTTAAATCACTTTATTAGCACATACTTATCTATCTTTTACTATATCATCTTCTTGAATTACAACTTCCAGAACTCCTCTCTAGCTTATCTATTTCTAGATTTAGGTTTCATGGTGTGTATCTTTCTCTTATAGTTACCAAATATTCATGTTTTGATAGGTTATATGAAATTTTCATCTTCTTTAGGGTAAGATTGTGAAATCTGCGCCATGATTTCTGATTTGTTATGCTCTTTAGATTGTCTCAAAATGACTACTCGATCAGAGTAATCAGAAAGATAAAAATCGAAGAGTTTCATACTTAGATTTTATTCAATACCTGAATACCTAGCTAAGGCATCCAAATCTTGAGATTAGGCAGTATGCACCATGTTTTTATGTCATATTCCTGACATAGACATCATCCTAGTCCTAAGTCCTAGTGTCCCAATAGACTCAATGAACCTAAAGCTCTGATACCTACTTGTGAGAGCCCGTTATAGTAAACGAGATTACTCAAAACACAAAACATGATTACTCCTTAATTAAACACAAACCCAGAAATAGGGTAAACTAAAACCATTTTCAAAAATTCCCAATTGCTCAGAAACATTTATATAAAAGCTCAGCAAATTTCTTTACTTCACATAATGCTCAATATTCTTTACAACTACCATGTAGCCTCATCTACAACATGATCTTTGCAAAGGTATAATATCCACATATTCAACATATGCAAGCATCAACATGCTATAGAAAGCTCGATTCAATCAAAAAATCTATACAAACCTTTCATCTGGACCTGAGAGTATAGGGATGACTCTAGGACACACTAGATAACTAAACAACCATCTCTATGATTTATTACCTCAGATTCTTCTCACTATCATGATATTGTTATCACTACTATCGATCACCTAAAAAATGTGGCGTCCCACGATGTGAGACCCAGTCCCAGCGAGAGATATAACTCTCTCCAACATATATTGATTACATCATATTAAATAGTAAATAACTGATTAGTTGGAGTATTTAATATTGAATAGAGAGGATTGAACAGTTCATGCATGCTAAACACATTAAGAAAATAAGATTAGCAATAAGTATGATTATCAATGTATATATAGGTAACAAATAAATCCATTTCGTTTACCAGATATCTACTCAGGTTTCATAAGATTTCATCTAATAACAATCACTATCATTGATCTAACTATCATCATATGCCTTACTAACAACATAAACAATCTAGAAGCATAAGCGTCTTTGATATGTCTAGTAGTATGACATGCCTATCAATATTGGAATATATAATAAGGTGAGCCAATCTACATAATAAATAGAGCTAGCATCATAGCACAACTAACTCCATACGCATAGTTAGTAGTTTAAGCATTTCTAATTACATAGGCATGGCTAAAAGTAATAGACATTGCTAGAAGCATAATATTAAATATCAGTGTTAGTATATTTGACAACATAAATAGGTTTACAACATGAGCACATCTACAACACAAGCATATCTATCATCTCTCATTTTACAATATACCATCTCTATAAAAGAAGATCAAACAAGGGTTATCATTAAATGTGAGATGTTGTGTATAACCCTAAACATATATGTTGCACGACTGTCTTATATCTTTTATTACGCCCTGGGGAGTTTGAGTCATACCATTCAAATTCCAGCTGACAACCACTTGGTCACAATCATTTCCATATAAGATCTAGGAATAAGATCCGGTATCCAAGATCTTCTTCATACTCGATCAGTATGAGTCTGCACCATAGTGACATATAGTCAAACTACAAAACAGTGACATATAGTCATGTAAGTGGCCCACCTTGGTATAGGTCACGATGCTAGAATCCAAGGTACATAAACCCAATCAATTAGGTACAATCGCAGTTGTCCTCTAATCATATCATCTTATAATCACTGAGACCTGACCGTAGTCATTCTCAAAAAGTGGGCTAGGTATGACCGCAACCATTCTCCCAAAACACTTGGTGTCAGGATGACAAGCACCCCACATACTCAATAGTATGTGCTCCGAGTTTCACTTAGGAATTCTCATTTCACCATCTGCCAAGTTTTGACACTCAGATGGATCTATGGCACATGGCACTACATGATTAGAAATTCACTTGGTTAATTATTGTCAATTGGTTGAATTAAGGTTTCACCATACAAATGGACATACAAAACCTAATTCATTTCTATCAAGTGTATAAGCATTGCACCTTTAGAAGATATAAAACATTTGAAGTATGTATTTTAATCATATTGCCATTTGCTATCATCCATTGCATTATAATGAACCACATTATCATCATATCATTTCACGATATCCATTTCTTATAACAAGTTCTAGGGTTTCAACCCTTATTGGAACATGAAAATGATTTCACCTCAATCAGGACTCAACATACCCAAAGGTCATTTAATACCATCACATTATTCATAAAAAGGCCATCCTCATCATTCCACGCCTTAAACAAGGCTCAAAATATCATCAACAATTATGTGTCCATAGGTATTATTATGGAAAGGCACAATGATATTCAAATAGCACTACATTGTGGTTCATACACAAGAAGAGTGTAATGCATTGTCACATTAATCATGCAAGAGGGCTATTTATAACCAATCACCATCATTTAATTACACTAAGGTTAGGTATAGAAAACCATATCACACTGAAGTTACACACCCACTTATTATGGTCATTTATTAAATATAACTATAGGTGAGAAAAGGTATAAAAATAAATTAATGATATTGAACCATTAGATTCTCATCACTAGGAACCACATATAATATCATGGGACTCATTCTAATCCATTGGATGTTGAAGCATCCAATTTCATTCATTGGATCAGGTTCATTTTTCAAAGTTATTATTGAAATATAGGTTTAACCATTAGATCAACTCAATTAAGGAACCATTGGTTTAAGGTTTAGTCGAATCTATGACTATATACTTAACCTACCATATTTGGTGATGACCTGATCCATCATTAGTTGTGATTATTAAGTCACCATTGGTTGTTAGATCAACACAATATTCATTTAATATTGTCAGATATTTAGCTAATGTCATCATTGATTGATAGCATCATTAGAGAATCAAGCCATTGCTTATTGAGATTCTAAGAGAGCCTAACACTGACCTAAGGTGTGACTATCAATATCCTTCATAGTTTGTAACCCTTGGCCACAACCTTTAGTTGCCATGAAGACCACACCATTGAGTCATGTGTTTAGAGAGGAAAATGACCTAGAAACCCTAATATGGACCATCGGTTGATAAGTGCTTAGCACCATAGGTGGTGATACCAACCTAAACTAAGTCATATAATTCCCTAGGAAGAAGTGCTCATGATTATAGGTTCATCTGGTACTAAAAACAAAATAGGAAATACTATAAAAAATCAAAATCCCAAATAAGATTAGCTTCTTAATGCTTAAATCACCATTTTTAAGAAAGAGCATGAACTTACAAGCTTATAGTAGACAATATATGTAATGAGGGTTATAAAACTCACCTCTACTTAGAAGAACAAACTTTTAGAAGCAAGAAACTTGAGCCAAGAAGGTAGAAAACCCAAGAGAAATCTCTGAACTCAGCCAAGCATGCACTCTTCTTCACAAGGAATCAAACCATAGAAGAAGCAACAAAGGTAGTATATTGAGTCTAAAGCAAATTTTACCATGGAACAGCAGAGTTCAGACCTAAGGAATGTATAAGGAAGGAGAAGAGTAAGAAAAATGGAGAAGGAAGGAAGAAAACAACTTACCTTGGTAGAAAACCCTAGAAGATGACCTTAGAAACCCTAGGTAGGGCTAGATGGAGCTCTAGGAGACTTTGTTCTCCAAAAAGAGGTTGTCTTTTACCTTAGACCACTTTGTAAAGTAGACATACTAAGAAAGGTCCGTGATCTAAGATAGAGGAAAGAGGTAGTGAGAAATAATTTTGATTTTGGAGATAGGAAGGGATATATATACCTTCATGGACAAGGAAGGAGCCAAGCATGAGGTGCCCATGAGCTTTCCATGTGTCCATAGCCTAGAGCTTCTATGTCCATGCAACACCTCCCTCACTTGACACTTGCACTTCCTATCCTTTATCCATAGCCTTATCCTTATCTTTATTCTTATCTTTATCCTTATCCTTATTTTTACCATTATCCTTATCTTTACCATTACTCTTATCCTTATCCATAAAGGGGAAAATCCCTAAAATGTCCTTGAAGAGGAAAACCTCCAAACTAAGAACGAGGAACCCCATAGCCCAAAAAATTTGAGAATGATAAGGAAAACTATAAGGATCATAAATCTTGTGAAAATATACAAAGAAAACTTCCCAATTGGGTAAATTGCAAAAAAGTCCAGAATGTACATAAAATTTCATAACTTGCTCAAACAAAGTCCAAATTGGACCAAATTTAAAACTTAAGATTGTAGTATGATTTCAAAGCATATCACAAGGTTATAAACATTCAATCATGGTAATTAAGCATAATCAACCATTTAAGCAGGGTTAGGGGTCTCACAATCCATATGTTAACCTAGTCATAGAATAATATGACCGACATGATTATCTTAAAGAAAGATTATAATACATGGAAAGCGTCAAATATATTTCCTTTTCATATAATCTTAACTTGTGGAGTAATGTTAATGATACAACTATGTGAATATACATGAGGGTGGTGATAATTTTTGTTTGAATACATGGTGACAAACTTGTGTAGAAATTGTATAAACTGTTTAAGGACTTTTTAGGTGCCTTGTTGATAGTTGAAGTGAAACCCTCTAGTATGTAATCTAAGGCTTAACTTCCCTTGGTATGATATGTGGTTAATGATTTGTAAGAAGTGATAAGATATGGGTTACCAAATGTTGACATGTCACACTATTGCAACGGTCAACATATATGTTATTATAATGCACGTTGTAACCCACACATAACTTAATGAAGATGAGATACACATGCACTTAGAAGAGGGTGATACATGGTACTGATGCTATGATGATTGATTCATATGTAACTAATGTGGTTCAAATATAAATCAGTATCAAAAAAGCGAGAATTGGTGTAATTAGGTTTTGGTGGTGTAACTGTGAAGTAAAACCCTAATGGGCTCTATGTGAAGAGAATTGACCCTAATTTTGAGGATAGGTTATAATATTGAATGAGTATAATAGAAATAATGGTATCTTTTCCTCTTATATACATGTCTATAACCTAATGGGTTAATTTGGAGTTATGACTTGCTAATACTATGAAGATGGTTAAATAATAGCAAGCTTCAGTTATGAACCTTGAAAAGGGAACGCAGGAAGTATGAAAATGTGAATGTACGTACTTGGTTACACTAATTAATTTTTAGTCTAATACACCCATTTTATGACAGGAAGTGCATGTTAGAGATGTGAGGTAGAATGATGTTCGGGGACCTTATGTGAAATCTGCATGAAGCTTAATCTTAGATTAGATATCTTTATTGGATGTAAGGGCTAGCTACAAAATTGCTTACAAAATAGATTAGACCTCCAAATTATATCAAGTTTGAGGCAAAATATTAAGTGCAATTTGAAGTTATATCTAACAAGCATAGCAAGGATGAGAGATATTGATAGAAAGCACTTGAAAAAGGGATGTAGAGCCACACTTCAAACTAGAAGTGAGTCAGTCCACTACCTAGAGATGTCAATCTCTAGGACTTTACAAGTGCTTTTCTCTATATTATCACAAATATGAGTTACTATACAAGACCACCAAAGGACTTACCCATCCAAACATAAGGAATATCCACCTTACCAAGGACTTACCCACTTAGGAAGAGTCTACAACCTTCATCAAGGTCTTACCCACTCAAGCTCAAGTCTTCCACCTTGAAGGACTTTGCTTCTCCCCTTGAATCTTCCGCCTTTTCCTTCTCCTTCACCTGGAGAAGATCACCACCTCTTCATCAACCTTGAAGAGGACCAGCTACAACTCCTTCTTCACTCGATGGAGTTTTCTTCACCTTTTCTTCATGTAGGAAGGGGATAGGGAAGTAGTAGAAGATGAGAGCTTTACATGCACAAGGGTAGAGCTCTCTTACAATATGCTTAGCTCACTCACAATCACAAAGTGAAGTGTAAAATAGAGAGAGAAAGGGGCTCAAGGAGTAGTAGCACTCTCAACTATAACAAGGACTTGAATATCTTGAATGAGCAAACTTGGAATGAACTCCAAGGGGTCTTATTTATATTTGGGGGTGCTCCCTTGAGTTGGAAAACACATAGGGTCAAAATATAGCCAATTTTCAACAAAGGTAACTGGACCGATCAACTAAATGACAAAGCTAATTTTCAATCTATCGGTCGAGTTTGTTCTGGGGAACTCAACTAATGAGCTAAAATTGAGTTTTCTTAGTGAGTTGCTTGGTCGAGTTCGCGAGTGTACAACTCGACCTATGGGTCATATTCATAAAATCCATCATCTCGATTGAGTTTCCAACTCGACCGATGAACAACCTGTGATCAATTTTCTAAATTGACTTATGGGTGATTAAACCTTGGTATTAAGTGTCCCACATATTTTTCTCATCTTAGTAACAATTCATATCATCAATTTAAGTGATTATAAAATTCTTCTAAGGTCGTTTGAAGTGATTTCCTAATTAGAACACTTGCATTGCATTTGAATTGAACTTGGACAAGCTAGGGCTTGTGCAGTTTGATCTTTTTCATGTACCTAAAGCCTGAAATCAATCTTGAACAAACATATTGGATATATAGGAATGGAATGGTTAAGTCATTATCAAAATAAGGACAATGTGTAACCTTTAGGTCAACATTCTCCCCCTTTTTGAAATGACAAACCATTCCTCAATCATATTAAAAAGGATATTGAAATTATACCTTTGCCTTGTGAATTGTAAGGGGATTTAAGATTTGAACAATGTGAATTGCTCCCCCTCAATATATGCTTACTTTAACATGCATAGTTAGTCTATCTACACAAAGCAATATAACATACATGTACTATATGTTCCTTTAGCAAGTCACATGATAAAGCATATAATGAACAAGGAAAGGATCACATAGGCGGTAAAATCAATATAGTTGAGCTTGAAAAACATTTATTTTCTATCCCCTTTTGACATTATAAAAAAGGTACGGGGGTAGAAGAGAAGAAAAGTAGTTCTTCTCCAAGAACAACCAAGCATATATCCAAAACATGCAAACTCAATGACATACACCAAACAGAGATGAGAGAAACAAACATGCTAAGTCATAATCAGAAAAATGGTGAAACATGGCACCAACTCATAAGATATAATAGATCAAAGGGTAAGAGTGCACATAATATATATTACAACCTAGAATGCAAGTTATCATAGAGAAACTACAAGCAAAAGCGATGAAAAACTAAGTTGATAAAATAATACATCTCAGATCATGAGCCCAGATGTTTCTAATACAAAATAGCCTCAAAAGATATATATGATCAACAAACTAGGCTAAAAACTAAGAACACCTAGACATCTAAGCTATCTATCTCAACATCATCATCATCCTCAGCATCAGGCTCATATTCATCATCTCTGTCTGAAGGTGTAACAACATTGCCTTCATCACCCGAGTCACCAACAAAACCATCAAAGCCATCACCATTGTTAGAAGGAGCACCATCATTCTCATCATCAGCAGCCTCGTCAGCATCAGCAGGCTCCTCATCAGCCTGGTCCAGCATCTCCTCGTCAAAAGAGGGACCAAAGTAATGAATGGGCCAATGAGTATTCCGCTCATCCCAAGACATACCAAGAGCATAGAGCTCATTGGCCTGTGGGAAGGAAGGAGACGAATTGCCAAGGATGGCAAGTAGGGTGGCACGGGGGACAACAGTCAAAGGCAGGATGATGGGAGAAGTATTGGGTTTTAAAGGAGGTAGAGACGAGGCTTGCTCGATGACAATCCCTTCCGGCTTGCATAGTCTTCACCTTCGGTCTTGGACGGTGTCTGTGCAACTCCTAGTCTCACCGGGACTGCCAACTCTTGGTCTCACTGGGACTATTGGGATTGACAGCTATCCTCCGAGCGGCTGAAGTCTCTTGCCTATGAAGTAGTCCACACAGACCACCTGGAACTCCGATCTCCTTGTCCCACAAGGAATCAGAAGGAATCGCACCCTCCTGTCGGCGTACTAGTCACCGACACACTCTCCTGCAACCAGTTACTTTTCTGTAGTTATCTTTCCCTTACTGAGCCTCCCTTATCAAGTAGCACTTGATCGGGCTCTCCTGGTTACCACAACCAGGGAGAAGGACATATTTATAGAGCAACTGAAGTTTTGAGTTGTACTTTGAGAAGACCCCAATACCCCTATATATATAGGAGGGTCATGGGACAGGGTTCTCTACCCCATGCAATGCGAGATTAAGCAGGAGTAGAAGGGATCAAGGTTTCCATAAAATCTGACAAACTCTGGAAGTTGAATCGATTGTTTCAACCCTGAAATGATCATCTGGACTCTCCAGCTGATCGGTTGGACACTCCAGCCGATTGTTTGGACCCCTGAGCCGATCGATCGGCTTCTTCAACTGATCGGTTTGTGGTCCTGGTCCAACTCAAATTGATTTTCATGTTCATTTCCAACTAATAAATATTAGTACTTGTCCAAATCGAATTTGAATAAGTGAAATGAATCGATCATTTGGCCACCCGATCAGTCCACCAAAGTGAACCGATCATCTCATGACCTTAGCCGGTCGGCTCACCCCCATGAGCCGATCGGTTCATCTCATGAGCCGATCGGTTGGGGCAGCAGATCAGTCAATTGCAGTTTCAATCAATCTGATACTCTAATCATCTGATCCAACACCTTGAATACTATGATTTTGAGCTATCAATTAATTGAATGTTTAATTGAACTACTAAACTCCTTTAGTAATCAATATAAACATCATTTTGTGGATAAACTCCTCTTCTAGGTTAAATCCTATGTGTGTGACCCTGCAGGTCCATTTCATGTTGGCAATGAAAGTCCATAACACTTATTACTTCACAAGCAAAGAGCGGTGCCTAGTCACATATCAGTGCTACCCAAGTGAAATAGAAATTTATAGAACAACTTTCAATCATACAATCTGTGAATGGTGTTACAGTGAATGTATAATTCCTTTGTCACTGATGTCCTGAATGAACTCAAGTCATTGTAAAATCATCCTTTCAACGTTCATCCATTTCCTTGATCTCAGAGCAGACTGGGTGAGATGTGTGTGACATCAACATCACATATTGATTTACACATCCATGTTCATGCCTTTCTCAATCCTACTCATCAAGTGGCCATGGACATCAAACTCCCTTAGGAGGGACAAATCCCATATCTATCACTCACCCCTCAAAATCCCCATGTGTTAAAGTCACCCAATCATCACCTTTATAACAACCCATATTTCAGGATTGCGTTTGATGATGTCAAAGTGTACCCAACGACATGTGTTGAGTGCAGTGATTTTAGGTTGAAGAATCACACTCACCACCATCACTGTGAGAGCTGATTGTGACTACCAAATCATGGTTCCATGTGTCACTCTCACGGTGGGTCTGGCTGGTACACTTGTTCTCTAACAAGTACCTCTATGCTTGGTTTGATATACTATATCATGACTAATGAGATCTTGTCATCAACCAACACACAATCTAGTCTTTAGTTTTATTGACGTCTATGGTTATTTCCACAATAGCAATTGACTAGGGACTAAACAATAATGTATACTCTTAACATCTGTATGATCTCATCATTTAGGTCATCAACCCAAAAGCATACATCATTGAGTAAAATAATTCTTTAGACATCTATCATGTTACACTATCATCTCAGAAATAGTTAAAACATATAGATTGGAAATTGCCTTTATTATTATTCAAATAATTTACAAAGTATCCTATTACAATCAACATGTGACTTGCTCTATGGGCATACACACCAACAGACTCCCGCTTGCACTTAGATCCAGTCACCTAGGAACCTCAGTCCTTGTGACCTAGCATGACCATCATGCTTCTGTTGAGAAAGGGCCTTAGTCAGTGGACCAGCTATGTTGTCTTCAGTTGGTACTTTGCAAATCTTCACCTCTCCTCACTGTACGATATCTCAAATGATATGGAAGAGCCATAGTATGTGCTTGGACCGCTGATGTGATCTGGGCTCCTTAGCTTGAGCAATAGCTCCATTATTTTCACAATAAAGCTCAATTGCATCACAACTACTGGGAACTACACCAAGTTCAGAGATGAACTTCCTGATCCACACAGCCTCCTTTGCTGCATGTGAAGCAGCAATATACTCGGCCTCTGTAGTAGAATCGACAACTGTTTCTTGCTTGGAACTCTTCCAGCTCACATCTCCATTGTTTAGGCAAAATACAAATCCTGACTGTGATCTGTAATCATCTTTGTCGGTTTGGAAGCTTGCATCAGTGTAACCTCTTACAACCAATTCTTCCTCTCTGCTGTATACAAGGAACTGATCCTTAGTCCTTCACAAGTACTTGAGGATGTTCTTTATGGCTGTTCAGTGAGCATCACTGGGATCTGACTGCTACCTGCTCGTCAAGCTGAGGGCATACGAGACATCTGGGCGTGTGCACAACATAGCGTATATGATGGATCCGATGGCTGATGCATATGGGATCCCATTCATTTGCTCCATTTCTTCACAAGATTGGGGACATTGAGCTCTAAAGATGGTGACTCCATGTAGCATGGGGATGTTGCCTCTCTTTGAGTTCTCCATGCTGAACCGCTTCAACACTTTATCAATGTACGTGCTCTGACTTAGTCCAAGAAGCGTTCCAGATCTATCTCTATAGATCTTAATTCCTAGAATGTAGGATGCTTCTCCTAAGTCCTTCATTGAGAAAGTATTCCCTAGCCAAGTCTTTACCTCCTCTAAGGCTGTGACAACATTCCCCATTAATAGTATGTCATCCACATACAATATGAGGAATGCGGTCGTGCTCCCACTAACCTTCTTGTACACACAAGGTTCATCTTCATTTTGAATAAAGCCAAACACTTTCACTTCCTCATCTAAATGAAGATTCCAACTCCGAGACGCTTGTTTCAATCCATAGATTGATCTTTGCATCTTACAGACTTTATTGGCATTCTTTGGATCTACAAAACCTTCAAGTTGTGTCATGTACACATCCTCATATATATTCCCATTAAGGATTGCGGTTTTGACATCCATCTACCAAATTTCATAATCATAATAGGCCGCAATCGCAAGCATGATCCTGATGGACTTAATCATGGCAACTGGAGAAAAGGTTTCGTCATAGTCAACACCTTGAACTTGTCGAAAGCCCTTCACAACCAATCTGCCTTTATAAGTTTGCACACTGCCATCCATGTCAGTCTTCTTCTTCAAGACCCACATGCACCCTATGTCTTTTACCCCTTCGGGTGGTTCCACCAAAGTCCAAACTTTGTTGGAGTACATGGATTCCATCTCAGATCTCATGGTTTCAAACCATTTCTCAGAATTTGGTCCCTCCATAACCTCTAGATAGGTAGTTGGATCATCATCTATGATCAACTCACCGCCTTCCTGAGTCACAAGGTATCCAAACCTCTTAGGTTCAAGTTGTGTCCTACAAGATCTACAAAGTCCTTGTGTTATTTTAGGAGACTGAGATTCGACAACACCTTGTGAATCTCCATGTTCCTCTTGTACATCTACTGGTTCAATGTTTTCTAGTTGGGCTTGAACCTCTTCAAGCTCTATTTTCCTCCCACTGCTTCCTTTGGAAATAAATTCCCTCTCTAGAAACACATCATCCCTAGCAACAAACACTTTGTTGTCAGTTGGGTGGTATAAGTAATATCCCCTCGTTTCCTTGGGGTATCCAACAAAATAACATTTATTGGACTTGGGTCCAAGCTTATCAGGAAATATTTTCCTGACGTAAGCCTCACAACCCCAAATCTTCATAAGACAAATTGGGACGCTTCCCATGCCATATCTCATATGGTGTCTTTTGAACCAATTTAGATGGTACTCAGTTAATTATAAATGCAACAGTTTCAAGAGCATCACCCCAGAAGGAAATTAGAAGATCAACAAAGTTCATCATTGATCGCACCATATCCAGCAATGTGCGATTCCTTCTTTCAGACACACCATTATGTTGTGGTGTTCCAGGTAGAGTCCATTGTGATACGATACTACGGGCTCACAGAAGGTCCTCAAACTCATGGCTTAAGTATTCTCCACCTCGATTAGATCGATGTGTTTTAATACTTTTACCAAGTTGGTTCTATACTTCATTCATGAAATCCTTGAACCTTTCAAGGAATTCTGACTTATGTTTCATCAGGTACACATAGCCATACCTACTGAAATCATCAGTGAAGGTAATGAAGTAGTGATACCCACCTCTGGCATTAGTTCTAAAAGGCCCACAAACATCAATATGTATGAGTCCTAATAGATCACTAGCTCTCTCACCTTTACCTGAAAAGGGAGTCTTGGTCATCTTGCCCAACAAACAAGATTCACATGTCTCTATTGATTCACAATCAAAAGAGTCTAGATAACCATCTTTATGGATTCTAGAAATGAGCTTCTCATTTATGTGCCCTAGACGACAATGCCAAAGATACGTTTTGTTTGAGTTGTTGAGGTTTTACCTTTTGGTGTTTATGTTGTATGCATTTGTCTCTAGATCTATCAAGTATAGACCATAATACATTGGGACACTGCCATAAAAGATCCCATCTTTAGAAATGGAACACCTTCCATTCTTAATAAGAAATTCAAATCCATCCTTGTACAAACAAGAGACGGAAATAATATTCCTATTTATGGCATGTACATAATAGAAGTTCTTCAACTCTATTATTAGCCCACTAGGTAGAGTTAACTCATAGGTTTCTATGGCACTGGCGGCAACCCTTGCCCCATTAGCAACACATAGTTCAACCTCACCTTTCCCCAAAGGCCTACTTCTCTTAAGATCCTTCACATTTGAACAAATGCGAGATCCGCATCCGATATCAAGTACCCATGACAAAGAAGTAGTAAAGTTAATCTCTATTACGTATACACCAGAAGTAGAGATCTCTATCTCTTTCTTTTTCTTCCATTGTTCCTTCCATCCTCTCCATGCAAAAGAATTCGGTTTGGCGAGAGAACCCTTCTCTCCCTCACCTTTCGTTCCATTGATCTCTATCAATGAACTATCTTTCTACTTAAACAATACATTAGGTGTACATAGAGTGGATTCAAAGGCTCCCGATATATCTAGATTGTGCAGAACACTTCTCACAGTCCTTAACCAGTTATGGACTCTATTCTCAATTAATTTTCCCATTTTAAAAGATGATTCTTTTGCCATTCTATAAGAGAAAATTGCATTTGTCAAAACTCCTTTTGATTTGATTTGAATAAAATTTGATGATAGTTAATTAGGCCTTTAATTAATTATCGCTCCCACTATTTTGATTCAAATTGACAACCCTCACCATCGATTCGGAAGGTTGCAACACACAATCTTATAGTGGGTCAAGATACTGAAATCCTCTGAGCCATGGACCAGCTAGCGCTGTCACCCACAACTTAGATCTTCCAGGTAGGCAACTCTTGCCAATTGCATCCTATGCAACTCTTGAAAGATGTCATATGCAACTCCTTGCCATGATCATCTCCATGCCTAAAGGTACTAGATCTCATCTAGATCACCTTGTTAAGTCCAACCCAAAGCCAACACGATGAATATGCACCCTACTAGGACAGACCCACATATTCATCCTTCACGCTTCCACGAGATAGATGGTGCACCACGCTAGGGCGTGCCCACACTTTGCCGATCAAGCTTTTCATGTGTGTCACATTTGGAAGGCATCTAAAAATTTAATATTTAATGAGGGATTTGGTTTTATATACTCATACATATCCAATCACCACAATATATAGTAAGTATTATATACATGCTATATCCCACAGTAAACATGTGAAATGATAAAAGTAATGATTATGGCCATCCTATTATGATTCCTCGAGCCAGGAGGAATCACGGTCATCTAGGTCTACATCACATGTAACCTGTACAAGATGAACTCTGTGGTTTGCCTTTCTGGGTTTGATCAACTCACCTCCATGATTGATCGGCTCGCCATCTGATCAGTCGTTTGGGTGCCACCAACTGATCGACTAGCACCTCTAGCCAATCAGTACACTAGTCGTCGTGCATCTCCTTAGGTCGCCACCCGCTCATCTCACTCCTCAAACCGGTCGTCAATAAGGCCAACCAAATGGTTCACTCCTTGAACCTATCATCTCAGTCGTCATCAGGTCATCTGTCATTCTTTGACATAACAAAAAATAAAATTATATCCTATTTACAATTGAATTGTGAAACCCTGAGTTACATTCTGGGGGAATAAAGGTAGGAAAAAGTTATCTCAAGTTACATTAGGAATAGGAGATAGGGAATCAGTGCGAAGACTGAGATGCAAGCAAACACATACAACCACACATAGATATAGGGTTTATTGGCCATAACCACACTATACATCCACCACAAAACTCGTTTAAGGGTGACGCGTATCGAGTTCATTAATATTACATATCATATATGTTCATTAATATTACATATCATATATGTATATCGAGTTCATTAATATTCCTTCGTTTTGGGTTTTAAAGGAGGCAGAGAAGGCAGCGGAAACAAAAAAATTTCTCCTTCAAAACCCAAAACGAAGGAATCACGTCAACGACTATTTAATAGGAAGGATGGTTTGTAGAATCATACCTAGTCCTGAGGCTTGCTCGGTGAAAATACCTCACGACTTGCACAGTCTTC
Source organism: Alisma plantago-aquatica (assembly GCA_963693085.1). Classification (NCBI taxonomy): domain Eukaryota; kingdom Viridiplantae; phylum Streptophyta; class Magnoliopsida; order Alismatales; family Alismataceae; genus Alisma; species Alisma plantago-aquatica. The sequence goes on from OY856413.1 coordinate 565,136,457, forward strand.
ACCTTCGGTCTTTGACGGTATCTGTGCAACTTCTGGTCTCATCGGGACTGTTGGGATTGACAGCTATCCTCTGAGCGGCAGAAGTATCCCGCCTCTGAAGTAGTCCACACGGACCACTTGGAACTCTGATCTCCTTGTCCCACAAGGAATCAGAAGGAGTTGCACCCTCCTGTCGGCGTACAAGTCACCGACAAAATCTCCTACAACCAGTTGCTTTTCTGCAGTTGTCTTTCCCTTGTTGTGCCTCCCTTATCGGGTAGCACTTTCTCGGGCTCTCCTGGTTACCACAACCAGAGAGAACGACAACTTTACAAAGCAACTGGTGTTCTGAGTTGTACTTTGAGAAGCCCCTAATACCCCTATATATATTGGAGGGTCATGGGATAGGGTTCTCTACCCCAGGCAATGCAAGATTAAGCAGGAGTAGAAGGGTTCGAGATTTCCACAAAATCTGACAAACTACAGAACTGAACCGATCGTTTCAACCCTGAAATGATCATTTGGACTCTCCAGCCGATCGTTTGGACAATCCAACTGATTGTTTGGACCCCTGAGCCGATTGGTTGGCTTCTCCAGTCGATCAGTTTGCAATCCTAGTCAAACTCAAATTGACTTTCATGTTCGTTTCCAACTAATCAATATTAGTTTGTGTCCAAATCGAATTTGAACAAGTAAAACGAAACAATCATTTGGTCACCCGATCAGTCCACCAAAGTGAACGGATCGTCTCATGACCTGAGCCGGTCGGCTCACCTACCTGAGCCAATCAGTTGGGGTAGCAGATCAGTCAATTGTAGTTTCAATCAATTTGATACTCTAATCATCTGATCCAACACCTTGAATACTATGATTTTGAGCTATTAATTAATTGAGTGTTTAATTGAACTACTCAACTCCTTTAGTAATCAATCTAAACATAATTTTGTGGATAAAGTCCTCTTCCACATTAAATCCTATGTGTGTGACCCTGTAGGTCCATTTCACGTTGGCAGTGAAAGTCCATAACACTTATGACTTCACAAGCAAAGAGCGGTGCCTAGTCACACATTAGTGCTACCCAAGTGAAATAGAAAGTTGGAGAACAACTTTCAATCCTACAATCCGTGAATGGGGTTACATCGAATGTATAATTCCTTTGTCACTGATGTCCTGAATGAACTCAAGGCATGGTACAATCATCCTTTCAACGTTCATCCATTTCCTTGATCTCAGAGCAGACTGGGTGAGATGTGTGTGACATCAATATCACATATTGATTCACACATGCATGATCATGCCTTTCTCAATCCTACTCATCAAGTGGCCATGGACATCAAACTCCCTTAGGAGGGACAAATCCCATATCTAGCACTCACCCCTCAAAAGCCCCATGTGTCAAAGTCACCCAATCATCACTTTTATAACAACCCATATTTTAGGACCGCGTTTGATGATGTTAAAGTGTACCCAACGACATGTGTTGAGTGCAGTGATTTCAGGTCGAAGAATCACACTCACCACCATCACTGTAAAAGCTGACTGTGACTACCAAATCATGGTTCCATGTGTCACTCTCACGATGGGTCTGCCCAGTACACTTGTTCTCTAACAAGTACCTATGTTCTTGGTTTGATATCACTATATCATGACTAATGAGATTTTATCATCAACCAACACACAATCTAGTCTTTAGTGTTATTGACATCTATGGTTATTTCCACAATAACAACCGACTAGGGACTAAACAAGAATGTATACTCTTAACATCCGTATGATCTCATCGTTTAGGTTCTCAACCCAAAAGCACACATCATTTAGACATCTATCATGTTACACTATCATCTCAGAAATAGCTAAAACATATAGATTGAAAATTGCCTTTATTATTATTCAAATCATTTACAAAGTATCCCATTACAATCATCATATGACTTGCTCTATGGGCATACATACCAACAAGAAGGTCCACAAACAATAGAGGGTGTAGCTGTAGCAGAAGATGCAGGTGGAGGGGAAGGGTAAAAGTGATTGTAGGCATAGAATGCATAATCACTTCCCAGGTAGGGCTAGCAGGCTGGGTAGGGATGTGTACAGGAAAGGTTAATGTTTGATAAGATTGAACATAAGTCCTGATGTAGGTTCTCTTGGACTTGGAGGTTGTATGCCTGTTGATGAATCATGTATCCCATGAGGGACACATGAAACGAGGCACGAGTAGGTCGGGAATAGGCTGAGGCGGTGGAGGTTCTTAGGTAGAGGTAGAGGCAGGTGTAAAGGCGGAGGAAGAAGCACTAGGTGTGGTGGAGGAAAGGATAGGCATAAATTTTCAAATGGTGGCCTCACTAATACATACTCCCTTCCGAGAAGCTCTGTAATGAAAGTCATGGAAGAGAGATTTCTCAGTGGGAAACAGAAAAATACCACATATCATGGTAGGGTAGGGAGGGTGGGTTCCACGGGTATTCTTACCTGAGTCGAAGCAAGTCATATGGTGGAGGATGCATCTAGACCACTTGAGTCCGACATTCTCTAATAGGTAATACATGATTATCGTAGTGTTCTCTACAATATACGTTTGATTTTTCCTCGGATGGATGTTGCAGTTGACCACTAGGGCAAGGATGTGCCTCTTGATATCCAAGGCAGAGGAGGAAAGGGTGCTCTTCTTCTTATAGGGAAACTGAGGTTTCTTCAAGTAACAATGGATGTCAAGTAGAGTGAGATTGTATTGGTTGTAGAAAGCCTTAGGGTCAAGAAGGTCAAAATACTCATTGCAATCCTTACGCCAGGTGTTAGTCTCATTGGTACCTGAGAAAAAGATGTTCGGGGTATCCTTCGAGACTTGGAATTTCTTCCCAACTAACATATACGTTAGGATCACTTGATTATTAGGAGTGGGTATAACGGTGTCATAATTCCAACACAAGTTCACGTTGAATTTGTGAACAACTTTTGTGCTAGTCATGGAATTATTGTAGCACACACGTTCAACAACTAGGGCTGAGAGATGGTGAATTTGTAGCAACTTTGCCACTTGATCGATGACCTCTTGGCGTCTATGGCTAGGCTCAAAGAGGGCATGAAAAGGGAAAGGATTCCTTGGGAGAAGGTCGTTATACCTATTAACAACATCATTTTATACATAAAGAGTCACATCAAACGGAATCAAGCGGGAAGATGAAGAAGTGGATGGTGCATTGCAAGGGACGACTCTCTTCCTTCTATTTGAAGCCATGGATATGGAATAGAGAGGAAGGAGAAAGCAAAAGCACAAAACAAACCACCAAAAATGTTAACACACCTAGGTTTACCAAGGGGGAAGACCAGTGATGGTCTAGTAAGGTCAGATTAGGGCTAGGTTGACGAAGGGAAGGTTAAGGGTGGTGAGCTTAGGGCTAAGGGAGGTGGAATCATTCAACTTTTCTCTAGTTGAGAAGGAGAATAGTCAGTCGAACCCAAATTAAGTGTGCTCCATCCTGGCCATCGATCGAGTTCTGTGAACTTAAAAACTCGACCGATTGGCTTTTTTTAAAAAGCTCTCGACCATCGACCAGTCAAGTTGGCAACTCGACCGATGGTCAACCTGACCTAAAACCATCAAACTTAATTTCTATCCATTAGAGTTCTAATTTAATTTAATTTTGAAGTCCATTAAGTACATTGAACATACTTAGGCACATATCACTCATCATTGGGTACTATTTTTCTATAAAACATGTGTTACAAAAAATACCCAAAAATAAGAGAAAAACATGGCAAAATGAGAAAAGAATATCCAAATAGAGATAAGACTTTTAGGATAGATAAAAACTAGCTAGAAGGCATATCAGATTCATTCAAAGCAGTTATAAGCAATTTTGATCTAATAAAATTAAATTGCTCTCTAGCTAGAGGTTTAGTGAAAATGTCTACCAACTGATTTTTCGTGTCTACATGCGTGATATAGATATCCTTCTTGGCAATGTGATCATGAATAAAGCGATAGAGAACCTCTATGTGTTTAGCTCTATTATGTAATATAGGATTATACGACAAATTAATTGCATTAGTATTATCACAATAGATAGGAGTTGCATCAAAATGAATGTTAAAGTCTGGGAGCATTTGATTCATCCATAGGACCTGGGCACAACAACTCACGACTGCAATGTACTCAACCTAGATGGTTGATAATGCCATTGTGCTCTATTTCTTAGAGAACCAAGACACCAAGCATGGTCCTAGGAGGAAGCAAGTGCCACTTGTGCACTTTCTATCAATCAAGCACCCTGCATAATCGACATCACTATAAAGGGTAAGTGTAAAGTCCCTTGTCTTAGGATACAATAGTCTAAAATTTTGGGTTTTGGCTAAGTACCTTAAAATCCTCTTAATAGCTATAAGATGTGATTTCTTAGATTTAATTGAAAGCGAACACACAAGACAACACTAAATATTTTATCGGGTCTAGAGGCAGTTATGTAAAGTAAACTTCCAATCATACCTCTGTAGAGCTTCTCATATTCCTTCTCACCTTCTTCATCTTTATCAAGTTTGGCGATGTTGGACATGGGTGTGTCAATTGGCTTGGTGTTCAACATCCCAAAGATATGAAGTAGTTCACTTGTGTACTTGCCTTGGTTGATGAAGTTCCCATCTTTTATTTGCTTGATTTGAAAGCTGAGGAAGAATGTGAGTTCACCCATCATACTCATCTTGAATTTACTCTGCATAAGATCACTAAATTCCTTACAAAAACCAAGGTTAGTTCTATAAAAAATGATAGCATCATAATATATTTGAACGATATGAAAATTGTTAGAAATGTGTTTTAGAAACAAGGTAGAATCCACTTTGCCCATGATATAACCACAATCTAACAAAAATTTCTTGAATTTCTCATACCAAGCCCTAGGTGCTTGTTTGAGTCCATAGAGAGCTTTTTGCAACAAATAAACATGGTTAGATACACTATCATGTTCAAAGCCCAGAGGTTGTGCAACATACACTTCCTCATAAATTGTAAAACACACTTTTAGCATACATTTGATATAGAAGAAAGTCTTTATAACTAGCAAAGGAAAGCAACATACGAATGGACTCAAGTCTAGATATAGGTGCATGTATCTCATCAAAGTATTTACCTTCTTGATGATTGTATCCTTGAGCCACTAACCTTGCTTTGTTCCTTACCACTTTTCCGCTTTCATCAAGCTTGCTACGGTAGACCCATTTGGTGCCAATGATCTTTCTATCACTTGGTCTTGGCACAAGGGTCCAAACATTATTCTTCTCAAATTGCTCCAACTGCTCTAACATAGATAGGATCCATTCTTCATCCCAAGAGTTTCCTTGACATTCTTAGGCTCGAGTTGTGAGACGAAGGCGTTGTTGGCTTATTCTTTGTTGAATGCAGCCCACGTCTTCACTTTTTCAAATGGATCACCTAAAATCAGCTCTTTTGGATGATTCTTTACAAATTAGGAGTTGGATCCTTATTTTCATCATCTTTGTCTTCTTCTTGAGTGACCACCTCTTTTTCGTTTAGGGTGGTGTTGAGCTCTTTGAGAATAGGAATTAATTCACCTGCAATATCACCATTTGGAACAATATCTTTGGGAATAGAGGGGTTAGTCTCAATAAACTTTACATTGATAGATTCTTCTACTTTAAAAAGATCAACATTAAAACTCTATAAGCCTTGCTAGTAGTTCTATAGCCAAGAAAGAAAGCCTTGTAAGATTTTGGATCGAACTTTTTGAGAGAATCTTTCATATTAAAAAAAACAAAGACATCAGAAAACATGGAAATAATCAATAGAAGGTTTCCTACCACGCCATAGCTCATAGGGGGTTTTCTTAAGAGAAGGATGACTAAAAACCCAGTTTTGTACAAAACATAAGGTACTAATAACTTCAGCCAAAAATTTCTTAGGAGTTTCATACTCTAAAAGTATGGTTCTAGCCATCTCATGTACAAACCTATTCTTCCTCTCTACAGCCCCATTTTGTTGAGGTGTTCTAGGTGAAGATAAGTTATGTGCATAACCTGATTCTTGACAAAAAAGCTTAAAAAGATCATTTTCAAATTCTCCCCCATGTTCACTACAGATGAAAACAATATGGCAAGAAGCTTCATTCTCAACTCGTTTACAAAAGCTCGAGAAAACATCAAGCGTATCACTTTTAGAAACGAGAAAGAAATTCCAAGTATATCTAGAGAAATCATCGACAATAATAAGGCAATACTTGGAACCATGAAGAAATTGAGTTCTCATTGGTTCAAATAGATCAGTGTGAAGAAGCTTAAGAGCTCTCTTAGTACAAAGGACTCCTTTGTATTTGAAGGAAGACTTGTTTTTCTTATCATGGGTACAAGTTTGGCATTCCTCATCCTTTTCAAAATCCAATTTAAAAAGTCCCTTGACCAAGTCCTTTTTTCTCAACTTCTTTGGATGATGCATATTTACATGACCAAGCTGAAGGTGCCAACGATAAATATCATTCGAGTTGACTACTATGCATCTACCAACAATAGGCTAAATAGAGTCAAGAACAATAACATAAAGATTACCACTTCTAGTTCCCTTATATATAACTTGGTAGGTGAGGGAATTTAGAATCAAGCATTCAAAGGAAGTAAAAAACACAAGGTAACCATTATCACATAGTTGACTAACACTAATTAAATTGTGATGTAGGCCATCCAAAAAAATAACATTCTTGATACATAAAGATTCACCTACATCACCCTCACCTTTTACTTTACCTTTCTTATTGTCCCCAAAGGTGACTGATCCTACTTTCTTTTTAGTGAAATCGTTGCAATGGCTTATGTCACCGGTTGTAACATCCCAGGATTTGAGGACTCAGATAATATCTTAAAAGGAATGATTGAACTACCCATATCTCCAAGGTGCACCTCCTTTTTCGGGAGCCCCATCACTAAGAACTCCATAGTTAAGCGTCTCAGCTTGGAGTAGTACTAGGATGGGTGACCTGTCGGGAAGTTGACCCCGGCTTGCGCGTGAGTGAAGACAAAGCGCACAGTTAAGGATATTGGTGGTTTGTGGGTCCAGTCATCATTCTTGAAACTCTACTAGAGCCTTGGGTAGTGGGCCCGGGTGTTACAAATGGTATCAGAGCCAATTCCCCTCCATTAGGTGGGGCCCACATGGGCATGGCATGCCAGTCTTGAGCCGTGCGGTCCAGGCATGAAGGAAAGGGCTGTCCATGGTTGACATAGCCACCCTTGTACTGATATTCCGTGATCGGGAGCTGGGTGTCCAAGGGCCATTGTGGATCTGCACTGAAATGGGGAAGAGATTATGAGGCCTTATAGTTGAGCCTTGACGAGGACATCAAGAGTCTAAGTGGGGGAGATTGTAACATTCCAGGATTTGAGGCCTCGAATAAGTTGATCTTAAAAGGAATGATTGAACTACCCATATCACCAAGGTGCACCTCCTTTTCCGGGAGCCCCATCACTAAGAACTCCATAGTTAAGCGTGCTCAGCTTGGAGTAGTACTAGGATGGGTGACCTGTCGAGAAGTTGACCCCGGCTTGCGCGTGAGTGAAGACAAAGCACACAGTTAAGGCTAGTGGTGGTTTGTGGGGCCAATCATCATTCTTGAAACTCTACTAGAGCCTTGGGCAGTGGGCCCAGGCGTTACATCGGTCATGTGTTTTCTACAGTCACTATCCACAATCTATCTACCTTTTTCCTATACGAAATGAGAACTTTTGTTCCTAACTCAAACTTTGGGATCTAGAGTTAGCTTGGGGACCCATTTCATCTTTGAGTTGGTCCCCTTGGGCTTGTAAGGACAATAAGTAGAGTAATGATCATCACATTTGCAATGAGAACAAACCATAGGATTCTTAGTATCGAAAGACTCTCCTACAAAGAAAGCGGTCTCCTTGCTCTTTTTCTCGTCTTTGGCTTTACTCTTGCCCTTTTATTACTCCCCCTACAAATCCCAAACCACTAGTACCTCTTTGTTTGGTAGAATGGTCATGGATTTCATTTAGGAATTTCTTCCCTTTGAGAAATTTCTATAGGGATGATCTCAATCTATGATAATAATCATTTAAAGAAATAATGGTAGAAGATAAACTAGATGTGTCATCCCTACATTACACAAGATCAGCCTCAAGACATAAAGATTTAGTTAAATATGAATCTTTTTCAAGAGAGATAGAAGCAACATTAACACTAGGCAATAAAGGTCTTGAAGATAGATCATTTACTTGACAAAGTAACCTAGAATTTTCAGATTTAAGAATTTGGATTTCTTTGAGAAAGACATCTCTCTCTTCTCTATGAGCATCAATAAGGAGCTTAAATTCAGCATTTTCAGTTTTAACCGATTCAAGCTCTTTAAGGAAATTTTAGTTTTCTTCCTTAAGATTCTCAATGTTCTTAAGATAGATACCATTCTCAACTTCAACCCCATTATATTGGAGTTCAAGATCAAGATATTTCCATTATGAATTATCAATACTCTCAAGGTTGGTTTTCTCATTTAATTCAAGAATTTCAAGCTTAGCATAAAGATCATCAATAATTTTTCCTAATCATTTTCTTTGAGATTTACATTTAGCAAAAGATGAACGAGTAGAAATAAGCATGTTAATAACAACTTCCTTAGATAACTTATGCAAGCTTACCTTGCTTACCTCACCAATGTCTTCACTAGTAGAGGCCATGAGAGCAAGGTGGAACTCTCCATCTTCTTTAGAGCTTGAGATTCTTGAAGATGAAGCTTCCCAAACTGCATAAGCTACATTCTTGTATCTCTTCTCCTTCTTGTCCATCCTCTTGTATTTGCTCTCCTTCTTATAATCCTCTTCCTTCTTTGAGCTACCTTTATGGTGTGACTTTCTTGACTTGGGGCATTCACTCTTGTAGTGCCTATTTTGACCACACTTGTAATCTCTCAGAGTAGAAGAGGAGGAGGCTTGCTTTCCCTTGAAGTGTTTTCCCTTGATGTAGTTGGCTTCATGCTCACTAGGGCCTTCATCTTTACTAGAGGAAGAGGGAGAAGTCCGACAAGCAAGTTTTTGTTGAAGGATGACAGCCTCCACTTGTTCTTTGAAAGCATTGTCTTTGATCTTCTTGGCTTCCTTCTCTTCTTGCTTGGCTTCTTCTTCTTGATTTTCAAGCCTAGGCTCATGAGCTTGAAGGTGCCAATGAGCTCTTTAGTTGGGATGTCACCAAGGCTCCTCACTTCTTAAATAAAGGTGACATTTGACTCCCATCTCTTTAGTAGAGTGCTCAAGATCTTGGAGTTGATTACACCTCTGTCCAAAGTGTTGCCCAATGCAGTCAGCCCATTGATGATAACATTGAGTCTTGAGTACATATCGACTATCCCTTCTTTATTACCCATCTTGAAGTTCTCTAGAAGGCTGTTCAACATGTAGATCTTTTCCTCCGTGACTTGATTTGTGCCTTCATATGTGATTCACAGCTTGTCCCAAATCTCATAGGTAGTGTCCCAAGATGAGATCCAGTTGAACTCCGTAGGGGTGAGGGCTGTGTAGAGGATGTTAATGGCTTTGACATTGATTTGGGCTTCCTTGAGTGCAACTTCACTCTATGTTGCTACAATTCTGGTTGGCTCCTTGTAAGGTATGACCATCACCTTCCACATGTCAAAGTTCATCTCTTGAATGTAGAACTGCATACGCCTCTTCCAATAGAGGAAGTTGGTGCCATCAAAGATCGGAGGACGCACGAAGAGGCCTCCCTCTAGTTTGATAGAATCAAGTAGGTTTTCGCCCATCTTATCATCTCGTATGAGATTTTTGGAGAAGATCCTCAGATCTGATACCACTTGTTGGATCTAAGAGCTCTAGGGGGGTGAATAGAGGTACAAAATTTCTCACAAAATAGATCAGACCTTCAAATTATATCAATTTTGATGTAAAAGATTAAGTGCAATTTGAAGTCCTATCTAATAAGTAGAGCAAGAAAGAGATAGATTGATAGCAAGCACTTAACAAAGGGATGTAGAGCGGTTCAAAACTAGAAGTGAGTCAGACCACTACCTAGAGAGGTCACCCTCTAGGACTTTGCAAGTGTTTTTCTCTATATTATCACCAATATGAGTTACAACACAAGAACACCAAAGGACTTACCCATCCAAAAACAAGGAGTATCCACCTTACCAAGGACTTACCCACTTAGCAAGAGTCTTTAGCCTTCACCAAGGTCTTACCCACTCAAGCTCAAGTATTATGCCTTGAAAGACTTTGCTTCTTGTAACATCCCAGATTTGAGGGCTCAGATAAAACACTCTTAAAAGGAATGATTAGACTACCCATATCACCAAGGTGCACCTCCTTTTCCGGGAGCCCATCACTAAAGAACTCCATAGTTAAGCGTTCTCGGCTTGGAGTAGTACTAGGATGGGTGACCAGTCGGGAAGTTGACCCCAGCTTGCACATGAGTGTGGATAAAGTGCGCAGTTAAGACTAGTGGTGGTATGTGGGGCCAGTCGTCATTCCTATAACTCTACTAGAGCCTAGGGCAGTGGGCCCGGGTTGTTACAAATGGTATCAGAGCCAATTCCCCTCCAGTAGGTGGGGCCCACATGGGCATGGCATGACAGTCTTGAGTCGTGCGGTCCAGGCATGTAGGAAAGGGTTGTCCATGGTTGACGTAGCCACCCTTGCGCTGGTATTCTGTGATCAGGAGCTGGGTGTCCATGGGCCATTGTCTGTCTGCACTGAAATGGGGAAGAGATTATGAGGCCTTATAGTTGAGCCTTGACGAGGACGTCAAGAGTCTAAGTGGGGGAGATTGTAACATCCCAGATTTGAGGCCTCGGATAAAACACTCTTAAAAGGAATGATTGGACTACCCATATCACCAAGGTGCACCTCTTTTTCTGGGAGCCCATCACTAAAGAACTCCATAGTTAAGCATGCTCGGCTTGGAGTAGTACTAGGATGGATGACCAGTCGGGAAGTTGACCCCGGCTTGCGCATGAGTGTGGATAAAGCGCACAGTTAAGACTAGTGGTGGTCTGTGGGGCCAGTCGTCATTCCTGAAACTCTACTAGAGCCTAGGGCAGTGGGACCGGGTTGTTACACTTCTCCTCTTAGATCTGCAACCTTTTCCTTATCCTTCACCTGGAGAAGATCACCACCTCTTCATCAACTTTGAAGAGGACCAGCTACATCACCTTCTTCACTCCATGGAGCTTGCTTCACCTTTTCTTCATGTAGGAAGGGGATAGGGAAGTAGTAGAAGATGAGAGATTTAAATGCACAAGGGTGGAGCTCTCTTGCAATATTCCTAACTCACTCAGAATCACGAAATGAAGTGTATACTAGAGAAAGAAAGGGGCTCAAGGAGAAGTAACACTCTCAACTATAGCAAGGACTTGAAAATCTTGAATGAGAAAACTTGGAATAAACTTCAAGGGGTCCAATTTATAGTTGGGGGTGCTCTCATGAGTTGGGGAACACTTAGGGTTGAAATATAGTCATTTCCACAAGGAAACATATCTATTTTCACCCAAAACAAGTCACCAATGGTTATAATCACTTTTTCTGCATTTTCCGTATAGTACATTCGACCGAGTTTAATAAAGATAACTCGACCAATCAACTAAAAGAAAAAGTCAATTTTTAAACTATCGGTCGAGTTTGTTATGGGGAACTCGTCCGATGAGCTAAAATTGAGTTTGCTCAGTGAGTCGGTTGGTCGACATCTGTGAGTGTACAACTTGACCGATGGGTCATCTTTAGAAATTCCATCATAGGATCGGTCGAGTTTCCAACTCGACTGATGAACAGCCTGTGATCAATTTTCTAAATTGTCTTATGGGTGATTAAACCTTGATATTAAGTGTCTGACATATTTTCTCATCTTAGTAACAAGTCATATCACCAATACAAGTGATTAAAAAATTCTTCTAAGGTTGTTTGAAGTGATTTCCTAATTAGCACACTTGCATTGCATTTGACTTGAACTTGGACAAGCCAGGGCTTATGCAATTTGATCCTTTTCATGTACCTAAAGTCCGAAATCAATCTTGAACAAATATATTAGATACATAGGAATGGAATGATTGAGTCATTATCAAAATATGGACAATGTATAACCTTTAGGTCAACAATCTTATTATGCTTTTCCTGCTTTAACTAAAGGTGTTTAATATGTTTAGCATTTTTTCTCTCTGAACATAATGACTAATTGTTGCTATGGAAAGCATAAGTGATGTGGCATAAGTGATTTGGCATGAGTAATATGGCATTTACAATGCTTGTATGCTAAAGAGGCATGATGAGATAATCATGAATCACAATGTTATGTGATGGGTCTTAGGACCTGGTAAGGTCTTAGTATCTAGTTGAGGTGATATCCTCTGGTACTGGAATAAGGGATTGATATTTCAAGATAATGTGTTGATGATCATGGCCTTGTGGCTGGCAGTGATATCATAGCTTTGTGGCTGACAGTGATGCAATGTTATGAGATGATGGGAATTAGTTTGTAGTGTAAAAGATGATATTTATTGTTGTAATACTATGCCCTTTTTTTGAAGAATTTATTTGTGGTCTATACGTTTTAACTTGATTGATGTTAAAAGATATCTTAATTGGTCTAAGTAATCAGGTGGAATCTAATCATGTAGTTTCCCTGTGCCGTAGATCCATTTCAGTGTGTGTTTCATTGTTGGATGGTGAAACGAGTTTAACTCGGAGCGCATATTTTTGAATATGCGGGGTGCAAGTCGAGTATTCCTTTGCATCCTTAATATCAGGTTGTGTGAGACTGCTATGCATGAGTCGAGATGTGATATGGATAGCCATCCATGAGCCAGTCTTCTTTTTAAGAACGGCCATGCGTGAGTCTATTCTCCTAGCACTGTTACCTATACCAAGGTGGGGTACATGTTATATGTGTGGCCATGCGTGACCCAACCCCTTTGATGTGACTGTACATCACTTATGCAGTTGACTGATATGTCTCTGCGGTGTTACTCTCGTGCTGACCGGGAGGTGTGTGAAATTTGTGGATTCTAACTCTTACATTGAACTTGTATGACACTGATTTCGACTTAGCAGTGGTTGGTGGGATTTGACTGATACAAATCAAATCTTCCGCGCACAATAAATATGTAATCATATGTGTGGTGTGCATGTATAAGATCAAACACGAAAATATTGGATGAAGCCTTGTTTTGCTTTTATATTGTTAATTTTATATCAGTTCTACATGTTCTTCATATTCCTTTTTAGATTATTAATTATTCTATTGCTCATTGGCAAGTGCACATTACTGCTCTATTTACTTCATCCATGAAATATATGTCATTTAGTTTATTCTATTCAATTTGCTCAGCATGTAATCTATCTGCTTAGACATTTGTGATAATAATAGAGTTGGCGGAGAGTTATATCTCTCGCTATGACTGTGTGTCTCACCCCATTGGTTAAATAACTTTTTAGGTGGACGTACATGCTGGGTTAAAGATCATACGGTTGATGATAATACAAGGGAAAAACTACATCTGGTGAAACATGATATATGAATAGTGTCCAGTAATAGAGTCTTATGTGTCGTCCCTGTACACTCAGAACCTTGGGTGTTCTCGATGTGTTTTGAAGACATGATGATCGATATGTGGTTCCTGGCTTGTATGCCTTTAGTAGTATGTATACACATGTGGAAATGCTATCTTATTTAACAAGTTGATAGGAATTTGATGATGTAGCACCTTGAATATATGATATGAAATGCAAGTGTTGGCTCTTGCGTAATAATTCTCAACTCATGGTGCTTGTTGCAAATCATTTTTAATTTTCAGTGATTTTCGGTAATTTCATATTTATGGTTGATCATGGTTTAAATTTTGAGTAATATCGCTTTGTGTGACAAAGGGTGTCACAAAATCTAAGAAATATGATCTAACCTATTTCATATTCTATGATGGATCCTCTGCGTTTTAATTTCCACAGTGGTTTTATAAATATCTTTTCCATAAACTTAGCATGCTATCACCGACTTGCAGACTTGGTTTTTTATAAGTCCATTTTGAGTTCCATGCCAGGTTAGACTAGAAGGATGACAAGCACCTAGTTTATCATCCTATGGTATGATGTTGTTGATGATAACAGCTCACCAACACAACAAGAAAAAAATGTGTCTATATACCTAATTTCTTAAAGTTACGTGTATAGACCTGAAGCCAAAATTTAATTTGGTAAACCAAACGAGTCAAAAATTTAAGTTGTTCATTGGACCAACTTTCGGCCTCACAGAGTTTAGAATTTAAACATTAGCAGCATAAGATGCAGCCATGAAGTTGCATTCAAGGACAACTCTCCAGAGACCATTATTCCGGATTAACTTTAAACCAGACAACATTCCCTACAGCTATGCTTTTGCAGCAGAGCACAGTACTCCCTCTTATCCTGACCAATACCAATGCTCCAAACACCACAGGAGCAGCAAAGGAACAGCCCCCACCAACTGGTCATCTGGAACTTCCCCCTAATCATCTCTATCAAGTTAAGCCCATTTATCAGTGCCAGATGATTAGATCTTCAAAAGATCAGTGTTTCATTGGTTCGAATTTTTACCCAGGTCTGATGATCTTGTCAGCACAACAACAAGCACCGTACACCCAGGTTTGCCCGAATTCTGCAGCATGTGATTCTTATGAGATATCGACAGTTATTTATGAGGCACCCTGCACCCAGGTTTGTCCTAATTCTTCAGCAGTTAGAATAATTGCTAGAAAATATGATTATTCAGCTTGGTTTCTTCTAGACTAGATGTATTCAGTGTATGTATTCATATACGCTCGGTTAGCTCAGTTCAAGTGAAAATACAGTACAGAAAATTAGTAGTTCGGGTACAGTCAGTGCACTTAAAATGAAAAAAAAATCTAAATACAAAGTTAAGCTAATTGAAATGCACAGTAGATCACTTATCAGTGAAATTAAAAAATAAACCAGACACTAGAGGCCCTAAATGTATATTCCTTGTTTTACTTTTTTAGTTCAATAAGCATAAATTTGGATCTCAGTTCATTTGTTCCCATTGTTACCCATGCTCCAATGATCTTGGCAACACAGCAAGTGTCTGAGCATCAATTCGTCTTGTTAAAGATCTCATCATGGTGGTCCTTCCAGGTCTGCTAGTAGCGGCATTGACATAATCTTTTGATCCTTCCTCTTAACACAATGTTTAGGGTTCATCTTCATCAGATCGATATAATCCAAAATCATACAGGATTGTTCAACACCTCCACAATCTCTGATGACAAGAAGAGCAGATCAATCATGACTTCTAATATTTTACATATACACTTCTGCCTAATTCATAAAGTAAAAGCCCATGGTCCGTCATGAATTCATGATCCACAAGAAAATCATAAAGACTGTTTTATTACATATGTTAATGACAAAAATAGTATCTTTAGATTTCATTTTGGCAGACGGCTGCTTCTATTGAGCAAAACATGGAAACCATTTGCTACAATTGGGATAATGACGAAAATAGTGTTGTTTAGAGTTCTTTTTGGCGGAAGGCTGCTACTAGTGAGAAAAACATGGAAACCATTTCTGCAATTGGAATAAGAGGTGAAACGAAACTTTTTTAAAAAAATTTCAGAAGTGCGCTAAACATTATTTAAAAACCCACAAGCCAGGGCATTTACAGGTTCGGTTTACAATAGTTCCAAGGATTTAAGTAGTTGTCAAGTTATGCTTGAGGAATTAACGATGACAAATTAAACATGTAGTTGTGCTGTTGTTAGATCGTTATTTTGAGAAATGTGGCATTACTACATGCAATCAAGTCCTACATGAACGTAGGGATGGAGACACCGACAGCAGCAACAATTGTAAGATTGACAGACTTCGGGCCGTGTCTCCAGTTTTAAGGATTCCAAGCCAGACGACATTCCGCATTGAAGGCGCAGTGCTCCCAGCGATGCATCTCACTGAACACCATATCAATCCGACCGCATGAGATAGTCCTAGTAGTAGTAGCCTTCTAGAATTGTAAACCATCCTGTAAGATGAAATATTAGGTTAACAAGGGCCAAAAAAATTGAAGTAAAAAAGGTTTTTGGTCTTGTCAGATAGCCTTGGGAGTAGTACCAGCCTATAGAACAGATCTTGTTCAAGTAAGGTCGTGCTTGGGGAGTTGGATCCCTGATCTAAGTGCAAAAGGCTGATTGAAAAACCAGTGAGGTCCGACTATACATCTTCGTTCGGTCTTGGCCGGACAATGAATTGGATTGTAAGGTGGCATTCATGTATGTTGTTCCTGAATTTGTGTACCGATTATCTTGAAGATCCTGTTTTGATTTACATTTTGTTATTCCTGGATGGGTGTCTAAAAATTTTCGTTGTATTTGATTGGAATGCACTATATAAGGTGGCATTCTTGTATGCTTTCCATTGACCGTCTTGGATTGTAAGGTGGCATTCGTGTATGTTTTCCATGAATATGTGTAGCGATTATCTTGAAGACCCTGTTCTGATTTACATTTTGTTATTCCTGGATGGGTGTCTAAATTTTTTTGTTGTATTTGATTTGAATGCACTATGTAAAAAAAAAAATCCTAGGACACACTTATACAACGTTTCACCTTGGAGGAAATAAAAAAGTCTATATTTAGTCCGAGTACCGACAAATCATTAGGGCTAGATAGATTGACATGTCATTCTACCGACACAACAAATCATGTTCAACTTCGGTCGTGTTCTCTACGGAAACCTTCAATCTGGAGCTATATTTTGAATCACCAAAGTACTCCATGCAACCATTTTCCTTCAATCTGTCATTTTCCTTCGGTCGTGAGAAATGAAAACACAACTTCAATTGTTACGATACTAGGTAAGAAGGTGGCATGGGTGCATAGTGTTGCATCGGATTGTCAAATTTGTTGATAAATTTATGAACACGATTTGGTCTTGTTCAATTTGGTTTGGAAATATATTTTGCTAATCCACAATTATTTTAGCTTTTATGGAAGGTAATATTCGAAATAAAGTCCTATGGGGAATAACTTAAGTTCTAATAGGGATAAAAATCAATATAAACCACGAGCTAGTGATATTTTAATACAATTATGTAAGTAATAAATCAAATTAATGGTACTATTAAATAATAAACAAACTTATTTAGAAATTAGTATTGATCGAAATAGCATGAGCATGTAGAACATATCATATTCAGGTAAGGTCGTACTTGGGTTGATGGAATGGAAGTTGAAGTACCAGATGACTTTGCAAAACCCTCAATGTGGGACTATTTTGGATCACCAAAGCGCACCATGCAACTATCTTCCTTCAGTATGTCTAACAGGCGGGCAGCAAGTGAGAATGCTTCCTTCCCAAAGCTGAGTACGGGTGCACAGTGTTGCAGTTATGGCTGTCAAAGTTATCCCAAAATCTATCAACTTGATTTGGTCTTATACAACTCAGTTTTCAATCACATTTTGTTACTGGGATATGTTTTAGCTATCAAAGGAATATCCGAAATGAAGTCTGATCAGTTGCTTTGACAAATTCGCACAACCTGGTTCAAAATAGATGTAAATCATTAGATATCAAAAGTTATTCACACTTTAACACAAATATGAAATTCATTATTATATTACTATCTTTTATGCTAAAACAATGGAAATCTAATTATTTATGTATCAATAATTTCTTTATCAAGTTAGTAAAGTGTTAGACTATAAATTCAAGATTTGTTTTAGGTTAGATGTTACAAATACAAGTATGTTTCAGGTTTACGACTTTGCCAATTATACATGTAGGGTTGTAAATGGTGCATGTATGGCCAATGTGTGGTTATACCCAATTAGTTTAGCATGTATGGGTATAGCTATAGAGTCATATTTTATGATCTAGACCTCCATTAGACTGAACCTTCTCATCCAAAAATATATGAAATGAATACATAGCTACACAAGCTTAGTTGAATCAAACATCAAACAGGTTTGGTTGAATCTCTCTATAATCTGATCTTTTCTAGTTCGGTCCATTAGATTACCTTTATGTATTTTTTTTAAGAGAACAAAATGATCATAAGGTGTACTTATAGGCACTATATAATACATATAAGATATGTGAAAGACTTTTTCGATATATAGGGGTTGACTAAAAAAATATCCAAAAGTAGATCAACTCGATTTATCCCAAGTATTACATCAAACGTTCCTAAATCATTCATGTAAAATTGCTTATCATGAAAGTATATAGTTTTAGAGAATATTGCATCATTATATAAAAAAATACCATTGCATACAAGTTTTGGTAACCTGACACTAGGATCAATGCATGAGCACACCCCTCAATCGATCAGCTACACCAAAGAAAATGATGTTGGTATGTATGCTCAGAGAGTCAATCATATGATGATTGTAATGACATTTCTTGTAAATGATTTGATTAATAATAAGATAGTCTTCTGATTTATTTAATTTTATTTGGTTATGAGATAATGATGAAACATAATGCATGTCTAAAGAATGATATTATCAATAACGTACGTCTTTGAGTTCATGATTTAAACAATGAGATCATACAGATGTCAAGAATATGTACATTCTTGTTATGTCCCTAGACAAATGTTACTGTGGAAGGCTAATAGACATCAATAACACATAAGACTAGAATGTGTGTTGGTTGATGACAGAATCTCGTCAATCATGGTATGTGATATCAAACTAAACAAATAGATACTTGTTGGAGAACAATGTATTAGACAGAGCCACCTTGAGAGTGACACATGAAAACCATAATTGGTAATCAGAATCATCTATCATAGTGATGGTGGTGATTGTGGTTCCTAGACCTAACGTCATTACACTCACCACATGTCCTTTGATGTAATTTGACATCATCCACCATGACCTTTAATAAGGGTTATCATAAATGTGGTGCCCGAGTGAATTTTGACACATGGGGGTGAATGTGAGTGATGTAGATGGGATTTTCCCCTCCTAAAGGAGTTTGATATTCATGCAACTCAATAAAAGAGAATGAGAAAACCATGCATATGCACATGTAAATCAATATATGATATGGAGTTCACATATATCTCAGACAATCTACTCTAGTTCAACGAACATGGATTGAACATTGAGAGGATGGCAATTCCATGCCTCAAGTTCAATCTGGATATCCGTGACAAAGGAATTATACGATCATTATAACACCAAAAATCAATTGTAGGTTAAAGTTGTTCTCCAACTTTCCAAGTTACCTGGGTATCAATGATGTGTTGCTAGACACCACTCATCGTGTGGCAACACATCCCGCTATCACACAGGCATCGAGGTGTTACGCAAAAACGTGCGGAAAACACCATAAACCACAAATTATTAAAAACACGGGTTAATTAAAACTGATTTGCAGAAAGCAGATAAACTAAGAAACTATTACACTTAGGTCCTCATCCTGCAAGAAAATAGGTTATATAAGCATATACAAGATCTTGACACGTATCCACAGCTTAGGAGATCAGCTATTATGTCATCAAATGAGTTCATCACCTGTTTATACATACATGATGGCCCACATCCGGCCAGCAACAGGATATACAAAACATCAATAGCTATACATCGTGAAACAACGTCAAACGCCTCCAAGGACCAAAGAGTAGAGGGTGACTCTAAGACTCTACTATAAAACGACCAAAATAGCAGCATATCCATCTCTTGCCTTATACTGCTCTTCTTGCTGCTCGGTCGCAACTCCGCGACCACCACCACGTCTAGCTCGAACACCTAAAAAGTTTATAAACCAGCGGGGTGAGACACACAGTCCCCATGAGAAACATAAATCCCCGCAGAAACTACAAAACCTCAGAAAGATAAGAGCAACAGAAGCAGATAACTGATAAGAGGTATAACAAGAGCAGTTTATAAAGTAAAGCTATTCATACCGTCAGCTTACCGGGCTATATGTAAGGCATGTACCCAAGCATTTCTTTATGGAACATGATTGACAAGATAAGACTTATAAGATCTTACCAAAGTAAAACTAGGAACGTATAAGTAACCATAGTTATAACAAGATCAACTACACAAACAAGGCCTCAATCCATATTTTGTGTTTTACCTTAAGCAATAAATACTATTCAGCTAAATTATGTATTATTATGCCCTGAGGAAGTGAGCTGTACCGCTCAAATCCAACTTTCAGTTACGAAACCGTAGCCAGTGCCATACAAGGTCAATGGAAGAGCCAGACTCCACGACCTCCCACCTCGTGGTCAGTGCACGAGTACAACACAAGCAGGACCACAGTCTCATGCTTAAGTGGTCTCAACCACAGGGTAGGCTACCCACTGCCTAGCCCACCTCGGTACAGGTATCGACGCTAGTCAAACTGAGCCACAGACATATTCACCGTGCTCTGAACCATGAACGCATTCATGCTCCCATATCACATATCCTGAGCCATGGGTCTGTTCACCATGCTCTTCACATATTGAGCTATGAGCCTGAATCCGCACTCTGGAGTCTACAACCGAAGTTGCACTCTTACCTCCTCACTTTAGGATAGGAGAGACCTTGCATACTCAAAAATATGCGCTTTGGGTTAACCCACAGGAGAACCCGTTTCACCATCACCAGCTCTTGACGATGATGGATCTATGTCCAGGGAAAACTACATGATATTTTCCACTGTGATTAGTTAGTATATTTTAAGTGGATTGCAAGATTCAACCAAGTTGTATACTATGTAACTAGAACAAGAATAAACAACATGAAACTCGAAATCATGCTTTTACTGTCACCAACATCATCTTGATCCATCACAAGGATCCAACATGACATGTTACCACTTGGCCTCTTGCCAATCATCTAAATCCACCTCAAGGATCATTACATTGCCATGGGATCTCAGTCCCTCATTACATAGTGTCACTGCCTCTCCAGGCACTCTCTTAGGCACTTTAGCCAAACTCAGGTCCCCAGAACAAAACACACCATGTATGTTATCTCATTATCAAGAGTAACCATCAAAGCAATGTTACTCAACATATATACCTCATAGCCCTTTACCTGGCTATGCATCACCTGCATGGTTAGTACAGAATGATCGTATTATCAAACATAGGGCAATATTGATGATTATATACTTTGTCATCCATGCCTCAACCTGTGACCCTAGACATAGGTCATATCATTAAGAAAAGCATCTTATATTCTTACCATTTCCTTAACATTATACAGATAGTATCCCGCTCTCTAGATTCCACCGACGGCTACCACTAGGGGGAGGGAGCGCTGCTTCAGTGCTTTCCTCCGCTTGGCACTCATGGTCTTCGGCTAGGTCTCTCGTATGTCGGCTTCTGCGGTTCATAGAGAAAGGGAGCTCCGCTGGTTGCTCATCGAGGTTGTTCACGGCTGACGGTGGGAAGGTTGTGATGAGCATCTCGTTGCTTGGATCCAGATTGCTCATGGCAGTTTCGACCTAGTCGACTCCGGTCCGTTTATAGGGACGGACGGAGGGAGCCGCTTTCTGGATCTGGCTCGACCGCTTCATCGACGCAGGCGAGGCAAGGGTATCCCCCGATCTCCTCCTCCATCCTTTTTCCTTCTCCCCGAGCTGTGTGATGGACTCGCCCACTACAACGGAGGAGATGCGTTTTTCGTTTTCGCTTTGCCTTGCATGCCAGCGGGACCCCCTTCTGTTGTTTAGTGGAGGGATCCCAGTCTGCTATTGAGGGGCGCTCAATGGACTCTTTGGTGTCCGTCGATTGGGTGGCTTCCAAGCACTTCGCCCTGCCCAGCTGGCGGCTTGTCCCTCAGGGCGATGCCTCCAGACCTGGGAGGTCCCGTTTAGGTGGAGGTGGACTGACGCTGGGCCGACTACCGACTTAATCAGCATGGCGGCGTGTCTTTTCTACCAATGATGGCGAGGTGGGTGGCTTGCATCGAGCTAGTTTCAGTGGCTCCTGAAGACGACGCCTCCCTCCTCAACTGATGCTAGGCCCTTCTTTGGATTGGGAAGTTCAGCTTGGAGTTTGCACCGACAACCAGAGATGCCAGCTCCTCTCATGGGGTCCTCGTCAATGGCTCCATGGTGGTTGGGGGCTGAGTTCTCCTTCCCCCTTTGCGTGTGTTATTCTGCAGCTGAGGACTGAACGCACTCGAGGTGCTCGATGATGATTTCTGTTGATTCTTGCTGATCTGGGTCCATCCCAGGTTCTGGACGCTGCACTTTAGTGCTCAGCAATTAGTTGCATGTCCGCTGGAAGATTGTTTAATCTTCCATGGATCCTATATGGTCCAATATACATCACCTGGTCGCTGTTCTGAAGCCAGCCTACGGATTCTGAAGGAGATGTTGACTGGTCTCTGTCTCCTCTTCTTCATACATTCTAGGTGAGCATATAGCAAGTGGAGAAGGGCTTCATAGCACACCTAATGTCAAATTCTGGATTCTTTGACTCCTTCAGCCTGGTTACCAGTCTGGTATGCATATCGGATTCTAACAATTTCTGCCGACTTGGGGTTATCATCCCTTATTACCCTTAAGTCCTGGACACTCGAAGCTCTCTGATCATGTGCAGTAGGATTTGATCTCTGTCTAACCTCATCTGGTTGGGTTTGATCTGAATGTAGTGCTCTATTTTCTTTATTTGTGGGTGATCTTCAGCCTGAACACAGGGTGTTGTATAGGGTTCAAGCCCTCCTTTTTGTTTGTTTGATGTGGCTCTAGTCGTATTCTACATAGGTCAGAATTTGTGTTTCTTTTGTATCTTGATCACTCGTTTGTGAGTATCAAGATTTTGGTTTCTTGTAACGGGATGCTTTCTATACCGATCTTCGGTCGAGCTTTCTAGATCCTTGTCATGTAATGGGGTACTCCGTGCCCAAAGTTTTTGGCTTTATAGTAACACACTTTTTGACCGACCAAAAAAACATTATACAGATAGTTCAAGATGATCATAAACACATGTGCTATCATGGCAAGATACATAGATGTAATCTACTATCATGATTACCATCAAGCATGTCAAGGGTTACTATCAAAAACCAACGTGATTCATGAACAAGAGCTAGCGTATAGATTTCCATGAGAGATAAGACCCTCACGAGAGTCGTCCACTATCCTCACCAAAGGTGGCACTGGGCAGGGTACTCTCCCCTATCGCCCAACACATAACCTCACAACGGGTGGCGCCTAGGGTGTAATGTGCAACACTGTGTCGTGCACTTCCAAGTGTAACATGCAACAGGGTCTATCGTGCAACTGAGCCCAAGGGGCGTGCCTTGCAAGGTGTATCGTGCAACGTCCAGCAGGTATCATGCATCACCATGATGCCATGACGCCCAACACACAACTAACCACTAAGTCCCATATCATCCAGGGGGGGGGGTAACGGGCACTTGAGCCAGGCATGTTGTACTGCAAACAGGAAACTAGGGCGTGCAACTTCAGCCAAAGGGTGCATCATACGATGGCGCGTCGCGCCCTAAAGATACCGGGAGACACACACCCAACAAGGCATAATGCCCTAGGGATGCCATTCTAATGGGTGACAAGAAAAGCATAACGTCTAATTGATCTCATGCTAACCACCAACACACACAGGGTAAAGACTAGTGTGACGCCCGTCACAACATCACAGACATGCTAACAAACTCCACACCCCAAGCCATCTCATAGGTTAAGAGTATCAGGCAGGGTACTCATCAAGGGGTGACGCCGGACACACACAAGGCAGGAACCAGGTGCAACGCTCGACACAACCACAACAACATAACGTCCAGGGATGTAGGTCAAGAGGGGTATCAGGCAGCACCAACCTCAAGGCCATATCGGCCAAGATGCAACCCGACAGGGTCGTCATCAACCTCAAGCACAAGGGCACCAAACCCTAATGGATCAAGAAGATGACTCACCTCTCAACTATCAAGAGAGAGGGGTCTTTCCAAGCTTCTTAACACCAATCGGGCAACACAAGGTTCAACCACAACCATCACAAAGCTCACCTTTCAAGTCCATGGTGAGAGGAGGGTGTTGCTCAAGCCACTAGAATTCGGGCTCACCTCTTAACTTAAGCGAGAGAGGAGTATTGCCCATATTACTAGAACTCAGGCTCACTCCTCTAGAGCTAGGAGAGAAAGGGGTGTTGCTCACCAAAAAACCCTAGAACAAGATTCGGCCAATAAGAACAACCTAAGCAAGAAACTCGACTAACAACATACATAGCCGATATGATCATAAGAAACACATAAGAACATAGGAGAGGTAATATAGTTAGGGTTAGGAGTTATGTAACCTGCCTTAAGCAAGCTCCAAGCTCCTAGCTCCAAGGACCACCAAGGAATAAGAGCAAGGCACTCTAGGGTTCAACCACCACTAGAGGAAGGAGACTCCAAGAAGGTTCGGCCACCAAGCTTGCAAAAGAAGGGGGGGTGTCGTGCACCAAGGGAGAAGGAGACTAAGGAACTAAAGGGATCCTTAGAAAGGGAAAGGAAACACATATATAGAAGAGGATGGAGGAGAAACCAAGGTAGAACAAAGCAAGGTGTCACCCACATAGGGACACTTGTCCATGAGCAATGCCACCACTCTAACATGCCCTACACACATGTCCAAGGCCATTGCCACATGCAAGCATCAAGCACCAAGTGTCCACTAGTGGTGACACAAATTAGGTCAAAGAGAGTCAAAGGGTCAATGGGCGACACACCCACACCATGGTCGACAAAGACACAGGGTGACGCATCACTGGCCGACACAAGCACAGGCCGACATACCTAGGCCGACACAGGGCACTCTTGCCCGACACAAGGCCCAAAGAAGCAAAGATAAGGCACCACAAGGCCCAACAAGCTCAACCAAGCCCAAATGAGCTCAAGCAACAAGCCCAAACCTTCCTCTCAGCACTAGAGGAAGCAAGGAGGGGGAGGAACACCTTACAAGGTGACAAACTTGCCCACAAACCCTAAACTTGGGTTAAATGCAAGTAGCACCTCTAGCTCTCAACAAAGAACAAACAAACCCTAATCACTACCAAAGCTGATTAGCAAGAAACTAAGCATCAAGGTTAAGCAAAGCAAACAATATAAGCCCTAAATGGAGGTCACGGTCCTTACAATCTAACCCCCTACAAAGGGATTTTGTCCCTGAAATATGAAGAGAAAAGCGAGGGGTACTTCCTCCTCATCTCTTCCTCAAGCTCCCACGTGGCTTCCTCAACACCACGATGATGCCAAAGAACCTTCACAAGAACCAGATCCTTCCTTTTCAGCTTCTTAACTCTCCTGTCAAGGATCATCACAGGACCTTCCTCGTAGGTCACATCTTCATCAAGCTCAACTTTGTCTGGATGTATCACTGTCCCTGTATCCGGATGACTTTTCTTCAGCATACTAACATGGAACACTGGGTGTAACTTATGCAACTCTGGCGGTAGTTCCAACTCGTAAGCTACCTTGCTGATACGCGCTATGACCGGGTATGGCACCATATATCTGGGTGCTAGCTTACCCTTCCGGCCAAACCTTAGTACACCTTTCCACAACGAGATTTTAAGATACACTTTGTCTCCTACCTGGAACTCCAAAGGTCGTCGGTGATTTTCTGCATAAGACTTCTGCCTGTCCTGTGCCGCTTTCAACTGTTGCTATATCACCTTGATCTTTTTTGTCGTCTGTTGTACTAACTTAGGACCCAAAAGCTGATATTCACCAGACTCATACCAACACAAAGGAGATATGCACTTCCTTCCATATAAGGCCTCATAAGGAGCCATGTCAATACTCCGCTGATAACTATTGTTGTAAGCAAACTCTATCAAACTGAGATGTACATCCCAACTGCCTAAGAACCGCAAAACACAAGCTCGAAGGAGATCCTCTAGAATCTGAATAGTCCTCTCAGACTGTCCATCTGTCTATGGGTGGAAGGCAGTACTGAACCTCAACTGTGTTTCCAACGCCTTATCCAACTGTTCCCAGATACGACTTGTGAACTGAGGACCTCTGTCAGAAACTATCGTCTCTGACACACCGTGCAAATGTACTATCTCATCCACATATACTCGAGTGAGTTTCTCAGTTGTATACGTTGTCTTTACTGGTATGAAATGGGCAGACTTCATCAATCTGTCCACTATTACCCAAATGGAATCATGATTCCTAGTTGTCCTGGGCAGACCAACTATGAAATCCATGGTTATATGATCCCATTTCCACTATGGTATCGGCAGGGGTTGCAACGTACCTGCCGGCTTCTGATGCTCAACCTTGACTTACTGACAAACTGCACACCTACCCACGAACTTAGCTAAATCTTTCTTCAAACCGGGCCACAAATACAAGTCCTTCAAACTATGATACATTTTGGTGACTCCTGGATGCATATCATACATCGACGTGTCTGCTTCCTTGAGTACTAACTTTCTCATATCATCAGCATCAGGGACCACCATCCTATCACGATAACAAACTAGTCCATCCTCAGACTCATGGAAACCATCACACTTTTCGCTGCCGAACTCTGATTTGATCAACTGTACTGTATCATCTATCTTCTGTGCATATTTGATTTGTTGTCTTAGTGTAGGAATGACTTGCATATGTGCTAAAAGTCCAGCTAACAAGGAAACTTCCATCTGCACATTCATTTGTCGTAAAGAAACAAACATATCTCATCTATGGCATACCAAGGAGATCAACTGTGCCTTCTTTGAAGAAAGAGAAGAAGACTTTCGGCTAAGCGCATCAGCTACCACATTCGCCTTACCAGGATGATACTCGATGGTGCAGTCGTAATCATTGATTAGCTCCATCCAACGATGCTGTCGTATGTTTAGATCATGCTGTGAAAAGATGTACTTCAGATTCTTATGATCCGTAAAGATCTGACACACTTCCTCATAAAGATAGTGTCTCCAAATCTTTAACGCATGAACCACTGTTTCCAACTCCAAATCATGAGTCAGATAGTTCACCTCATATTTCTTAAGTTGTTGCGAAGCAAAAGAAACCACATGATCTTCCTGCATCAGTACACAACCTAAACCTTTCTTGGAAGCATCACAAAAAACAACATAGCCCTTCCCAGGCTCTGTCAACACTAGCACTGGAGCACTGGTCAACTTCTCCTTCAAACTTTGGAAAGCTTACTGACAACTGTCATCCCATACAAAAGGTACATCCTTTCTAGTCAACTTCATCATTGGCAACGCAATCGTACTGAAGTCCTTGATAAACCTCAGGTAGTATCGTGCTAGACCCAGGAAACTGCAAACTTCTGTCGGCGTCTTCAGATGTTCCCACTATGAAACAGACTCCACCTTCTTCAGATCCACTTTGACTCCTTCCGCAGATATCACATGACCCAAGAAAGTTACTTCTTCCAACCAGAACTCACACTTACTGAACTTGGCATACAACTGATGTTGGCGAAGAAGTGTCAATGTTAGTCGAAGATGTCGCTCATGCTCTTGCTTGTCCCGACTATAGATCAAGATGTCATCTATAAAGACTACAACAAACTAATCTAGGAACGGATGAAACACTCGGTTCATTATATCCATGAAAGCAACAGGTGCATTGGTTAGCCCGAACGGCATAACCACGAACTCAAAGTGACCACACCTCGTCCTAAAAGCTGACTTTGGTATGTCATCTACCTTAATCCTCAACTGATGATATCCGGATTGTAGATCGATCTTCGAGAACATGGTAGCACCACACAACTGATCAAACAGATCATCTATCCTCGATAATGGGTACTTGTTCTTGATCGTGACCTTGTTCAACTGTCGGTAATCTATACATAACCGCAACAATCTATCCTTCTTCTTGACGAACAACACTGGAGCACCCCAAGGCGATGTACTCGGTCAGATGAAACATTTCTCCAACAACTTTTGCAACTACTTCTTAAGCTCTGCCATCTCAACTGGAGCCATCCTATACGGTGTCTGTGCAACTGGTTGTGTTCCTGGAACCAGATTGATCTCAAAATCAATCTCTCAGGGTGGAGGAACACCATGGAACTCATCAGGAAACACATCTGCAAACTCTCGGACAACCGACACCTCCTTAAGGCTAGGATCTTTCGCCTTGGTATTTACAATGGTATCCACCACGTGAGCTAAGAACGCCTCACATCCTTGTCGTAGCAACTTCTCTGCCACCATAGCTGATACCAAACACGTCGGAAGAATCTTCCTTTCTCCTTGGAAGATCCACTTCCCTCCATCATCATCAAACACTGCCTGCTTGGAACCACAGTCCAAAACAACCTTATACTTCTCTAACGTATCCATCCCAAGGATAACATCAAAACCATGCATATCAAGTGGTATAAGATCGACTTGTATGCTGTGTCCCGAAAAAGATAGGACACAAGATGGACACTCTTCTCGAAGCATCGAGGAACCATCAAGAGGGGTTTCTAACAACAGGCTATCCTTCTTACAACTAATAGGTAAACGACAGTTCTCAAGCATATTATAGGCGATAAAAGAGTGTGTAGCACCCGGGTCAACCAGAACAAATATAAAGCAAGAAGAAGACATATCAGAATGAAATAACTCCATCTCACCTGTCACCACTCGCGGGTTGACTATCGCCTCCGGCTGACTCATGGCATAGAATCGAGCCGTTGCTTGTTGTCCACGTCCTCTACTTCCTTGAGAAGACGATCCCACTTGCGATGCTTGACCGTGTCCTCGCCCTATGCTACTACTGGGCTGCTGTCTATTTGACCCCTATTGATTCTGCCTCAGCTGTTGTGTCACTTCAACATCTCTATTCGGGCAATTTGACCTCCAATGCCCGATCTGACCACACAGATGGCATGACTGGTCTTGCTGTTGTGGCCTAGACGGCCCAGTCACTGCCACAAAAGCTGTACTATGTGCCTTTGACGGTGAAGAAACATATCCTCTTCCCTTACTTGGAGACCACTATGATGGTACACTGGAACCTCTCATTACAGAAGGTGCTGAAAACCTTGGCTTCTTGAAGCCACCAAACCTTTGTCCCTAGAACTGAACATGCCTCTTCTTAGACATAGATTCTCTTTTCTCTCTTACCGACCGTTCAATCCTCCGGACAGATTCCACAAACGTAGAAAACCGCTCTCAGTTCTCCAACGCAAAAACATGTGTTGTTAGCTCAGCACTCAGACCTTTCTCAAAACGTCTGATCTACTCCTCATCTGTTGCTGCCATGTGAGGACAAAACCTCAACAAGTCCATGAACTTGGCTTCATACCCGGTGATGTTCATCGTTCCTTGGCACAGATGCTCAAACTGACTGATCTTCTCATCCAGATACGTCTTCGGAAAGTATATGCTGACAAACTCACACCGGAAAACCTCCCAACCGATCACCTCACCAGGCTGCTTCTCTTCCTCGATGGTCCACTAGTGACCAGCACATCTTTCAGAAGGTAGACAACATGCTTTACTTTGTCTGCTTTGGGGATGTCGAGGATCCGGAAAGCCTTCTCAGGACTTGTCAGCCACAGATCTGCATCCGCTGGATCATCCGTTCCAGCATAATCTGAAGCTCCGACTCGGTGAAGTCGCTCAAAGGTCTTACCAATACCCGATGTTTCAACATGGGGAGCCTGTGCTCTCGGCGGAGGCACTGGCAATCTTTCTACCATGAGATTCATCGTAGCCATCATTTGCCCCATAAGCTGTTGGTAGGAAGGGTGTTCAAGAATGGCTAGGTCAGGTTGGGGGACCTCAGGCACCTGATCTTCATGTGCCTGCCATATAGCTCCATCAACTGATGCAGCATCACTGTTCTCAGCAGCATGTTCTTCATGGTTTCCAGACATCTTGGCTTTTCTTACGCTGAGGGCAGAAGATGATTGTAAGAAAATCTGGAAAACTCACAAGAACAGACACAACCTAGTCCTAAATCCCTGTAGACTTAGCGAACCTAGGGCTCTAATACCAAACTTGTGGCAACACATCCGGCTATCACACAGACAGTGAGGTGTTACACGAAAACTTGCGGAAAACACCATAAACCACAAATTATTAAAAACACGGGTTAATTAAAACCAATTTGCAGAAAGATGATAAACCAAGAAACTATTACATTTAGGTCCTCATCCTATAAGAAAATAGGTTATATAAACATATACAAGATCTTGACACGTATCCACAACTTAGGAGATCAGCTATTCTGTCATCACATGAGTTCATCACCTATTTATACATACATGATGGCCCACATCAGGCCAGCAGTAGGATATACAAAACATCAACAACTATACATCGTGAAATGCGTCAAATGCCTCCAAGGACCTATGAGTATAGGGATGACTCTAAGACTCTATTACAAAACGACCAAAATAGCAGCATATCCATCTCTTTCCTTCTATTGCTCAGCCGCAACTTCGTGACCACCACCACGTCTAGCTCGAACACCTAAAAATGTTATAAACCAGTGGGGTGAGACACACAGTCCCAGTGAGAAATATAACTCCCCGCCAAAACTACAAAACCTCAGAAAGATAAGAGCAACAGAAGCAGATAACTGATAAGAGGTATAACAAGAGCAGTTTATAAAGTAAAGCTAATTCATACCGTCAGCTTACTGAGCTGTACGTAAGGCATGTACCCAATCATTTCTTTATGGAACATGATTGACAAGATAAGATTTATAAAATCTTACCAAAGTGAAACCAGGAACGTATAAGTAACTGCAGTTATAATAAGATCAACTACACAAGAAAGGCCTCAATCCATGTTCCGTGTTTTTCCTTAAGCAATAAATACTATTCGGATGAATTACGTATTATTATTATGCCCAGAGGAAGTGAGTCGTACCGCTCAAATCCAACCTTCGGTTGCAAAAACCAAGACAGTGCCATACAAGGTCAATGGAAGAGTTGGACTCCATGACCTCCCTCCTCGTGGTCAGTGCACGAGTACAACACAAGAAGGACCGCAGTCTCATGCTTAATTGGCCTCAACCATAGGGTCAGGCTACCCTTTTCCTAGCCCACCTCGGTACAGGTACCAGTGCTAGTGAAACTGAGCCATAGACCTATTCACTGTGCTCTGAGCCATGAACACATTCATGCTCCCATATCACATATCCTGAGCCATGGGCCTATTCACCATGCTCTTCACATATTGATCTACGGGCCTGAATCCGCACTCTGGAGTCTACAACCGAACTTGCACTCTTACCTCCTCACTTTAGGCTAGGAGAGACCTCACATACTCAACAATATGCACTCTGGGTTAACCCACAGGAGAACCCGTTTCACCATCACCAGCTCCTGACGATGATGGATCTATGGCCAGGGCAAACTACATGATATGCTCCACTGTGATTAGTTAGTATATTTTAAGTGGATTGCAAGATTCATTCAAGTTGTATACTATGCAACTAGAACAAGAATAAACAACATGAAACTCAAAATCATGCTTTTACTATCACCAACATCATCCCGATCCATCACAAGGATCCAACATTACATGTTACCACTTGGCCTCTTTCCAATCATCTAAATCCACCTCAAGGATCATTACATTGCCATGGGATCTAAATACCTCATTACATAGTGTCACTGCCTCTCAAGGCACTCTCTTAGGCACTTTAGCCAAACTCAGGTCCTCATACCAAAACACACCATGTATGTTATCTCATTATCAAGAGTAACCATCAAACCAATGTTACTCAACATATATACCTCATAGCACTTTACTTCGATATGCATCACCTGCATGGTTATTACAGAAAGATCGTATTATCAAACATAGGGTAATATTGATGATTATATACTTTGTCATCCATGCCTCAACCTGTGACCCTAGACATAGGTCATATTATTAAGCAAAGCATCTTATATGCTTACCATTTCCTTAGCATTATATAGATAGTTCAAGATGATCATAAACACATGTGCTATCATGGCAAGATACATAGATGTAATCTACGATCACAATTACCATCAAGCATGTCAAGTGTTACTATAAAAAACCAACATGATTCATGAACAAGAGCTAGCGTATAGATTTCCATGATGGACAAGACCCTCACTAGAGGTGTACACTATCCTCACCAAAGGTGGCATCGAGCAGGGTACTATACCCTATCTCCCAACACATAACCTCACAACGGGTAGCACCTAGGGTGTAACGTGCAACACTGTGTCGTGCACTTGCAAGTGTAACGTGCAGCAGGGCCTATCATGCAACTAAGCCCAAGGGGCGTGCCAGACAAGGTGTATCGTGCAACGTCCAACATGTGTCGTGCATCACCATGATGCCATGACGCCCAACACGCAGCTAACCACTAAGCCCCATATCGTCCAAAGGGGGGGGGGTAACGGCAACTTGATCCAGGCATGCTGCGCTGCTAACAGGCAACTAGGGTGTGCAGCTTCAGCCAAAGGGTGTACCATACGATGAAGCATCATGCCCTAAGGATATCGGGCGGCACACACCCAACAAGGCATAACGCCCAAGGGATGCCATTCTAACGGGCGACAAGAAAAGCATAACGTCTAACTGATCTCATGATAACAGCCAACACACACAGGGAAAAGACTGGTGTGACGCTCATCAAATCATCACAGACTAGCTAACAAACTCCACACCCCAAGCCATCTTAAAGGTTAAGTGTATCGGGCAGGGTACTCATCAAGGGGTGACGCCTGACACACATAAGGTAGGAACCGAGTGCAACGCTCGACACAACCACAACAACATAACGTCTCGGGCTCTAGGTTAAGAGGGGTATCAGGCAGCACCAACCTCAAGGCCATATCGGCCAAGATGCAACCTGACAGGGTCGTCATCAACCTCAAGCACAAGGGAACCAAAACCCTAATGGATCAAGAAGATGACTCACCTCTCAACTATCAAGAGAGAGGGGTCTTGCCAAGCTTCTTAACACCAATCGGGAAACACAAGGTTCAACCACAACCAAGGTAAACAACCATCACAAAGCTCACCTTTCAAGTCCATGGTGAGAGGAGGGTGTTGCTCAAGCCACTAGAATACGAGTTCACCTCTCAACTTAAGCGAGAGAGGAGTATTGCCCATATTACTAGAACTCAGGCTCACTCCTCTAGCCTAGGAGAGAAAGGGGTGTTGCTCACCAAGAAACCCTAGAACAAGGTTCGGCCAACAAGAACAACCTAAGCAAGAAACTCGACTAACAACATACATAGCCGATATGATCATAAGAAACACATAAGAACATAGGAGAGGTAATATAGTTAGGGTTAGGAGTTATGTAACCTGCCTTAAGCAAGCTCCAAGCACCACCAAGGAAGAAGAGCAAGGCACTCTAGGGTTCGGCCACCACTAGAGGAAGAAGGAGACTCCAAGAAGGATTGGCCACCAAGCTTGCAAAATAAGGGGGTGGTTTCCTACACCAAGGGAGAAGGAGACTAAGGAACTAAAGGGATCCTTAGCAAGGGAAAGGAAACACATATATAGAAGAGGATGGCGGAGAAACCAAGGTAGAACAAAGCAAGGTGTTGCCCACCTAGGGACACTTGTCCATGAGCAATGCCACCACTCTAACATGCCCTACACACATGTCCAAGGCCATTTCCACATGCAAGCATCAAGCACCAAGTGTCTACTAGTGGTAACACAAATGAGGTCAAAGAGAGTCAAAGGGTCCATGGGCAACACAGCTACACCATGGCCGACACAGACACAGGGAGACACACCAATGGCCGACACAAGCACATGATGACATACCTAGGCCAACAAAGGGCACTCTTGCCCGACACAAGGCCCAAAGAAGCAAAGACAAGGCACCACAAGGCCCAACAAGCTCAACCAAGCCCAAACCTTCCTCTCAGCACTAGACTTTCCCACAAACCCTAAACTTGGGTTAAATGCAAGTAGCACCTCCAGTTCTCAACAAAGCACAAACAAACCCTAATCACTACCATAGGTGATTAGCAAGAAACTAAGAATCAGGGTTAAGCAAAGAAAATAGGATAATCCCTAAACGGAGGTCAGGGTCCTTACACATCGCTTGTGATGTCATAAATTACGTGTGAACATTGATTTCCAATGTAACTTGGAACCTATAGTGTTTCACATATAGGATATACTTAGAATAGGTGTTCATTCATGAATATAGTTTAATCTTTATTACTAAAGTGTTTAGAGATTCAATTTAAACAACACTGGTTGAACGTTGACTGATTGAACAGTGAATCGACTAGTTTAAGTGCTAAACTAATCATTTCACACCATTAGGTCAAACAAAGATTAGTAATTTGGTCTGTGAACGAACCAATTTAGGAAGTGAACTGATCATCTCATGTTCTTGATTTAACTGACTCAGTGCATTGACTGTTTGGTTGATCAATTCGATTGGATCGATTATTAGTGTTTACATGATGTTTTGCATTAATTGGATATTAATTTCCAATACAATCGTGATTGAAAAACATGATGAAACAATCAGTTCAAGGGTTGAACCTATCTTCTCACATGTCAACTGATTGGTTCACGTGTGAACCGACCGTTTCACCACTCGCAGGAAGTGAAAATTTGTGAAATTCCATCCCCCTCGACACTTGCTCAGGCTGAGAACCCTGACCCTGACCTTCCTAAAAATAGAGGGGTATTGGGGGCTTCTCAGACAAGTCAATTAGCTCTAACAATTGTTGTCTTCTATGATTGTAGTAACTGATAGAACTCGAGCAAGTCCTACCCATTAAAGGGAGGGATAACAAGGGAGAAAAAATTGTGGGAGAGCAAGTTGGTGCTAGTATACTAACTAGAAGGGACAACTCTATCTTGTTTGTTCTTCTAGAATAATAGGAGTTCCTTGTGGTCCGTGTGGACTACTTTAGAGGCGTGGAGGTTGTTTCCTATCATTACAAGGACAATGTCAACTGTTGTGTGTGATGATTAACTAGGAGTTGTTGTTGACATTGTCTATGTGCAACTTGAAAATCCATACACTATTGTAAGGTAATTATCGTTGGACTTGCTCTAATACCATGTATAACCTCACAAATCATCCTTCCCATTTCATAGTTATTGATGCAACCATAACTTAAAGGGGAATATAGTAGTTAAATTTCAATTTCTGCAACATGTTCTGATGCCATATTTCGCTGTAGTGGTATTAGAGTAATGTAAATTTTGTATGTTTTGAAATTTAATCGATATGATCAACTTTTAGTTTTCATCTTTTATTTATTGCATACAATGTGAATATTTGAAATGATTAATATACATATCTGAGTCAATACCACATATGATCTCATCTAATATGTATATATGATATGATATATATACAATATACAAGTGTTGCCCTAGAATTGGTTTTGATGGTGGATGTGCATCATGGTTATGGACAATAACCTTAGTTGTCTTTTCTTGCTTGGTTGTGGTTGTTTATTCTTATTTACATCTCAATTTGCATACTAAATCTCTATATTCTCTTCTACATGTAAATGTATAATTCTCTCCTTCCTATGCTCCCCTAAAATGTAACTCGAGGTTTCCCTATTATCATGTAATATGTAATAACATTAGGATAGTTCAATTCTTGTTACGAGCAAGACGATGTTCAACACCAGAAGAGCCGCCCATTTAAGAAGATGGGCCAATCAGCTGAAAGAACAAGGAGGAAAAATAATAGGATGAGCCGAACTGATCAGCTAGTGGTCCAACTAAGCATTTGGAGGTATCCAAACATCATTTGGACCAAAGGACAGACGATCCATCTGACCAACCAACCGACCAACCAGGAGGTGAGCCTGTTAGTTTAAAGGGTTGAATTGATCATCCCAGATTGGTTGTAGCATAGACATTCATCACAATAGGTTGCTTCATGTGATGTAGACTTTAGGTGGTGGTAGTTTCTTATGGATCTAAGAAATTACAATAGTATGGTCATAACCATCGCTTATGTTTTATTTGCATGTTTTTATTTGTGGGATATGACATGTGTATCATACATACTATAAGTATATGGTGATTGGATATGTATACATTATATATAAAAAAATCTCTTAATCAAACATATTAAGTCTAAGATTCTTTCCATTAGCAACTCATATGAAAAACTTGATCAACTATGCGTGGGCACGCAAAGCGTGGTGCACTATCCATCTCATGGAAATGTGATGGTAGTTATGTGGACCTTCCAAGAAGAGTGCATTACTATCGTGTTGGCTTTTGGGTCATACTTGTAATAAGATTAAGCACTTAGAAGCATGCATATGACTATGGCAAAGAGTTTCACATACCATCTATGCAAGAATTGCATAAGATACAATTGAAAAAAGTTGCCTACCATAATGATTGATTATGGACGTTGGTGTCTGTGTAATAACTCAATTGTTGGGTCTTGTTTCACTAGAAGGTTGTACACTACAACTTTATGAATTGATAAGTGCAAGTTATCAATTTGAAAAAAATTGTGAGAGAGATAGTTAATTAAAGACCTACTTAAACATTGTCTGGTTTTTATTCAATCAAATCAAATCAAATAAAATTACAATTTTTTCCTATAGAACCAAATGGAAACAAACAAAACTTTTCTCTGTGATTAGTCCTTGGGATGGACAAGTTGAATGGGAATAATTTTCACGACTGGTTTAGAATGTTGAGAATTGTTCTCCCACAGGAGCACAAACTCAGTGTCCTAGAAACACCATAGTCAAATGAACCTGCTCCCACTACACTAAAGGCTGGCAGGGATGCTTACAAGAAACATAAAAAAGATGTCATTGATATCAAATGCATAATGTTGTGATCCATGAACTATGAGTTGTAAAGACAACAGAGAGCATGGATGTTAATGAGATGGTAACACATCTCAAAAACATGTTCCAAGATTAGGCAAGACATGAGAGATATGATGTCTCTAATGTGTTGTTCAAATGTGACTAGAAGAAGGAGATCTATTAGGTCCTCATGTGCTCAAGAATATTGGGTATGTGGAGAACCTTGCTAGATTGGGATTTCCCTTGGGTCAAGATTTGGCCACTGATGTGATTCTACAGTCACAGCCAGAGTCATACAGTTGGTTTGTCATGAACTAAAACATGAATGACTTTGATAAACCATTGATAGAGTTACTTGACATGTTGAGAGTAGCTGAGGCACAAATGATGAAAGACAAGCCTAATTCTGTGATGATGCTCAGCAGATCAAAGGGAAAGTCTAAATGCAAAGGAAAAGCTGAAAAGAGTTCTAAAGTTGGCTAGAAGCCCAAGTCTTCATCGCTCAAAGTAAAGGGAGGAGTGAATAAGAAAGGCAATAGTCACCATTGTCACCAGCCTGGACACTAGAAGAGGAATTGCCCTCTCTACCTAGAGGAACTAAAGAAGAAGAAGGAGGGGATAGAGATCTCCACTTCAAGTATATACATTATG
The DNA here is from genome assembly GCA_963693085.1 of Alisma plantago-aquatica. Taxonomy (NCBI): domain Eukaryota; kingdom Viridiplantae; phylum Streptophyta; class Magnoliopsida; order Alismatales; family Alismataceae; genus Alisma; species Alisma plantago-aquatica. The sequence goes on from OY856413.1 coordinate 565,173,780, forward strand.
ATAAATTTGACCACTTCTTCATCTTGTATATATGATACCAGATATAGATCTCACATATGTTTGAATAAGCATGATCTGAAAAGAAGAAAGCCTTTATGAACATGCAAGGTTGGATAGTTCATTGCAAATAGAGCAAGAGTTTCTACCACTACAGTCAAAACCATATTTTATCTCTACCCACAAGGCATATAATAGATTTAATGAACTGATATTTCATATCTGCCAACAATAGAAACATTTTACTTTCTACATCTTGTATGGACAATGATGAATATGGAAATCATATAAAGTATAGTCAATGTTCTATTTCAAAGGATGACATTTTTATGGCAATGCCCCAAATATCTTATGATCTTTAGTTACTATATACAAAGATAAAAGTTTGTGATGTAAATTCCAAAATATAAAAATTTGACAAATGAAACGATGATTGCATATAGCATTGTCATCTAGAGCATATAAATAAGAAATGCATCTCTAGAATCGATGGCGATGATTTTCTAGACTCTTTTGATTATTGAACCATTAGAGACATGCATGTCTTATTTATTAGGCAACATGACAAAAGAACATTTCACTAGATTTAGTAGGAGAGCAATTATTCTATTAGGGCTTGTACATATTGATGTATGTAGATCTTTTAGAATAAAAGATGAAGGTAATAAACTTGAACCTCGTTATATCTACTAAAGATCTCAGTAGATATGATAGTTAGTGTTTAATGAAATACAAATATGAACATCTTAAATTCTTCAAGAAGATCATGAATGAAGTACATAACAACCTTAGTAATAGTATTAAGACACTTTGATATGATCAATGCTGAAAATTTAAACCAAGAGTTTGAGGACCTTCTAGAGAGACTACGATAGTGTATCACAGTGAACTCCAACTGAAACATAGTGATACATCACAAAGAAGGAATCACACCCTGATGAGTCATGATGTGATTATCAATGATTTTAACTGATCTTTTGAATTCGTTATGGGAACATGCTTTACACTAAAACAATGTACCACCTCAAATGGTTTAAAAGAAAACCATGTGAGATATGGGATGGGAGGTGCCCCATATGTATTTACAATGATTAGGATTTAAATCTAGTGTATTAAAATTAGTTTCTTGGTAAAGCTTTATTCATAAATCATAAAATTTTAGTTTGTTGAATACAACTTTCATCCCAATACAACAACAAAGGTGCTTGTTATAAGGATGGATGAACTCCCAAAGAATCAGTGGGAGAAAATTAGAACTCAAAAATTTCAAGATAAATAAGAAACTATTGAACCTAAAGAGGTATAGTAGAAATATCGTGAACCACAAATCATTGTGGAATGTCAAATTCCTTATATAACAAAAACCTCATCTAGTAGAATGCACCTTGAGACTAAAAGATTGTGATATCTTATAAACTCATAAGGGCATTACGTTGTCCATAAGATGATGAGCCAACAACCTATCTAGAAGCTATTGAGGGACTAGAGTCTGAAAATTAGCTTGAAGCCATTATGTCCAAAATGGAGTCCATGTACGCCAACAAGGCATGACCTTCATCGTACCACCTAAAAGGGTAAAACCCATACGCTGCAATTGGGTCTTCAAAAGAAGACCTACATCGATATCATATAAGAGAAGATTGGTTGTAGAGGATTTCAAACAAGTTCAAGGTGTTGAACATGATGAAATCTCTTTACCAATTGCTATGTTTATGTCCATAAGGATCATGATTTCCATTGCAGCTCATCAAGACTATGATATTTGTCATATGTATACTAAAATTGCATTCCTTAATAGGAATAATCAAGAGGATGTGTATGTGACACAACTTGAAGGTTGACCTATATAAGAGCACATACATTGCAAGATGTTGAAGGGGTTCAAAATGCAAGATTCAATGAGAGAAAAATATGTCCATGTTCCATGAGATTATCTCTCAAGACCATAGTGTTTTGATTCTTTAGAAGAATGGGAAAACATGACTTGGATTCTGTAAGAATTTTTAGTTGGATCTATCATGTATGGAATATAATGTATCCACCCTGTTACCTTATATGTACTAGATGTGACAAGATAATATTGCTCAAACTCCTATGAAGGGCATTGGCATACCATAAAGAACATCCATTAGTACTTCAGAAACACTAATAATTAGTTTTTGGACTATGACAATAAGTAAGATTTGGGTGTAAAAGGTTACACCAATGCAATCTTCTGAAATGACAAATAAAATTAATTATCACAATCTACAATTTGTGTTTAACCTTAAAACAAGAACTATAAGTTGGAAGTTTCAAATTATACATAGTTATTTAGTTCTACAATAAAAGTTGAGTATCCTGGTGTTATGAACGCATCAAAGGATACTGTACTGATCTAGAAGTTCATACAAATGAATTTATGGAATGTTCCAACCATTGATAACACCGTAGAAATACTATGACAACAATGGAGTTACTAGTTTGGGAAGGAATATTGGATAGCATACTACGATAATTCCATCTCATATGAGAAATCGTACAGTGAACAGATGCAAAACTTGCAATATACCAACTAAAGGAAAAATGTTGCTAACCCACTGGAGTAGCACTTGTGTAGTAGAAACATGTTGCACATGTTTATGATCACTTAGAATAGATTCATGGGTGATTAGATCTATGTGCAAGTGGAAGACTATTGGTATGTATGTCTAGAGAGTCAATCATATGATGATTGTAATGGCATATCTTGTAAATGACTTGACTACTAATAAGGCAATCTGTCAACTTATTTTATTTTATTCAGTTATGAGATAATGGTGAAACATAATGAATGTCTAAAGAATGACATTACTCAATGATGTATGTCTTTGGGTTGATGACCTAAACAATGAGATCATATATATGTCAAGAGTTTGTATATTCTTGTTATGTCCCTAGTATGATATTATTGTGGACGGTTGATAGTCAACAATAACATACGAGACTGGAGTGTGTGTTTTGGTTGATGATAGAATCTCATCAGTCATGATATGTGATATCAAACCAAACACATATATACTTGTTGGAAAATAGTGTATCAGACATACCCACCTTGAGAGTGACACATGGAAACAATAATTGGTAGTTAGAATCATCTCTCATAGTGATGGTGGTGATTGAGGTTGTTAGACATAATGTCACTACACTCATCACATGTCATTCAATGTTATTTGGCATCATCCATCAGGGACCTTGAATAAGGGTTACCACAAAGGTAGTTCTCGAGTGCATTGTGACACATGGGGATGACTGTAGGTGATGTCGATGGGATTTGTCCCTCCTACAGGAGTTTGATATTCAGGTCACTTGATAAGAGAGACTAGGAAAAGAATGCACATGCACATGTGAATTAATATATGTTATTGAGTTCACATATATCTCAGAAAGTCTACTCTAGTTCAAGGAACATGGATTGAATGTTTAGAGTATGACCATGCCTTGAATTCAATCTGCATATCAATGACAAACAAATTATATGATCACTGGACCACGAATTGCAAATTTTAGTTTAAAGTAGTTCTCCAACTTTCTGAGTTACTTGGGTAGCAATGTTGTGTTTCTAGATATCACTCATTGCTTGTGATGTCATAAATTAGTTATGGACATTCATTGCCAACGTAACTTAGAACCTATAGGGTCACATACATAGAATGTACTTAGAATAGGAGTTCATTCATGAATATGGTTTAAACTTGATGACTAAAGTGTTTAGGGACTCAATTTAAACAACACTAGTTGAATGTTGATTGGATAGACAGTGAACCAACCAATTCAAGTTCTAAACTTGTCATTTCATAGCGTCAAGTCAATCGAACCAAGATTGGCAATCTAGTCCATGAATCCATCAGTTCAGGAAGTGAATTGGTCAGCTAAGATCCATGAATAGACCAACTCAGGTTGTGAACTGACCATTTGGTTGATCAATTTGATTGGATTAAGGATTAGTGATGGTGTCATGTTGTGTGTTAATCAAATATTAATTGCCAATACAATTGCATTTGGAAAACATGATGAAGCGGCTGGTTCGAGGGTTGAGCCAATCGACTCACATGCCAACTGATCGGTTCACATGCCAACCAATCGATTCACATCCCAATTGATCAGTTCACATGTAAATCGGTCATTTCACTGCTCGTAAAATGTAAAAATTCATGAAATTCCATCCCTTTTATCTCTCACTCAGACTAGGAACCCTGACCCTGGCCTTTCTATAAATAGAGGGCTATTGAGGGCTTCACAGGCACATCAATCAGATCTAACAATTGTTGTCTTCTCTGGCTGTGGTAACAAAGAGAACCCGAGCAAGTCCTACTCGTCAAAGGGAGGGATATCTTGGAAGAATAATTGTGGGAGAGCAAGTTAGTGCTAGTACACGAACTAGAAGGGACAACTCCTTCTCATATTTTCTTCTAGAACAACAAGAGTGTTGGTATGTATGCTCATAGAGCTAACCATATGATGATTGTAATGGTATATGTTGTAAATGATTTAATTGATAATAGAGTCAATCTTCAATTTTTCATATTTTATTTAGTTATGAGATAATGATGTAACATAATAAATGTCTAAACAATGATATTACTCAATGATGTATGTCTTTGGGTTGATGACCTAAACAATGATATCATATGGATGTTAAGAGTATATACATTCTTCTTATGTTCATAGTCGAATGTTATTGTAGAAGGCTGATAGAAAGTATTAACACACAAAACTAAAGTGTGTGTTGATTGATGACAGAATCTCATCAGTCATGATATGTGATATCAAACCAAACACACTAATAATTTCTAGAGAATAGTGTATCTAAGATACCCACTTTGAGAGTGATGTATGGAAACTATTACATGGTAGTCAGAATCATCTCTCATAGAATTTGTTGTGATTGTGGTTATTGGACCTAAAGTCACTGCACCATCACATGTTGTTCAATGTACTTTAACATCATCCACTGAGACCTTGAATAAGTGTTGCCATAAAGGTGATGCTTAGGTGCACTGTGACACATGGGGATGACTGTGAGTGATGTAGATGGGATTTATACCCCCTATAGGAGTGTGTTATCCTAGACACTTGACAAATGAGACTGAAAAATGCATGGCCATTCTCTTGTGAGTTAATATGTGATATTGAGCTTACATATACCTTACATAGTCTGGTCTAGTTCAAGGAACATGCCTTGAATTCAATATGTATATCAGTGACAAAGGAACTATACAAACACTGTAACACCAATCATCGATCGTAGGTTGAAGTTGTTCTCCAACTTTCTTATTACGTGGGTAGCAATGATGTGTTGCTAGATACTGCTCATTGCTTGTGATGTCATAAATAAGTTATGAACATTCACTGTCAATGTAACTTGGAACTAACAATGTCACACACAAAGGAAACACTTGGAATAGGAGTTTATTCATGAATGATTCTTAACTTGATTACTAAATTCTTTAGGTATTCAATTTAAACAACAACTGACTGATTGAGCTCTGAACTAACCCATTGAAGTGTTCAACCAATTGACTGGAGTGTCAGGTCGATTCAAATTGCACTGCTTGAAAATTGGTTGAGATTTGGCATGAACCAATTAGTTCCCTATGTGAACCGATTGGCTCAAGGTCAGTCAAATGACTGGTTCATATGATGAACTGTCCAGTTCACTGTTCAATTTGATTAGATCAATGATTACTACTGACATCATGTTATGCATTAATTGGATATTAAGTGCCAATACAATTGCAATTGAGAAACTTGATCACATGATTGGTTCAAGGGTTGAACTGATCAACTTACACATGCCAACCAGTTGGTTCACTGCTAAGATGACTATTTCACCGCTCATAGGACATGAAAATTCATTAAATTTTGTACCCTTTGACTTCCACATAGATTGGGAACCCTAACCATATCCTCTTATAAATATAGGGGTACTGGGGGCTTCCAGAACACATCAATTTCTATCATAATTATTGTCTTCATTAGTTGTGATAACTGAGAGAACACATGCAAGTCCTACCTGTCAAAGGGAGGTACATCAAGGGATAAAAAATTGTGGGAGAGAAAGTTGGTGCTAGTATACTAACTAGAAGGAGGACCACTCCTTATTTATTCATCTAGTACAATAGGAGTTCTCAGTAGTCCATGTGAACTACTATACAGGTGAGGAGGTTGTTTCCTATAGCTCGGAGAACAAAGTCAACTACTGTCCTTAGTGAACAACTAGGAGGTGACATAGTCATTATCCAAGTGCAACTTGAAGAAGATACACACTACAACTAGGGAATTTCCACTGGACATGCGCCAGGATTAGGTATAACCTCAAAACCATCATTCCCATTAGATAGTTGTTGATGTGATCTACTATTCAAAGGGAAAAATGACAGTTAAATTTTTGTATCCACTGCTTGCTCTATCGTCATATTTCCCTACTGTCATATTTCCCTACAATGGTATCAGAGACATATCAATTTACCATGCTTTGGGATTTAATTGATATGATCAGATTTTGGGTTTTAATTTATTTTTTACATCAATTGTTGGTTCTAAAAAATGATGCCTATGATCAGTGTGCATGGACCACTCACTCTTTCCCTTGGAGGGGATCATGCACTCCTCTTAGGTTGATGAAACCTTAGATATAATCATTGGGTTAACAAACCCCAGTTGCCCTTTTTAAAGTATTTAACATATGTATTTGTATTTTATTTGTCATTTTAAACCATACGATTAACTCCTCAGCAAAGTGGGGTATTGTCTAGGAGAAGCATACTCCAAAACCTCAAAATTTGATTTCCCTATCCATATTCCTTGGTAAATCATGTTCCAACATTGATTTTCCGACCGACGGTTGATTTACTGTGAATTTGGAAGAAATAGAAAAATAGGAATTAAAAGAAAATCAATGCATGCTGCCTCTCTATCCATATGACGCATGGGTCCCAGATGGGATGGACCAATCAGACTAATCAGAGGTAGGTGAACTATTCACAGAAAACATAGATTTGAAACCGCTAGTAACATCTTTCTTTGACCCCGTCGGAGACAACAACCCATGGCTTAGGCACATTCACATGGATTAAGTGTGCATGGACAACACGCTCTCTCCCTTGGAGAGGATCATGTTTCTCCTCTTAGGTTGATGAAACCTTAGATATGATTGTGGGGTTAATGAACTCTAGTTTCCCTTTTCATAAGGTTTAATGTATGGTATTTGTATTTTAAACGGTTGAAACATTAGACACTACTTTCATATCAGTCATGTACATTGTACGTATGTACATATTTTCCAAAAATTGATTCCTATGATCAGTGTGCATGGACCACTCACTCTCTCCTTTAGAGAGTATCATGCTACAACTCTTAGGTTGATGAAACCTTATATATGATCGTGGGGTTAATGAACCTTGGTCACTCTTTTCATAGTGTTTAATGTATGGTATTTGTATTTTATTTTTCATCTTAAAGCATACGATTAACTTTCCAGTATACTAGGATTTCATCTAGGGAAAACAAACTCCAAGACATCAAAATTTGAGTTCCCTATCATATTCCTCGACATATCACATTCCAACATTGATTTTTCCAAAGACAATTGATTTACTACAAATTTTTGAAGAAAGAGACAAATAGGAATTGAAAGAAAACCCACACATGCGGCCTCTTTATCCATATGAGGATCAGAACCCATACAGGATGGACCAATTAGGAGAATTAGAGGTGGGCGAACCATTCAAAGAAAACATAGATTGGAAACCTCTAGCAACATCTTTCCTTGACCCCGTCAGAGACAACAATCCATGGCTCAGGTACATTCAAATGGATTAAGCATGCATGAACCACTCACTCTATCCCTTGGAGAGGATCCTGTCGCTCCTCTTAGGTTGATGAAGGCTTATATTTGATTGTGGGGTCAATGAACACCAGCTCCCTTTTTCATAAGGTTTAACATATGGTATTTGTATTTTATTCATCATCTTAAACCATACGATTAGCTCCTCAATATATTGGGATTTTTTCCAAGGGAAGCATACTCCAAAACCTCAGAATTTGAGTTCCCTATTCATATTCCTCGTTAGATCACATTCCAACATTAATTTTCAACTGACATTTGATTTACTATGATTTTTTGAAGAGAGAGACAAATAGGAATGGAAATTAAACCCACGCATGCCGCGTATCTATCCATATGAGGAACAAACCCCAGATGGGAATGATCAATCAGGAGAATCATAGGTGGGAAAACCATTCAAAGAAAATATAGATTTGAAACCACTAGCAATATCTTTCTTTGACCCTGTCAGAGACAACAACCCATGGCTCAAGTACATTGAAATGGATTAAGTGGTTGAAATAGTAGACACTACTTTCATATCAGTCTTGTATATTGTATGTATGTTTATATTTTCACAAAATCAATGCCTGATCAGTGTTCATGCACCACTCACTTCTCCCTTGAAGAGGATCATGTCCCTCCTCTTAGGTTGATGAAACCTTAGATATGATTGTGGGGTTAACAAATGCCGACTGCCCTTTTCATAGTGTTTATATTATATTATATTAATTATATATATATATATATATATCACTAGTACAAATACGATCTATAACGTCAGTTGCAAAACTGACACAAACAAACAACAACATCAGTTATATAAGAAAACTGACACATATGAGCAACGACCTACCCATATCAAAAAACACAGGTACCACTTTTATATACAATGTCAGTTTTCATGGTGGAACCGACATACAATGTGGCCCGTGAAATACAAAATTTTGGTGCCAAAATTTCCCACCAAAAGTTTGTCGAGTATTCCGTCAGTTATATGCAAAACTGACATAACAACTGCTCGTGGCATGCCGCACGCCAAAAATTGTATGTACCCTAGACATCTATAAGTGTCCGTTACTTAAAGTAGATCTGACACAATCCTATAATAAAAGTTGTTGTCAGTTATGGTTTTATAACTGAAAGAACAAGTATTCTCACCATGCCCCCATGCAAAAAATTGCATGTTTGTAGTGTCGATTTTACTATAGAGAACCGACATAACTCATTTATACATTGGTCGTTGGTTCCTGGCATATGTAATCGACACATGACATGCTATTTGGTGTCAGTTTTTCTGCATAATCGACGACCAGGTTAACTTAAGTGTCAATTGAGAAACCCTGGCTCATCTCCCCCATTCTATGAAACCACTGGTGAGGCACTGCTGCTGGTGGTGATTTTCGACCTCAACGCCACGCCGTCGCCACCTTGCTGAGGAGAAGGAGCCGCTGTCGGCGCCTTGCTGCGGAGAAGGAGCCGCCCCCACCGCCAGAGTTGAGAAGTAGGAGTCGCTGCTGCCACCGCACTATGAAGAAGGAGACAACGATGCCGCCGCCACGTTGTGGAGAAGGAGAAGGAGAGGCGTCGCTGCCGCACTGAGGTTGGTTGACCATGATAAATTTGAATTTTAACCTTTATTTACCATGATAAATGCTTGACTATGCTGGATATTGGAACATGATGCATGTCTACCCTCTTAACCTTGAAATCATGAAAACATATATCTATTAAATAGTTGTATCAGCCTCTAAATCTGTTTTGTCTTTTTTTTAAATGACATTTAATGCATGCATGCGACCCATATATGTTTATACTTGATTATGCTTATATCCAAAATGATGAACTGACCACTTTAGTACATCAAACCCTTTTCTCTAATTTTAATCAATAACAAGAGGATTACTAGTGACCATAATGTCTAAGTTCACTCTGTGTTTTAGACAATGAAGTATGTGATGCTTTTCACCCTTGTTTGTCCAATGTGACCTATTTGGTTTGGTTCATCTTTTCATGGTCTAGATCAATTATGAACCTTTTCTCTTTTCCTATCCTCTCTAATCAGATTTTAATGCAATCTTTGTAGCAACTCTAATGTGGATGTTACAATTAGATCGTATGCATCAAAAAAGTCTATAAGAGTTGTAAATTATATTTTGAATGCATGTTGATGATGTTGAACTGATACCAAGACCCCTAGAGACATCCACCTAATCTTGTATTTGCTTCTTATGGCCTATCTGTTGGTATGAATGATAAGAGAGACAATATGAAGATGAAGAACCAATTCAAGATTCTAGAGATGAATGATGATGCATGGTACACATAGGACCTTATGCGCATATAAACTAAAAAGTTGTTACCTCAAATCATATAAAGCTATAAATTCTAAGCCTAGAAACTTGTCCAAGATTTACTCATTATGAGTAAACCTTAGATAGTCCCCAATTTGGGACTATTTTTGAACTCTTCATCTCACATAGGATGTAAGTGTATGATGTGAATTCAATTTCAATAAATTTCGTGTGCACTTCCCTTTTGTTCTCAGGGTACATATGTAGGTGGGTATTTTCTTATCAACATTGATGTACTTGGAGAACTGTAGGGATATGCTGTCAAAATTTATTGAAATTGAATTGACAATATACACTTATCAGTGACGATGAAGTGTTCAAGAATGGGATAGGTGGTACACATTTCAACTTTAATTATTATCCATAACAACTAAATTTCAACCTAAAATACTAATTTTTATTAAATATTTGGGTACTCTATGATTTAATACTTGTCATTTATTTGCTCATATAGAATGGATCGATCATGGTTGTCTATTCCAAATCACTGCAACCCAGAGTTTATTGTTGGTATGGATCAATTTATACGATTTGCGGAGGAACAAAGGAAAGATCCTAGAGATAGATTATATTTTCCATGTAAGAATTGTGGTAACGAATTTAAAGTCGACATTGTTGACGATATCAAGAGTCATGTCTTGTGCAATGGGATCATACAAGGGTATATAGAATGGCACTGGCATGGAGAGAGTCCTTCCATGGGTTTAGTAGATGTCAGTAGTAGTGATTATGTTGAAGAAGAAATTACTGATGATGATATAGATGTCAATGACATGATTCTGATTGACATGGTTGATGAGATGCTAGACAGTTACAGGGTAGACCTCACTGATCCGCCTACCTTATTTAGAAACATTGTGCATGATGCTGAGAGACCGTTATACACAGTAGCACAAAGTTTACAAAACTGGTGGCCATCTTGAGATTGTATACTTAGAAGGCCAACAACAAATGGAGCCACAAAAGCTTCACGTCATTGTTGTCTTTGTTGAAAAAAATTCTTCCTGAAGGAAATGAGCTTCCAGTCTCAACATACGAAGTGAAGAAAATGTTGTGTCCAATGAGAATGAAGGCTAAAAAATACATGCATTCTCGAATGACTGTGTGTTATTTCAAAAGGACTATGTTGATTTGAAAGATTGTGTGAAATGTGGAGCGTGAAGATATAAAATGACAACTTTAGGAAAGTCCAAAACTAGTTCTCCTACCATGGTGATGTCGTATTTGCCTATATGACCATAGTTTCAACGCTTGTTTTCCAATCCCATAAATGTAGATAATTTAAGATAGCATGTAGAGATAAAGAAAAATAATGATGGGATTTTAAGACATGCGGTTGATTCTCCACAATGAAAGAAACATAATTTATTATACCCTGAATTTGGTAAAGAAGTCAAAAATCTAAGACTTGGCCTTTGCACCGACAAGATGAACCCATTTGGCACATTGAGCAGCCAACATAGCACTTGGCCTGTTATGCTTGTTATATACAATCTTCCTCCATGGTTGACCATGAAAAACAAGTATGTCATGATGTCTTTGTTGACATCAGGCCCTAAACAACCTGGCAATGATATCGATGTTTATATTGAACCTCTAATTGGCGACTTAAAGAAACTCAGGAGTGAAGGTGTGATGACTTATGACACTTCGCGCAAAGAGACATTTTAGTTGCATGCTATCTTGTTTTGCACTGTTAATGACTTTCCAGCGTATGGGAATTTGTCTGGATACAGCGTAAAAGGAACCAAAGTTTGCCCTATATGTGAGGAGAACACTAATTCAATATGACTAAAACATGGTGGAAAGACTGCATATCTTAGACATCAGAGGTTTCTTCCAAGAAACCATCCTTACTGACGGAGACACAAAGCGTTCAATGGATTGAACGAAGATCGTATTTCCCCTAAACCCATATCAGGGGAGGCAGTTTATGAAAGAGTAAAACACTTTCTGAATGCATTTGGAAAGAAATCACAATGTAATCTTCCAAAGCAGACAGAAAAATCTTTATATAAGAAGAGGTCAATATTCTGGGATCTTGCCTATTGGAGTTCTTTGGCAGTTAGGCATTGTATCCATGTCATGCATGTTGAGAAAAATGTATGTGATAGCATAATAGGTACCTTGTTAAACATACTAGGTAAGACTAAAGATGTGGCATCCAACTTATAAAACATAAGATTAACTAATGCGGAAGTGAATCATTATCAGCGGATTACTTAAAATCACTAAAAATTAAAACTTTTTGCAAAGAGATCCAAACATAGGAAACTCTTACAACAAAAACCATAGAATTACACATACATCCTTGTTTGTAGTTACACTCCATGTAACATCTCTTCTCGAGGATTGCATACAACAATTGCTTTACTATACTGTACATAAGCAACATAAAATCTCGAGGCATTCAAGCCAAAATCTCAAGTCGAAGATAAAAGCACTATCTACTGACTCCGAGTACCTGAGAGTACAGAGACGACACATAGGACTACTAACTATACAAAACTTGGCAGCTAATGCCTCCACCTGAGTCATCACTGCTGTTTTCGATACTGTTGCTGCTTTCCTTTTCCTGCCAAAGAGTGTCTGCTTCTTTGTCCGCGCCCACCTAAAAATGTTGGGTCCCACGGAGGTGAGACAATTGAAAATTGTCCCAGCGGGAGATATAACTCTCTGCCAAAACATTCTTGTTGCAGATTATCATATTCAAATTGAATATGAATTCTTACATATTGACAACAGCATTATTCATTGCATGAACAGAGAAATATAATCTCCTTTCCTAAGGAGAACATTGTATCTACTCATGGTAGATTCATAATCCATTTATCTAATTACAAGGAATGTAAAGAGATATGAATAACATTTATCAACTGGAATTGCATAACAGAAGTATAACATCAGCCAATGAATTTCCATATTCAATCCTATAGCAAACATGCTAAACGGCTGATTACATTTTACATACACACTTATGCCCTGAGGAGATGAGGTATACCGCTCATACTCCAACCGACCATTACGAAGTCGAAATCGATACCATACAAGGTCAAAGATAGAGATGGCTACCAAGACCTCCCATATCTCGGTCAGTGTGAGATTACATACAGGACATCTTGTGTCTCTGCTATATATATATATAGCTTTCCAGGGTATACTGGCAACTTCGCTATCAGAGTTACAGTGGCGTGCTGCACTCTCTTCACGATCATGAGGATTCATGTTTATCTCCATAGTTCTGGCAGTAACATTATTGGGAGATGTGTACTGCATCTGTCCCAATCTTCGGGAGATTCATTTTGCATCTATCCCAGTGCAAGTAATGGATTCTAGTGAAATTCCATTAGGGTATAATCCATTGAGTTGATCATCAAATCAACACTTAATTGCAAAGTAATTTAGTACCTTTGGATCTTCAATTGGTCAACCATACTTAACCCCAGACCTCCAAATGTCTTGGGTGAACCCCAAATGGTCTTGAAACAGTTTGGGTGATCCCCAAATGGTTTTGAAACTGTTTGGGCCAATCAACCCAAAACATCATCTCAATCACTTGCAAAATCAGCATTTAGCTGATTAGGGTTCATACCCCATCTTTGGATCTTCAATCACTTAACCATAGTCAACCCTAGACCTCCAAACCGTCTTGGGTGACCCCCAAACGGTTTGTAGACCATTTGGGTGATCCCCAAATGGTTTTGAAACCGTTTGGGCTAATCAACCCAAAATCTCAAATCAACTCCTTGAAATTTCAGCACTAATTTCAATTAGGGTATGCCCAATTGATTAGCCTTCATCTCTTGATTCCTTGGGAATTAACCCTTCAAATTTGGTGAGTCATTAAACAATATAAATTAGAATAGTAACATATAATGTTAAACCCTTGGTCAACTCACTCAAATGGTTTTGAAACCTTTTTCCCAAAAAGTCAAGTTAATCAGATTGAAAATCAGCACTTAATCCAATTAGGTTTACCTAATTGATTAGCCTTCAACTAACGATTCCTTTGGAGTTAATCCATCAAATTTGGTGAATCATCAACCTACATTATTAGGAACAGTATTATCAAATGGTAAACCCTTGGTAAACTCACTAAAACGGTTTTGAAACCGTTTTCCAAAAAAGTCAAGTTAATCAGATTGAAAATCAGCACTTAATCCAATTAGGTTTACCTAATTGATTAGCCTTCAACTCACGATTCCTTTGGAGTTAATCCATCAAATTTGGTGAATCATAAACCTACATAATTAGGAACAGGATTCGCAAACGAACAACCCTTGGTATACTCACTCAAACGGTTTTGAAACCGTTTGCCTAAAAAATCAAGTTAATCACATTGAAAATCAGCACTTAATCCAATTAGGTTTACCTAATTGATTATCCTTCAACTCATGATTCATTTGTAGTTAATCCAAAAATTTGGTGAATAATCAACCTACCTAATTAGGAACAGGATTATCAAACTTTCAACCCTTGGTCAACTCACTCAAACGGTTTTGAAACCATTTTCCAAAAAAGTCAAGTTAATCAGATTGAAAATCAGCACTTAATCCAATTAGGTTTACCTAATTGATTAGCCTTCAACTCACGTATCCTTTGGAGTTAATCCATCAAATTTGGTGAATCATCAACCTACATAATTAGGAACAAGATTATCAAACGGTCAACCCTTGGTGAACCCCACCAAATGGTTTTGAAACCGTTTTCTCCCAAATGGTGTGCAAACTGTGTGGTCACCAAACGGTTTGGTGAAACCGTTTGGTCCAAACTTTGAAACAGTTTGTCCAAGATATTTGGGGAGGTGTGTGTGATTATGATGATGTAATCATCATAAAGCTCTAGACCCATGAAACCTGCTGTGATTTCCATAGAAATTGCATCAATTAACCAAATCAATAATTGTAAATAGAGAAATGATCATTATTTGATGGAGAATTGAATGCAACAACAAAGTTAGGGTTTCAAGTTGTAAAACCCGCCTCCAAATGTAACACCCCTGACCTGGGTTATGACCTAACCCTGGAAGTTTTGCTTAAATATGTAATTATATACTTATGAACACTCCCTGGCATGTAATTAAGTCCCTCAGGGACATGTACTTTCATATTTTGCTCCTTTTGTATAAAGTTGTAGCATTATGTTGTATGCAGGGACCTATGTGCAAATTACCCAGTTTAAGGGTTGAACTTGCAAAATTCACAAGATAAGATGTTCTTTTGATGTTGAGACATCATGGAGATGTCTACTATGAAGTTTGAGGGGTTTCCCAAGCTTGAGCACCAAGGTGCAGCTGTGGAAGCAATCCCCATGCTCAGAAACCCTAATTTGGGGTAAAGTGCAATTTACCCAAATTGAGGGGTCCAACTTGTAATTTTCATCATCTAGAACATCCTTTGTGACTCTTGTCATCATTTAGAGTAGAAATGATGAAAGGGATACATCACTTAATAATCAGATAAGAAAAATGATCTTTGTGAAAGAAATCACCTAAAAATGGGTACAAAACCCTTTCATGTATGTACCCTAGTTGAAGGTTGGATTCCTATACCCTTAGATCTTGAGTTTTCTTGAGATTTGCATAAGATTAGATGGGCTTGGGCGTGCCCTTGAGCATGGAGGGACCTAGATGTGAATAATGATTTTGAAAGGTCCTTATAGTAGAAAATAGACTAAAACTATAAAAGCCTTTTCCTTCACAACCGAGCAAACGATCTTGCTCCTGTTTCATTCACTTCTCATCCTCTCAAACGGCCAAGGCTTTGCTCTGGAGAACAGGGAGACGAAATAGCTTGCTCTAGGTAAGAAACCTCAAGTCTAGCTCGAATTCTTGGAGGAACTCTCTTCCTAAGGTTGGTTTTATGCTTAGCTTAACTAGTCTCCTTGTTCTAGCCAACCAAAGCTACGATTCCTTGGAGTTTTCATCCCTGGTCGAGTTGTGGAAGCTCAAGGACGCCATTAAAGCTTGGAATTCGAAGTCTTGGAGCTTTAGGAACAAACTTGAGGCGGGTTTTATAACTCTAAACTTGTGCTTTATATCTATGCTTTGATTTTTGCAAATTTGCTTGGTAAAATCCCCTTCTACCTCCCTTCTTCCTTGCACGTTTGCAAGCAAACCAGTGGAGAAACCGACCTTGCAAGAGGTTGAAGATGAGGGGCGTGATTCCCTATGTTTCTTTTCCAAACGACCTTGGACCCTTTTGGTCCAAACGGTTGCAAACCGTTTGGGTTCAAACGGTTTCAAACCGTTTGCTCTCAAACGGTCTTGCAAGACCGTTTGGATTGAAACGGTCTCAAGACCGTTTGAGGGAGTTGATCAAGGGACGACCGTTTGAGGGTCTGTTCCTAACATGTTGAATTTCATCTCTGCAAATAATCAAAGTCTAATTCTTAATCAATTGGGAGTTGAAGGCACTTCAACATGGAACCCTAATCGGGTGAAAAAGTGCTGTTTTAGCATATAGATCTTGTTGAGTTTTGGGTTGAAGGACCCAAACGGTCTCAAGACCGTTTGGGGATCCCTCCAAACGGTCCTAAGACCGTTTGGGCACAACCCAAGACTGTTTGAAGGTCTAGGGTTGAGTTAATCTAATGTTTTGAGGGTCCAATTATAGGAAATTGATGCATTGTTGAAAATTGCTGATTTTGACCTAATTGGACTTCAACCTTAGTTAAAACGGTTTGGATCTTGGTCAAACTTTGAGCAAACGGTCTCAAGACCGTTTGGATGATGTCCAAACGACCTTAAGACCGTTTGGGCCAAGTTTGAGCCCAATTGGAGGTCAATTGATAGGTTCAACCTTGAATTGATTCACCTTGTTGAACATTGATGACCAATCAACTTGAAACCCTAATTGAGAACGATTGAACCCTAATTGGTTTGCAATTGAGGGTCAATTTGATGACTAAGTGATTAAGGCTAACCCTAATTGACTCAATTTATAAGTGGTTAGCATAGCTTTAGCCTATTGAGGGCTTCAACACACATATCCACATACTTTGGTGACCATTGAACCCCTTTGGAGGTCCAAACAGTTTGAGCCCCATTTGGACCAAACGGTCTCAAGACCGTTTGAGACCAAACGGTCTCAAGACCGTTTGGGGCCAAACGGTCTCAAGACCGTTTGGGCGCAAACGACCTCAGGGTCGTTTGGTCCAATCGATCTCAACCAAGTTTGATCAAACGGTTTCAAACCGTTTGAAGCTCCAAACGGTTTGGAAGTCAACCCTTCCAAACGTTCTTCACCTCCAAACGGTCTCAAAACCGTTTGGATCCAAACGGTCTCAAGACGGTTTGAGGGTCAAACGGTCTCAAGACCGTTTGGATGGTTGAGATCGTTTGAAGGTTGAATCCACTTGGAGATTGGTGATGGTTTGTACTTAACCATTTGATGATGTTTTTGGTTCAATGATGATTCAATCTAAACCCTAATGGTAACCTAGGTCATTAAGGGACTATGTGATTAGTAAGTTAACCCATGATGGTGATCATGTGGCAAATTACCAAAATACCCTTGAGGGTTCTAAAAGGGTAAAACCTTGTTCTAATCAAACCCTAATCACATGATGTTGATGCTTTGGCTCATATTAGTCAATGGAGGCTTATCTCAACCTGAACTGGAGTGGTGTTGCCACCATCTACTAGTGATAGGAGAGAGAAAGTATTTTTCTAGAGAGAGAAAGTATCCTAGAGAGAGAAAGTACCCTTTTAAGGAGGAAACTCTAGTGAGGTACTTCAATTACACATGAATGTGCATGATTAGGGAATGACCCACCCATGTGAGGTCATGGAAACCCTAATTATGATATCTAATGGATCTTAATCTTAATTAAGAATCTTAATGATGATGTTTCTCTTACATAAAGATGTAATGAGTACAATTCACCATGGAGTGAATAGTAAACCCTAATTTTAGGGTGATGACATGAAAGATGAATAGTAAACTCTAATTGACAAGGTTATTGGATTAAACCCTAGTTGAGGGTGATTCCATGTGAAACCCTAGTTGAGGGTGACTCCATGTGAAACCCTAGTTGAGGGTGATTCCAAGTGAAACCCTAATTGGGAATGCATCCCTAATTATTGAATTGTTTACTGTTATCTGTTGAATTAACCATGCAGGTTATTATGAAATGATGGTCACATCCAGGTATGGAATACCATGTTATATTCATTGAATGCATGTCTAAAGCTTTATGAATAGTGAACCATCTTGATGCACTGCTGAGTGGCATCTTTTGTAACTTATGGGCTGTAAGAGCCATAAATGTTATCAAGGTCATGCTTGACAGATGACTTGAGATGAATAACTGATAATTGTGAAAAGTTAGGCCTGCTACATTTTTGTATTCTCATATATAGCTGTGTTACTGTATGATGATTAGAATACTGAATGTACCTAACTAATCAAGTGAAATGTAGAGCCCTGATCATAGATCCATCATTGTCAGAGTCTAAATGATGGTGAAACAGGTTTTCCTAAGGGAACTCCTGGATCACATACTTTTGAGTATGTGGGGTACATGGATGTGTAAAACCTGACATCCTAGTATAGGTATTTGATGTAGATTCTTGTAGTCCATCATACCTTCACTACATAAGAATTGGTGAGTGGATGATGTAGATTCTAGTAGTCCATCAGACCCCACCACAGAGTCCTAAAGGTGAGATGTATCTCTACACTCCCTTAAAGACACAAACACCGCAGCGGTGAAAGATAAACAAGAAATCTTCTGATAGCGAAGAGAGTACAGAATGCCACTGTAACTCTAAAAATAGCGAAGGACCAGAGTACCCTGGTGAGCTATTACAGAGACATCCCGCCAGATGTCAAACAATCAATCCTCTAACTGACTGAGGAAGGTGAGGTCATAAGAATCCGGCTCTTTTAATGACCTATGTATGATACTGATGCGACTTCTCAGTGATCAATTGGAGTATGAGTGGTATGACTCATCTCCACAGGGCATAACAATAATGTTTGAAAAACATAATCAACAGCGTAGTATATCTGTTAGAGTTAACTACGAGTTATTTGATTGATGTTACCTTGAATAGCATGGAGGTTCTCATATTGTTAATATTGATTGAACTCTGCTCATCATAGAACTGCTAGAGAATATCTTGAAGGTTCTTAATGCTTTAGTTATTCCTTGCCTTGCTTATAAAGCCTAGTGGAGAGTTATAACTCTCGCTGGGGCAATTATGTATAATTGTCTCACCCCGTAGACTTCTACTTTTTAGGTGGTCGTCGAAGACGGAGAAATAAGAACTCAGGTGATCAATCCCAGCAACAGCAGCATCAGGAGCAGTAAATACCTCAGGTGGAGATCTAGTCTGCTTCATGGTGTAGTTAGAGTAAAGTTCTATGTGTCCTCTGTACTCTCAGGTCCTGGAGTGTTTTGTGTATAAAATCTTGAGAAGTTTTGTATCATGTTGTATGTGATTACTCAAGAAGTATTTGTCAGTGATGTAAATAGTTAAATCCTTTTTCTATGAAGAAGGTTGTGGTTTCAGGCTCTTGTCTCGAAAAGTTTAAATTTCCCGTGATTTTTGTCTTCCGCTATTTATCGTTTGCTTCCGCACATGTTTAATTCGGGATTAATTCGTGGTTTGGAGATCGGAGCCCACAATTAAGTGGTATCAGAGCTCTAGGTTTACCGAGTCTACAGAGGCATAGGACTTAGGAAGTCGAGTCTATCTTTAGTATTCCTTCCTTATCTAATAGAATCTTCTACTCCTCAGGAGAAGAAGATACTTAAGATGTCAGAGCCACATGATGAGTATGTGGAAGAGAGTAGTGCCAGTGCACCTCAAGGCGGTGCAGGAGTACAAGTGGTGGAACAACCTGTACCAGAACAACCCAGAGGGCCACCCCAGTTTGACCCAGTTGACATGGGCAACCCAGCAGTCTAGACAATGTTTGGGGAGTTTATGACTGCCACGACACATATAACCGACAGGTTGCCTATGCCTGCACCTAGGGCACCTGTCCAGCCTGAGGGGCAAGGCATCGGGAAGACGTTCGAGCGACTATGTCATGTCGGAGCTACCGAGTACCATGGGACTGCTGACCCCGCAGATGCTGATCTGTGGTTGACAGAACTCGAGAAGGCTTTTAGAATCCTCAACATCCCTGAAGTTGAGAAGGTTAGACATGATGTCTATCTTCTCAAAGGGAGTTCTGGTCACTGGTGGACCATGGAAGAGCAGAAGAGGCCTGGAGTAGAGATCTCGTGGGAAGATTTTCGGCGGGAGTTTGTTAATAGATACTTCCCAAAGACTTTCCTAGACGAGAAGATCTCTCAGTTTGAGAGACTGAGACAGGGTATGATGAACATTAGCGAGTACGAAGCTAAGTTCATGGAGCTGTTGCAGTTTTGTCCGCACATGGCTGCCACAGAGGAAGAAAGAATTAGAAGATTCGAGAGGGGTTTGAATGCTGACATGTCTACCCCTGTGTCTACCTTAGAGAACCGCGAAAGATTCTCTACCTTCGTTGAGTCAGTCCGAAGGATAGAGAGATCTGTGGTTGAGAAGAGGCAGACTCAGAAAAGATATCCACAGTTCCAGGGTTCTTCATCTAGGGACTTTAAGAAGTCTAGATCCTCTACACCTAACCCTCCACCATCTAGATCTAGTCCTCAGACTCAGTGGTCTCCTAGTAGAGGTAGAGGAAGAGGACAACCACCTCGGGAGACACATAGTTCTGCATCAATGTCTGCTACCGGACCACAAAGACCACAAGAAAGAAGATGCTACAACTGTGGTAAGGTGGGGCATTTGGTGAAGGACTGCCGATCTAGGCCTGTCAGTGTGACACAGCCTCCGAGACAAGGACAACAGGGATCACAGGGAGGACAATCTCAAGGAATAGGACGAGGACGCGGGCAAGCGTCTCAAGCTGGATCATCAGCACCACCTCAACAATAGGCTACGGCGAGGTTCTATGCTATGAACCCACCAGAGGCAGTGGTCAATCCACAAGTAGTGACAGGTCAGATGGAACTTTTATATTCTGATATGTCTAAATCTTGTGTAGTATCTGTTTTGATTGACCCGGGTGCTACGCACTCTTTCATCACTCGAAGAGTGATTCGTAACTGCAATATGACAACTAGTCATAGGGCAGATAAGTTGCTATTAGAGACTCCGTTGAGTGGGTCTGCTGTTCTGCAGGAAGTATGCTCTCCTTGCATGCTTTCCTTTTCTAAGTATCGCATTCAAGTGGATCTTATACCGCTTGATATGCAAGGATTTGATATAATCCTGGGGATGGATACCTTGGAAAGGTATCGAGTTGTCTTGGATTGTGAGTCCAAGCTGGCAGTGTTTGCTGATGAAAGCAACACATGGATCTTTCAAGGTGAGAGAAAGATTCTGCCCACCTGTCTTGTGTCAGCTATGGTTGCTGATAAGTTGATGAGGCAAGGATGCTATGCATTCTTAGCCCATGTGGTAGATGTTACCAAGGAGAGTTCCAACCCTGCTGAAATTCCGATAGTCAGGGAATTTGAGGATGTGTTTCCCGAAGAACTTCCTGGTATACCACCACCTCGGGAAATTGATTTTGAGATCAATTTAGTCCCAGATACGAAACCCATAGCCCAGACTCCTTATAGGATGGCGCCTGCTGAGATGGCAGAACTCAAGAAACAGCTTCAAGAGTTACTTGAGAAGGGTTTCATCCGACCGAGTACCTCACCTTGGGGTGCTCCGGTCTTGTTTGTTAAAAAGAAAGATGGATCGATGCAGTTATGCATTGATTATAGACAACTCAATAAAGTAACAATAAAGAATAAGTATCCTTTGCCGAGAATTGATGATCTTTTCGACCAGTTGCGTGGTGCAACAGTCTTTTCCAAGATAGACTTAAGGTCTGGATATCATCAAATCCGCATTAAGGACAGTGACATATCCAAGTCTGCATTTAGGACAAGATACGGTCACTATGAGTTCACAGTTATGTCGTTTGGACTAACCAATGCACCGGCTGCATTCATGGAACTCATGAATAGAGTCTTTCGACCTTTTCTTGATCAGTGTGTTGTCGTCTTCATAGATGACATACTGATTTATAGTAAGGATGCTCAGCAGCATGAGCAGCACCTTCGCCAAACTTTAACCTTACTAAGAGAACATAAGCTATACGCTAAGTTTAGCAAGTGTGAGTTTTGGTTATCTGAAGTATCCTTCCTTGGACATGTAGTATCTGCCTCGGGGATTCGCATTGACCCTGCAAAGATAGAGTCTGTCCTGCAGTGGGAACAACCGAAGACACCAACGGAGATTAGAAGTTTCTTGGGGTTAGCTGGTTATTATCGAAGGTTTATCAAGAATTTCAGTTCTATAGCCTTACCTTTGACCAAGTTGACCCGGAAGGATGTTCCTTTTGCTTGGAGTGAAAAGTGTCAACGGTCTTTTCAGCTGTTGAAGGAAAGGTTGACAAGTGCACCTGTGCTTGTGTTACCTGAGCAAGGAAAGGAATATATAGTTTTTTGTGATGCCTCCAAGAATGGACTTGGATGTGTGTTGATGCAGGATAAACAAGTGATTTCTTTTGCTTCCCGACAGCTTAAGAAACACGAGGAAAATTATCCAACACACGATCTAGAGTTAGCTGCTGTGGTCCATGATTTGAAAATCTGGAGACATTATCTCTACGGAGAAACTTTTCAGATTTTCACAGACCACAAGAACCTTAAGTACATCTTCACTCAGCATGAGCTTAATATGAGGCAACGTCGCTGGATGGAGTTAATCAAGGACTACGATTGTACAATTGATTACCATCCGGGCAAAGCCAATGTGGTTGCTGATGCCTTGAGTAGGAAATCAGCAACATCAACCATGGATAGGGCACAACTAAGTTCCTTAGTATGCTCTAGAAGAGATATGCTTATCTCTTTAAGGCAAGACAATGTGCAGTTGAAGGCATCATTGCTAGCTGGTATGTTAGCTGAGATGCAGATTAAACCTACCCTGAGAGAGCAGATAAAGGAGGCACAACAAGTAGATGTTTTTGTACAGCAGATTAGATCTGAGTTTGGTGATGAAAAATGAGAAGGTTTTCATGAGTCAGATGACCAGGTGGCATGCTATCATGGAAGGATGATAGTGCCAGATGTGGACAACCTGAGGAAGTTAGTCCTGGAAGAATCTCATTCTTCGATGTATGCTATGCATCCAGGGAGCACCAAGATGTATCGAAACTTAAAGGATATGTATTGGTGGCCTGGGATGAAGAAGGATGTAGCTGAGTTTGTTCTGAGGTGTCCTGTGTGTCAGCAGGTCAAGGCTGAACACCAGAAACCTGCAGGGACAATGCAACCCTTACCCATACCACAGTGGAAGTGGGACCATGTGACCATGGACTTTGTTGTTGGCCTACCCAGGACAACCAAAGGACATGATTCCATTTGGGTAGTTGTTGATAGGTTGACAAAGACAACACATTTCTTACCTGTCAAAACAACTTATTCTGCTGAAAGGTTATCCCAGATATATGTCCAAGAGATAGTGCGTTTGCACGGAGTTCCTGTCACTATAGTTTCTGACAGAGGTCCCCAGTTTACAAGTCACTTTTGGGAACAGTTACACAGAGCCCTAGGAACCAAGCTAAGGTTTAGTACAGCCTTTCATCCTCAGACTGATGGGCAGTCAGAAAGGACTATACAGACCTTAGAAGATCTGTTGAGAGCATGTGCTCTCCAATTTACCGGGAGTTGGGATCTACATCTAAGCTTGATAGAGTTTGCCTATAACAATAGCTATCAACATAGCATTGATATGGCACCATATGAAGCCTTATATGGTAGACGTTGTAGATCACCCCTGTGTTGGTATGAAACTGGTGAGCACCAGTTGTTAGGTCCTGATCTTGTGCAGCAAACTACAGAAAAGATTAAAGTAATACAACAACAGCTTAAGACTGCACAAGATAGACAGAAATCATATGCCGATAAACGTCGTAGACCCCTAGAGTTCCAGGTTGGAGACAGAGTGTATCTCAAGGTCTCACCTTGGAAAGGAGTCCTTCGTTTTGGGAAAAAAGGGAAGTTAGCTCCTAGATTTATGGGACCTTATCCAATTGTTGAAAGAGTTGGAAAGGTGGCCTATAGACTAGAGTTACCTCAGGAGTTGCAGAAGCTACACCCTGTGTTTCACATTTCCATGCTGAGGAAATGTCACCCAGACACCGAGTCAGTTCTACAACCTATGGAAATAGAACTGAATGAAGATATAACATATGAGGAGGGACCAGTTTCAATCCTCGATAACAGAATTAAAAAGTTAAAGAAGAAGGATATAAGCCTTGTAAAAGTCCTCTGGAACCATCGTGGTGTGGAAGAAGCCACTTGGGAACTAGAAGATGAGATGAGAAGAAAATATCCTGCTCTTTTCTTATAATATGCTTTATCGATTTCGGGGACTAAATCTTTTTGAGGGGTAAAGAATTTGTAACACCCCTGACCTGGGTTATGACCTAACCCTGGAAGTTTTGCTTAAATATGTAATTATATACTTATGAACACTCCCTGGCATGTAATTAAGTCCCTCAGGGACATGTACTTTCATATTTTGCTCCTTTTGTATAAAGTTGTAGCATTATGTTGTATGCATGGACCTATGTGCAAATTACCCAGTTTAAGGGTTGAACTTGCAAAATTCACAAGATAAGATGTTATTTTGATGTTGAGACATCATGGAGATGTCTACGATGAAGTTTGAGGGGTTTCCCAAGCTTGAGCACCAAGGTGCAGCTGTGGAAGCAATCCCCATGCTCAGAAACCCTAATTTGGGGTAAAGTGCAATTTACCCAAACTAAGGGGTCCAACTTGTAATTTTCATCATCTAGAACATCCTTTGTGACTCTTGTCATCATTTAGAGTAGAAATGATGAAAGGGATACATCACTTAATAATCAGATAAGAAAAATGATCTTTGTGAAAGAAATCACCTAAAAATGGGTACAAAACCCTTTCATGTATGTACCCTAGTTGAAGGTTGGATTCCTATACCCTTAGATCTTGAGTTTTCTTAATATTTGCATAAGATTAGATGGGCTTGGGCGTGCCCTTGAGCAAGGAGGGACCTAGATGTGAATAATGATTTTGAAAGGTCCTTATAGTAGAAAATAGACTAAAACTATAAAAGCCTTTTCCTTCACAACCGAGCAAACGATCTTGCTCCTGTTTCATTCACTTCTCATCCTCTCAAACGGCCAAGGCTTTGCTCTGGAGAACAGGGAGACGAAATAGCTTGCTCTAGGTAAGAAACCTCAAGTCTAGCTCAAATTCTTGGAGGAACTCTCTTCCTAAGGTTGGTTTTATGCTTAGCTTAACTAGTCTCCTTGTTCTAGCCAACCAAAGCTACGATTCCTTGGAGTTTTCATCCCTGGTCGAGTTGTGGAAGCTCAAGGACGCCATTAAAGCTTGGACTTCGAAGTCTTGGAGCTTTAGGAACAAACTTGAGGCGGGTTTTATAACTCTAAACTTGTGCTTTATATCTATGCTTTGATTTTTGCAAATTTGCTTGGTAAAATCCCCTTCTACCTCCCTTCTTCCTTGCACGTTTGCAAGCAAACCAGTGGAGAAACCGACCTTGCAAGAGGTTGAAGATGAGGGGCGTGATTCCCTATGTTGCTTTTCCAAACGACCTTGGACCCTTTTGGTCCAAACGGTTGCAAACCGTTTGGGTTCAAACGGTTTCAAACCGTTTGCTCTCAAACGGTCTTGCAAGACCGTTTGGATTGAAACGGTCTCAAGACCGTTTGAGGGAGTTGACCAAGGGACGACCGTTTGAGGGTCTGTTCCTAACATGTTGAATTTCATCTCTGCAAAGAATCAAAGTCTAATTCTTAATCAATTGGGAATTGAAGGCACTTCAACATGGAACCCTAATCGGGTGAAAAAGTGTTGTTTTAGCATATAGATCTTGTTGAGTTTTGGGTTGAAGGACCCAAACGGTCTCAAGACCGTTTGGGGATCCCTCCAAACGGTCCTAAGACCGTTTGGGCACAACCCAAGACCGTTTGAAGGTCTAGGGTTGAGTTAATCTAATGGTTTGAGGGTCCAATTATAGGAAATTGATGCATTGTTGAAAATTGCTGATTTTGACCTAATTGGACTTCAACCTTAGTTAAAATGGTTTGGATCTTGGTCAAACTTTGAGCAAACGGTCTCAAGACCGTTTGGATGATGTCCAAACGACCTTAAGACCGTTTGGGCCAAGTTTGAGCCCAATTGGAGGTCAATTGATAGGTTCAACCTTGAATTGATTCACCTTGTTGAACATTGATGACCAATCAACTTGAAACCCTAATTGAGAACGATTGAACCCTAATTGGTTTGCAATTGAGCGTCAATTTGATGACTAAGTGATTAAGGCTAACCCTAATTGACTCAATTTATAAGTGGTTAGCATAGCTTTAGCCTATTGAGGGCTTCAACACACATATCCACATACTTTGGTGACCATTGAACCCCTTTGGAGGTCCAAACAGTTTGAGCCCCATTTGGACCAAACGGTCTCAAGACCGTTTGGATCCAAACGGTCTCAAGACCGTTTGAGACCAAACGGTCTCAAGACCGTTTGGGGCCAAATGGTCTCAAGACCGTTTGGGGCCAAACGGTCTCAAGACCGTTTGGGCGCAAACGACCTCAGGGTCGTTTGGTCCAATCGATCTCAACCAAGTTTGATCAAACGGTTTCAAACCGTTTGAAGCTCCAAACGGTTTGGAAGTCAACCCTTCCAAACGGTCTTCACCTCCAAACGGTCTCAAGACCGTTTGGATCCAAACGGTCTCAAGACGGTTTGAGGGTCAAACGTTCTCAAGACCGTTTGGATGGTTGAGATCGTTTGAAGGTTGAATCCACTTGGAGATTGGTGATGGTTTGTACTTAACCATTTGATGATGTTTTTGGTTCAATGATGATTCAATCTAAACCCTAATGGTAACCTAGGTCATTAAGGGACTATGTGATTAGTAAGTTAACCCATGATGGTGATCATGTGGCAAATTACCAAAATACCCTTGAGGGTTCTAAAAGGGTAAAACCTTGTTCTAATCAAACCCTAATCACATGATGTTGATGCTTTGGCTCATATTAGTCAATGGAGGCTTATCTCAACCTGAACTGGAGTGGTGTTGCCACCATCTACTAGTGAGAGGAGAGAGAAAGTATTTTTCTAGAGAGAGAAAGTATCCTAGAGAGAGAAAGTACCCTTTTAAGGAGGAAACTCTAGTGAGGTACTTCAATTACACATGAATGTGCATGATTAGGGAATGACCCACCCATGTGAGGTCATGGAAACCCTAATTATGATATCTAATGGATCTTAATCTTAATTAAGAATCTTAATGATGATGTTTCTCTTACATAAAGATGTAATGAGTACAATTCACCATGGAGTGAATAGTAAACCCTAATTTTAGGGTGATGACATGAAAGATGAATAGTAAACTCTAATTGACAAGGTTATTGGATTAAACCCTAGTTGAGGGTGATTCCATGTGAAACCCTAGTTGAGGGTGACTCCATGTGAAACCCTAGTTGAGGGTGATTCCAAGTGAAACCCTAATTGGGAATGCATCCCTAATTATTGAATTGTTTACTGTTA
The DNA here is from genome assembly GCA_963693085.1 of Alisma plantago-aquatica. Lineage (NCBI taxonomy): Eukaryota > Viridiplantae > Streptophyta > Magnoliopsida > Alismatales > Alismataceae > Alisma > Alisma plantago-aquatica. The sequence continues at coordinate 565,201,600 of OY856413.1, forward strand.
TCTGTTGAATTAACCATGCAGGTTATTATGAAATGATGGTCACATCCAGGTATGGAATACCATGTTATATTCATTGAAGGCATGTCTAAAGCTTTATGAATAGTGAACCATCTTGATGCACTGCTGAGTGGCATCTTTTGTAACTTATGGGCTGTAAGAGCCATAAATGTTATCAAGGTCATGCTTGATAGATGACTTGAGATGAATAACTGATAATTGTGAAAAGTTAGGCCTGCTACATTTTTGTATTCTCATATATAGTTGTGTTACTATATGATGATTATAATACTGAATGTACCTAACTAATCAAGTGAAATGTAGAGCCCTGATCATAGATCCATCATTGTCAGAGTCTCAATGATGGTGAAACAGGTTTTCCTAAGGGAACTCCTGGATCACATACTTTTGAGTATGTGGGGTACATGGATGTGTAAAACCTAACATCCTAGTATAGGTATTTGATGTAGATTCTTGTAGTCCGTCATACCTTCACTACATAAGAATTGGTGAGTGGATGATGTAGATTCTAGTAGTCCATCAGACCCCACCACAGAGTCCTAAAGGTGAGATGTATCTCTACACTCCCTTAAAGACACAAACATCGCATCGGTGAAAGATACACAAGAAATCTTCCGATAGCGAAGAGAGTACAGAATGCCACTGTAACTCTAAAAATAGCGAAGGACCAGAGTACCCTGGTGAGCTATTACAGAGACATCCCGCCAGATGTCAAACAATCAATCCTCTAACTGACTGAGGAAGGTGAGGTCATAAGAATCCGGCTCTTTTAATGACCTATGTATGATACTGATGCGACTTCTCAGTGATCAGTTGGAGTATGAGTGGTATGCCTCATCTCCACAGGGCATAACAATAATGTTTGAAAAACATAATCAACAGTGTAGTATATCTGTTAGAGTTAACTACGAGTTATTTGATTGATGTTACCTTGAATAGCATGGAGGTTCTCATATTGTTAATATTGATTGAACTCTGCTCATCATAGAACTGCTAGAGAATATCTTGAAGGTTCTTAATGCTTTAGTTATTCCTTGCCTTGCTTATAAAGCCTAGTGGAGAGTTATAACTCTCGCTGGGGCAATTATGTATAATTGTCTCACCCCGTAGACTTCTACTTTTTAGGTGGTCGTCGAAGACGGAGAAATAAGAACTCAGGTGATCAATCCCAGCAACAGAAGCATCAGGAGCAGTAAATACCTCAGGTGGAGATCTAGTCTGCTTCATGGTGTAGTTAGAGTAAAGTTCTATGTGTCCTCTGTACTCTCAGGTCCTGGAGTGTTTTGTGTATAAACTCTTGAGAAGTTTTGTATCATGTTGTATATGATTACTCAAGAAGTATTTGTTAGTGATGTAAACAGTTAAATCCTTTTTCTATGAAGAAGGTTGTGGTTTCAGGCTCTTGTCTCGAAAAGTTTTAATTTCCCGTGATTTTTGTCTTCCGCTGTTTATCGTTTGCTTCCGCACATGTTTAATTCGGGATTAATTCATGGTTTGGAGATTGGAGCCCACACCAAATGAGCTCCAAAGCTCCAAGCTCACGCCAACAATGGTGGATGAAGCTTTTGCAACTCCCCTTAGGCTCGTCCTCAAGCTTTTGGATGAAAAAGTTAGCTAGGGTTGAAGAGGAGATCGAAATAAGAAGAAATCCATAATTTATTTTCGATTTCCACAATGGAATCAAGGTGAAATGGATCAAGAACCTTAGAAACAGGTTGGGGGTCGTCTTCCTGATCCTCCACAGCTCCTTTGTTGTTTTCCAAGAAAGGAAAAAGAAAGGAATCCGAAATAGCCTTTTTTGGCTTGGAAAGGGTACTTTTATAAGGAAATTGATGAGAGAGAAAATGCATTATTAAAATGCATTTAATTCCAAAATTGGTGCCGCCTCTTCCCCCTTTGATTCCTTGGATACGAGGCTATCCACTTTGCCTCTTATTCCTCTCAATTATCCTCAATTTAAAGAAAAGCAAATTAAGCACCATAGATCATATTATACTAATATCCATATGTGAGTGGGTTTTCTTTTTCTTATAATAATGGTGAGTGGAATTTCACCTCCTTAGGATATACTTGTGCCTTTGGAAGGATTAAGCTCGTCCACACACATCTGAATCCAACCAAATTAATTTTGGTTGAAGGCCCCTTCAATATATTTTTTTTAGTTTTGCATTAAATTAAATTAGGGTTTCAATTAGGCTTAAATCTTGATTATTTTAATATCAAGATTCTCTCTCCTCCAACTTAATTCAAATGAGGCTCCCTCCTAATTTTATTTGCTCTAAATGATGTCAAGAAACATTAGGGACCTTATTGAAGTCGTAATTTGCATATTGAACCCTAGGTTTTGGGTAAATTACATTTTACACCAAAACTAGATTTTAATGCACAACATTGTCTAACAAGATCTATCTTGGTATCCAGGCTTGTAGAAATCATACCACTACATCATATTCATTCTTATAGTGTCTAAACATCAGAGGAACATCTTATCATGCAACATTTGTAATTCAACCCCTCAACTTGGGTAATTTTCACTTTAGTCCAAAATAAGAAAACATGGCTTCAACATTGTTCAAACAAGACCAAAATTGAAACATAAGTTCCTCATGAGCCCTAATTACTTTTCACAAGATAAGATTAAAGATTTAATTATCTTGCTTAAGAAAAACTCCTAGGGTTAAGGCACAATCCAGGTCAGGGATGTTACAAATTATAAACCCCTAACAAGGATTTTTTCCCCGAAATCCAGATAAAGGAAGACAGATGCATTTTATTCATCATACTATCTAGTCTTCACATATCATCTCCTTATTATGGAGACACCATAAAGATTTGGTCAGCACAAGGTGTTCCCATACAAGATTCTCATAGAATCAACACACAAGACACATGCTCCACTGTCCTTCATTATTGATCGTGGACTCAATTTTGTGTTAAGTAGTACTTTTCTTATTCAAAGAAACATCATGCATTCTTTATTAATGTTATGTTCATGTAGAGCATAAACCCCTAACATATGATATTCATATTTTTTTATATAATCAGACTAATTTCATAGTTGACCACTCCAGGTAGCCAACATAAACCATTCTGATATTTCTTAGATACGAGAATCTTTCACCTTGGTATTTATCACATGTGTTAGGAACACATCACATTTTTATCTTCCTTTCATCTTGGAACATTAAGTGTTACATATGTCTTTATCTTGGAACCAAAGTCCAAGATAAACTAATACTTTTCTAAGTATCCATCACATAATATTTTTATCTTATGCACATCAAGTGTCCTATGATCCACTTGATTGCCATGTCCCTAAAAGGAAAGATAACAAGGATTCACATTCCTCTTATTAATTTATATATTTTTAATTATTCATGAAGCAATTACTCTTTATCTCATCCAAGGTTCCTTGCCCTAGCATCGAAGCCTTATAAGGATGATTACATGACATTATTCCTTTCTTTATTATTATCTTAACATGTTTATGATCATCTTAGGATCTCATCACATTTTCCATTTACACATTATGGAAAGGATCTTTATTATGCTTGCAGCATTATAGAGCAGGGTTCATCTCCCTTGGTCCCATTCTTGTCTTATGCGGAATATATACTTTTAATTCCTCATACACAAATGCTCTTTTGATATCATCTCAGGTTTCTCTTTCTTATACTTAGGATATGACACATTTATTCATTCCATATTTCTTATTTCATGATACTCATTAGATTGTATCAGAATGACTGCTTGATCAGAGCAATCAGAGAGATTACAATCTAAGAGTTTCCATACTCACTTTATCATCAATAGTTGTATACCTGGCCAGGGTATATAAATATTGAGATTAAGTAGTATACACTTGTATATTGTCATTTTCCTTCCTTTCTATATTATCACAAGTATAAAACTTAACATTACTGGATTTTATCCAGGCATCTCTTCAATACCTCATCTTCTTCTCATAGAGGTAAGAGTAACATGAAACATCTAAAATGTTTATTATGCAACATATAAGTTCTCGTAGAACTAATCAAAGAAAGTTCAATCAATTACTTTCTCAGTTTAATCCAGGAAATCATAAAAAGGCATATTAAAATGACATTATTTTATCTAACCTATCATGATTCGTGGATTATTCATTGCCTCAGGCTGACTCTGCCTCAAAGGTTGACCCACCATAACATTTTTGGCCGAACAATTTCTTACCAGATGTCCTACCTGTATACATATGTAGCAAATTCTGGGTGCCAAGTATGGTCTAGAGGGTTCTTTAACCTTTCTAGATGACCATTGCCTTGGTGCACTAGGTCCTGGCTGTACTGGTGATACCAAAGTCTTTCCCTTTTTGGAACTTCTAGGCCTCTGTTCCTGAATTTGGATAGGCCTTTTCTCAATTCTTCCTTTGTATTCCTTTTCTAGACAATTGGGTCTGATATGACCAGGCTTCCTACACCTATGGCAGATCCTGGTTTCAGATTGTATCCTATTTCTTTCATCATCATGTTTTAATTCAACAAGCTGAGGTTGAGCATGGACTGGATTTAAGTCCAGAACTTCATCATTTCCTATTGTTTCAACCTGTTGTTGTGGATTACATATCATGTTGATGTCCAAAACATCATTATTAGGGGATGGCAATCTAGGTTGTACTGCGAGTGCTCGATCCACTAGATACATCATGGTTGCCCTGAGTTCCCCAACAGTGATACCTAGGGAAGGATTTCTTATCACAGGTGGATTAGGTAGGGGATTCTCAAGCAATGGCCCCTTTCTTGCCTATTCCCCTGCACCTCTTCTTAGTGCAACATTGATGCTTTCTGCAACAAACTCCTCATGTGACCCAGTCATCCTCAAGTTCTTCTCCCCCTATATGAGAAGAAGATACTATCGGATAGAATACACTAGAACAGACTCTTCTACCTTAGTCCTATGTCTCTGTAGGCTCAACGAACCTAAAGCTCTGATACCAACAATTGTGGCATCCAAATTATAAAACACAAGATTAACTAATGCGGAAGCGAATCATTAGCAGCGGCTTACTGAAAATCACTAAAAATTAAAACTTTTTGCAAAGAGATCCAAACATAGGAAACTCTTACAAAAAAAACCATAGAATTACACATACATCCTTGTTTGTAGTTACACTCAATGTAACATCTCTTCTCGAGGATTGCATACAATAGTTGCTTTACTATACTATACATAAGTAACATAATACCTCGAGGCATTCAAGCCAAAATCTCAAGTCAAAGATAAAAGAACTATCTACTGACTCCGAGGACCTGAGAGTACATAGACGACACATAGGACTACTAACTATACAAAACTTGGCAGCTAATGCCTCCACCTGAGTCATCACTGCTATTTCTGATACTGCTGCAGCTTTCCTTTTCCTGCAAAAGAGTGTTTGCTTCTTTGTCCGTGCCCACCTAAAAATGTTGGGTCCCACGGGGGTGAGACAATTGAAAATTGTCCTAGTGGGAGATATAACTCTCCGCCAAAACATTGTTATTGTAGATTATCATATTAAAATTGAACAAGAATTCTTACATATTGACAGCAGCATTATTCATTGCATGAATAGAGAAATATAATCTCCTTTTGTAAGGAGAACATTGTATCTACTCATGGTAGATTCATAATCCATTTATCTAATTACAAGGAATGTAAAGAGATATGAATAACATTTATCAACTGACATTGCATAACAGAAGTATAACACCAGCCAATTAATTTCCGTATTCAATCCTATAGAAAACATGCTAAACGGATGATTACATTTTACATACACACTTATGCCCTGAGGAGATGAGGTATACCGCTCATGCTCCAACCGACCATTGCGAAGTCAAAATCAGTACCATACAAGGTCAAAGGTAGTGCCGGCTACCAAGACCATCCATATCTTGGTCAGCGGGAGATTACATGCATGACATCTTGTGTCTCTACTATAAATATAGCTTTCTAGGGTATACTGGCAACTTTTCTATCAGAGTTACAGTGGCTTGCTGCACTCTCTTCGCGATCATGAGATTTCATGTTTATATCCATCGATCTGGCATTAACATTATTGGGAGATGTGTAATGCATTTGTCCCAATCTTTGGGAGATTTGTGTTGCATCTATCCTGGTGCAAGTAATGAAGGATTGAGAGGTTTATTGTTTACCTTTCCCCAATTCCCTCATTAGGACGTAAGGATATTTTCGCCCACTAACCCCCACATACTCAAAAGTATGCCCTCCGGGTTTTGTCGCAGAGCACCCATTTCACCATCACCAATTTGTTGACGATGATGGATCTATGGTCAGGGCTCTACATGATATGATTTCACTTGATTACTTAAGTACATTAGCATATTCTTTTAGCATCAGTCAAGTTCTCAAACATATTTTATTCGGAAAAATGCTTTAAATAAACATGTACTATTTTCATCATTCACTTCTCATTATTTATGAGGCATTGGGATCTCAGTCCCTCATTTCAATACTGGGATTTCTCATCCCTCAACCACAACATTATCATTCTTATCAAATCCGGGTATTTAAAATCCTAGATCAACACTGAGCATTGTTACCACTTAATAAGTAACTATTACCTCTGGGTCCTTAGACCAAGGTATTCATGATACTTGTTACACAAGTATCTCATATAGCTCTCAAAACCTATTAAATGTTTTGTCACTTTTCACTAGGCAACAACAACTTATTAATGGGACTCATAAGGTCCATATACCTTTTGTTACTTTTTCTAAGCAACAACAACATTAGGCGCATAAGGCTATTCAACATATTTGTTATATGAATGTCATAGCTCAGGTCTGGCTATGCTCTTCATCTCATGATGTCTGCATGATTAATAGACATGATAACAACCATACAAATCATTGACCACATCATATGATACATTGGTAACACCACTATTCCTTTATCATGATTATGGTTTACCACCCAATAGGGCTTTTCACTCCCTTTACCCAAAATTAGGGTTAGGGTTTCCCAACTGACATTATTTAGGGTTTTATGCTCATTTAGCTAGATCAACCCTTATGTATTGCTCCACATTTCTAGGATCATTCAAAGATATCATAAGTGTATGCTTATGATCACCATTCTCATTATATATCATTAATGATCATTAATACAAAGTATAAGTTCACTTCACATTCTTAGTATGGTATGATTACCTCATACTCATTAGGTTGGTTCATCCCCTTTCACAATGTATATTAGCTTATACTCATCAGAGTATATCAACTCATTACAATTTCATTGTAATATCTACATAACACACACACTTCATGTGTTTCTCATCCAAGTACGTTAGATTGAGATGCATCAAGGTATTTCAACCCCGAAATGCGAAATGTGATATCTATCATGTCTTGATGTATCAATTTCTTCTCATTTTTATCTTATTTAGGTTAATCAACTAACCTTGTATTAAGGTATCTTCCCTCTTAATACTTTATCCACTAACATGTCACTTTCATCATATGGTGCATAGGTTACACATTAGAATTTGTCCAATTATCTTTAATGATATGGACTTATTCAATGGTTAGACATTCCTGAATATAGGTTAACCCATTATCCATCACTTTAGATATTTCAACTCTTAGGATGTTATCCATATAATTATTAGTGTAGCATACTTCATTCCTAAGAGTTTCATATCCTCATCATTATAGGGTGTGTAGGGTTGATACATATGTGTCAAGTTAAATACATGTATTGGGTTAGATGCATAATGATCTAAGCATCATCTATCTCTTATACCCTTACTCATCAAAGTATATCAATTTCAAGTCAAGTATAGAGCATCACGGCCATGCAGCTAAGAACGGTCGTGCAAAGGGAAGCTACCACAACCGTGCTACCTTGCACGGTCGTGCAAAGTGAAACCACCACGGCCGTGCTACCTTACACATTCGTGCTACAGAAGATCACCACATGAATCATATTCATATATGAATTCTATTCTTTAATCCTTTCAACTTGATTAGGTCACATAAACCCTTCAATCAAAAGCATACAACTATGATTAACATAATGTATCAAGTCATTGGTCCTATAAGCAATTAGGGATTCATATTTTAATTGACACTTAAGCACTTAGGTACTATTAGGGTTTCAACCATTGTACCTTCATGGATTATCATTACTAATCATCATTGGATCAATAGAACATTCATCATCTTAATTCCCAAAGATTCAATCACATTGGATCTCCATTACATAAGGTATCCAATTGAATTAGGGTTTTCAATGTTGATTCCTTCAATCATTGAATTTATGGAACCAATCATCAATTGGACCTATAATCATACTTCAATTGAGTTAAATAGGTCAACCTTCAACTGATTTGACCCTAAATTAACCCTCTACTGGTCATCAATTATGGTTTCATTTAATTGAATTAGGGTTTGGAATTGATGATCCTTCAATACTAATTAATGTAAGACTAGTTACTTTGAAACCATTGTACCATCATCCTAATTGGGTATGACCTGACCTCAAAAGGTCTTGAAGTCATTTGGATGACCTCCAAATGGTATTGAGACCGTTTTCCCATATTTTCACTCAAATCCAAGCCATCCAATTAGGGTTTGGATCATTAAAGTGCTCACCAATTCAGCAATTTATTGCAAATCAACTTAGTACCTTTAGACCTTCAAACACTTAACAATACTCAACCCTAGACCTCCAAACGGTCTTGGGTGACCACAAAACGGTCTTGAGACCATTTGGATGAGCACCAAACGGTCTTTAGACCGTTTGGGTCATCCAACCTTTGGATTCTAGTGAAATTCCATTAGGGTATAATCCATTGACTTGATCATCAAATCAGCACTTAATTGCAAAGTAATGCAGTACCTTTGGACCTTAAATTGGTCAACTATACTTAACCCCAGACCTCAAAATGATCTTGGGTGAACCCCAAATGGTCTTGAAACTGTTTGGATGATCCCTAAATGGTTTTGAAACCGTTTGGGCCAATCAACCCAAAACATCATCAATCACTTGCAAAATCAGCATTTAGCCGATTAGGGATCATACCCCATCTTTGGATCTTCAAACACTTAACCATAGTCAACCCTAGACCTCCAAACGGTCTTGGGTGACCCCCAAACGTTTTGAGACCGTTTCGGTGATCCGCAAACGGTTTTGAAACCGTTTGGGCTAATCAACCAAAAATCTCAAATCAACTCCTTGAAATCAAAGCACTAATTTCAATTAGGGTATGCCCAATGGATTAGCCTTCATCTCATGATTCCTTGGGAATTAACCCATCAACTTTGGTGAGTCATTAAACAACATAGTTAAGAACAGTAATATCAAACGGTCAACCCTTGTTCAACTCCCTCAAACGGTTTTGAAACCTTTTGCCCAAAAAGTCAAGTTAATCAGATTGAAAATCAGCACTTAATCCAATTAGGTTTACCTAATTGATTAGCCTTCAACGCACGATTCCTTTGGATTTAATCCATCAAATTTTGTTAATCAACAACCTAAATAATTAGGAACAGGATTATAAAACGGTCAACCATTGGTCAACTCAATCAAATGGTTTTGAAACCGTTTGCCCAAAAAGTCAAGTTAATCAGATTGAAAATCAGCACTTAATCCAATAAGGTTTACCTGGTTGATTAGCCTTCAACTCACGATTCCTTTGGAGTTAATCCATCAAATTTGGTGAATCATAAACCTACATAATTACTAACAGGAGTCTCAAACGGTGAACCCTTGGTTAACTCACTCAAATGGTTTTGAAACCGGTTTCCCAAAAAGTCGAGTTAATCAGATTGAAAATCAGCACTTAATCCAATTAGGTTTACCTAATTGATTAGCCTTCAACTCACGATTCCGTTGGATTTAATCCATAAAATTTAGTGAATCATCAACCTACATAACTATGAACAGGATTCTCAAACGGTCAACCCTTGGTCAACTCACTCAAACGGTTTTGAAACCGTTTTCCCAAAAGGTCAAGATAATCAGATTGAAAATCAGCACTTAATCCAATTAGGTTTACCTAATTGATTAGCCTTCAACTCGTGATTCCTTAGGAGTTAATCCATAAAATTTGGTGAATCATCAACCTACATAATTAGTAACAGGATTATCAAACGGTCAACCATTGGTCAACCCCACCAAATGATTATGAAACCGTTTGCTCCCAAACGGTTTGCAAACGTGAAACTGTTTGGTCCAAACTTTGAAACTGTTGCCCAAGATATTTGGGGAGGTGTGTGATCTTATGATGATGTCATCATAATCAAGCTCTAGACCCACGAAACCTGCTTTAATTTCCATAGAAATTGCATCAATCAACCAAATATATAATTGTAAATAGAGAAATGATCATTATTTGATGGAGAATTGAATGCAACAACAAAGTTAGGGTTTCAAGTTATAAAAACCGCCTCCAAATGAGCTCCAAAGCTCCAAACTCACGCCAACAATGGTGGATGAAGCTTTTGCAACTCCCCTTATGCTCTTCCTCAAGCTTTTGGATGAAAAAGTTAGCTAGGGTTGAAGAGGAGATCGAAATAAGAAGAAATCCATAATTTATTTTTGATTTCCACCATGGAATCAAGGTGAAATGGATCAAGAACCTTACCAACAGGTTGGGGGTCGTCTTCCTGATCCTCCACAGATCCTTGGTCGTTTTCCAAGCAAAGAAAAATAAAGGAATCCGAAATAGCCTTTGTTTTGGCTTGGAAAGGGTACTTTTATAAGAAAATTGATGAGAGAGAAAATGCATTATTAAAATGCATTTAATTCTAAAATTGGTGCCGCCTCTTCCCCTTTGATTCCTTGGATACGAGGCTATCCCACTTGCCTATTATTCCTCTCAATTATCCTCAATTTAAAGAAACGAAAATTAAGCACCTTAGACCATATTATACTAATATCCATATGTGAGTGGGTTTTCTTTTTCTTATAATAATGGTGAGTGAAAGTTCACCTCGTTAGGATATACTTGTGCCTTTTCAAGGATTAAGCTCGTCCACACACATCTGAATCCAACAAAATTAATTTTGGTTGCAGGCCCATTCAATTATTTTATTTATTTTTGCATTAAATTAAATTAGGGTTCCAATTAGGCTTAAATCTTGATTATTTTAATATCAAGATTCTCTCTCCTCCAACTTAATTCAAATGAGGCTACCTACTCATTTTATTTGCTCTAAATGATGTAAAGAAACATTAGGGACCTTATTGAAGTGGTAATTTGCATATTGAACCCTACGTTTTGGGTAAATTGCACTTTACACCAAAACTAGATTTTAATGCACAACATTGTCTAACAAGCTCTATCTTGGTATCCAGGCTTGTAGAAACCATACCACTACATCATATTCATTCTTATGGTGTCTCAACATCATAGGAACATGTTATCATGTAACATTTGCAATTTAACCCCTCAACTTGGGTAATTTGCACTTTAGTCCAAAATAAGCAAACATTGCTTCAACATTGTTCAAACAGGATCAAAATTGAAACATAAGTTCCTCATGAGCCCTAATTACTTTTTACAAGATAAGATTTAAGGATTTAATTATCTTGATTAAGCAAAACTCCTAGGGTCAAGGCACAATCCAGGTCAGGGATGTTACAAAAGATGGCATAAAATCTAGAATGGATCTACTTGAAATGGGAATAAGGAATAATTAACACCACAAGAGCATAGTAATAGGAAAATGTTGTTACATGTGGCTTGTTACAATTTGTCTAGAAAGAAAAAGAAATGTTTTTGTGAATGGTTGTATAATGTGAAAGTACCACATGGATACTCTTCCAATATTTGAAAATTGGTATCTATGAAGGATTTAAAGCTGATAGGTCTTAAATCTCATGATTGTCACACTCTGATGCAACAAATATTGCCTGTGGCTATTCAAGATATATTGTCGTTGCATGTAAGATTTGCAATCACTAGGATCTGTTTCTTGTTCAATTCTATATGCAGCAAAGTTTTTGATCTTGAAAAGCTCGATTAGTTACAACGAGATGTGGTAGTTACCCTATGCCAACTTGATATGTATTTTCCTCCTTCATTCTTTGATATATATACATCTTGTTGTTCATTGTTTTTTTCAAGTGCTAAGGATAAGAGTCCTCACGAAGATGAAATGTCATTTTAAGATGTCATTGAAGACATATGGGAGTTTAACTACATAGATTTCAAAATTCCAGTCTTTAAGTGTAACTGGGTTGATAACACCAAAGGATTTGTGGTTCATGATTTGGGTTTTACATTAGTGAATTTTGAAAAGATTGTTGAGAAGGGTGAACCATTCATTTTGGCATCATAGGAGAAGCAAGTATTTTATGTGAAAGATCCTACAAAAGAACAATGGTGGGTTGTTCTTCACGGTAAAAGGTAATTCATTACAGATCCTATTGATGAAGATGAGTTTCATGACAAATATGATGACCACAGTTCGTTCTCAGTTGGATTGCCCACCACAAATGTTGATGATGAAAATGACTTATATATTCGTCAAGATCACACAAAGGGAGTGTTAATTGATTCAAGTATGGTTTCTACATGTTTTTTACATGCTATGTAGATTTATCCATGTTTTTTGCATGCAATTTAGATTTATCCATGTGTTGTACATATTATCTGTATGTTAGATGGCATCTAACCGTGAGGAGGAGCACTGTGACAAGGAGCATCATGAGGAGGAGGATCAACCTGAGGATGTATATTGTTGATTTAGATTTATTCATGTTCTTTACATTTTATTTGTATGTTAGATGCCAGTTGAAATGTTGTATATTTACCATTTGCATTTTAATGAATGTAGTATGTTTCTTTGTCTATTTAGCAAGTAGAAATGTGGGATAAAGGCCCAAAACTGTTGCACATTGATTTTACTACAGCAGGAGTACCGATTGGTGCTAATCAAAATTCTTTTAAACAATATGTGGGAGCTCTTATTCGTAGCAAGGTGGATATCACAACTTCATGGTGCCAAGTTCCCCAAGCAACAAAGGACTTCATATGGAATGAGCTTTGTGTGAGTTACCCTATGATTTGAAATTTAGATTTTTATTTTTATTACAATTGTGTGAACTTTTCATCTAAATGGATTGAGCAATGTATGACTTTTTTGTAGAGCATATTTGAGCTAGATGAAAAGCATCATAAGAAAGTTATGCAGGGCTGTGGAGTTGTTTTGAGGAATTTCATGAACAAATTGACATCCCAATATGTTGCTAATGCTAAGGAGAAAAAGAGGAAAGC